>LQNS02277964.1:5864428-5883538 GCA_001587735.2 Parhyale hawaiensis | reverse complement strand
CCTTCTCCCATGCATCCTTTAGAGACTGACCTCACGTCGTCTGACCACACCGAAACCTGCATCCGCGGTGCCAGCCAAGTTTACCCAACAGTATGTTCCGTGAAGCACTGTGTAGCACGATCCTTGCGATGCGCTAACAGGAATGGGTTTACAAGCTGTCGTACCAATACGTTAGTCAAAAACAGTCAACGCAACTCACCAAAGCCAGTGGCGCTGGTCAGGGCTGGCTTGACATTCTCTAAAGAATCTTCTTCCTTCACAACGGAGACTTCATTGTTACATAGAGTATCTTGCGCTGCGGCTTCTAGAGACGCGCGCACAGCAGGTGCAGCAAGGCGTATACTTGCAGGGTCTGAGGAAGAAAGAAGCAAGCAATCAACATTTCATGTGAATGGATAGAACAGGAAAGAAAAAGTGAGCTTTTGGGCATTATAAGTTACTCGCGGTAGAAGCAAGAGCTGTAATGGATGCCACGTGGGCTTTACCTCCTTGCAAAAGCTGCATCAAGTAAAAAAAAGTTGAGCTTTGCGGTATTCTGCACCGGCGACATGGGCTGGGTGCCCTCGACAGCTTCTCTGTAAAGGAATATTTCCCGACATAGAGCAATACCGAAATTTCTTCCCAAACAATACCGATGTGAATGGCAAAATATGTCAGGCCCGCGCTGAATGCGGAGCCGGAAGAGGGCGCTTCGTTACAGTTGCTGGCCAGACATGCTGCTCTTGACAGGGAGTTTGTCATTACCATACTGCACATTTTGCAAAGCCTTATTTGTGCCGTGAAATTAAATGTTTCCATTCGTAGCCTCCCCTTTGCTCCCAGCACCGGTTTCTCTTTGTGGACGATTGTTGCCGGTGTCAGGTTCTTGTTTTATGATCCGTAGTAATGTGGGACCGCTGAACCTGCCCCAGTTCGGGCTCCCTTGGCAGTTTCGCCCAGACATCATTTCTTTAGCCTCGAGACGTCGTGGTTATTTTCATGCCAGTGGCCAAGCTATTTATGAGATGCCAGCTGCCTTCTGACTGCAGAAAACAAATTAAACCACTGTCTGATTTTAACTGCCACCACAATTCTTTGTACTGCCTGATAACTGGTCCAACCTTATAATGTTGACCTGAATATGACATGAATCCCAACTGATAAATCAGCCGCTCCATCGAATTCCACTCTTCGATGCTGGCCTGAATGTGGCAGGCCTAAATCCCAGTTGATGACACAGCCATTTCACTGCAGAGTCCCAACTCTTTGATGTAGACCTGAACTGGCATTAATCCCATGTAGCAAACAAAGTAACCGCTACATCGTCGAATTGTAACCGCTAGGTGTCGACCTGAATTCTATCATGCAAGACGACCGCTCCTTTAAGAGAATAAACAAGATAGATCCAACCCACTTTTCTGATGCTGTGATCATTTGAAATAGCGACTAGTTCATGGATTGGCGACCTAGCTGATAGTAGCCTAATTACAATGGCATAATTTCACTTGGTAAATAGCTGAGTCTACTCCAGTTCCAGATACAGCATCAGTCTTGAACTAACTTAAATACAGCCACTACGTCAGAAATTTCTCGTTACTTTCTCGTTACTTAGGCATGCACATATTACGGACTCGGGGTTCCTTAGAAAATCTCATCGCTTTTGAAATACTTCTTGAAACGTTCGATTGTTAGCTGACCACTTTTTTGTATTCAAGCATTCGTAGGTATAATACATGTCTATTGCTAACATATCTTTAGGAGCTCCGACCACGAGACTTAGACGAACCAGAGTTGATTCTCCAGAAATTCATGGTACAGCAGCCCTAATCTAACCGGGCGAGCCTTATCCCCATAGCCATTTCGATGAAAGCTCCTCGACTTCCTGCTCCTTCCCAGGCTTCACGAGCTTTGAGAGGTCGCGACATACCGGGTAAGGAGCTCCTAACCAGTACAGGCGAGCTGTCGTACCAATACGTTAGTCAAAAACAGTCAACGCAACTCACCAAAGCCAGTGGTGCTGGTCAGGGCTGGCTTGACATTCTCTAAAGAATCTTCTTCCTTCACAAAACAGACTTGAACGGCGCAGAGAGTATCTTGCACTGTGGCTTCAGGGGGCGCTGGCGCAGCAGGTGCGGCGAGGCTCATACTTGCAGGGTCTGGAGAATAGAAAAGCAATCCATGGACACAGTATGGGAATGGATGGAATAAGAAAAGCTTTTGTGCATCATTAGTCACGTGCAGCAAAGCAAAAGCAAAGGCTGTAATGGATACCACTTGGGTCGCTATCTTCTCGCCAAAGCCTCATGTGAGCAAAAACTGAACTTTGCGGCATTCTGAAAACGAAGAGAAAGAATGGGTCCCTCTTGACAGCTTTTCCTCTGCACGTTTCCCTCCACTGCTCTGGTTTCCATAGTTGGAGGTATAGGGGCCACCACAGTCGCCACATTTAGGTTGCAGGTTTGCCAGTCTTAAATAGAACGCCTGCCCGCACACGCAACAGAGGGAGAAGCAGAATGACAATTTTCTGCGCGGTTTAAGACGCTGGCACCAACAACACTGCCATGGTTTGTCAATGTCAGTTTAATCACATAACACTCAGGAAGTAAAGAGAATGGAAGGATTAGCCATTCTCATACATTTAAGCCATAGGTACCTATTACTGTAGCTCATCACTCATTCACCAATTTTTCAAAGCTAGTCAGGTACTTCAGAATTACTCATGGTTAAGTGACTTTTGAACAATTTTTGACAAATGCATAATCAATCATCTTTCCACACCAACAGCCTTTTTTAATCTATTTTTTGGCCAATTGAGATGATTAAAAAAATCTGACACTGTCTTGGCACTTTGTGTAGCTCAATTTTTGCTCTGTGTGTCTACACTCCATGTTTATTTTTTTTTCTAAGTCATACAACTTATTCTATAATGCAAAATGGATCTGAGACACAAATAGTTTTTTACTGTGATGTAGAAAGATGGTAAAAATGCAATTGTTACACTATAAAAAAATCAAGGCAACAGCACTTTCAGGCCACCTTTTACACATTAGTCTCAATTGTAGGGTTTAAGTTAGTTTTATTTATAAATCCCATTTCACAGGAAAAAAGTCACCACCAGCAACAAAGTATAGATAAACTAAATTACCTATTATTGCACAGAGGTGATGATTCTGGGTGGTTTTATGCACAATTTGACTGCATTACCTCATTTGAAATCAACCGTAGAACTCTCAGAAACATCATTCACTATCACATAAAGCCTGTTTCCAATAGCAGTTCCGTTAAGTTAATAGCATATTACAAGCCATACAAATTGGATTCATGTTTTTTTGACCAGACCAACCAAACCTGACGCTGAAAGGGCAGGAGTTGTATATCGCTGCCACTGTACTGAGGAGAGCAGTAACGCGGTGTACATAGGTTATACGACGAACGACATGTCAAAACGATGCAAGCAATGCCAGCTGCATCAATTCTCACTGTTCACATGATCGTGCCTCCTGCCAAAACCCTATTCAATAATTTTACCATTATTTCCATCCATCATAATATTATTGAATTAAATAGCAGAGGCCATTTGTATCAAGCAATAGAATCCATTCATTTGTAGAGATTTCAATTTTATTGCGTCCGATCTTACTTAAGTTTTGTAACAATGAAAAAGCATCGGAAAAAGGCAAAATTAAGTCTTAGGGTTCCAGTATCAGTATTGTACCGGCACTGACTGTAATAACCATTCTTAGCTAGCTCTAGTAACATCGTATTTCAATACTCCTTTTTACTGCAAAGTTTATACTAGAGTTTGGCAGCAAATTATATCAGTAACTTTTAAATGCCTTTTGTCATTTAATAAGAATAACTTTAAAATTCCTTTACTTATATTCCCTTTGAAATCAGCTAAGATTAAATTTAAATTTACGAAGGGCAAACCCTCCATCTGGTGACTCCAGATTTTTAACTTTCTTGTTAATTTTTAGCAATCTGGTTAATTGTAACTAAAAGTTTCAAAATATTTCACAATGTCAGTGACGTAGGGATTAAGGCCCCAATTTATGGGAACTGCTGAAGCTGCATGGTTCAGTATTCTTGAGGCCAATTTTAACATAAAGAAAATCACCGTCAAAGAAACTTAGTTTTTTTATGCTGTCGCCCTGTTACCTCCTGATCTTGTGGCTAAGATTACAACAACTCTGATGGAAAGTAAATCCTACAAAGACTTAAAGGAGGCAGTTATAAATATTCATGAGCGCACAAAGCCTGAGCTATTCTCCAAGCTTATAACTAAATCTGCAACGGCTGGCAGACCATCGTACTATTTTCAAGAGTTCAATATTATTGCTTCAAAAGTGGGAGTTGGAAAAGACCTGGTGCGACACCAGTTTTTACAAGCTGTTCCAGCTTCAATATCACCAATTCTTGCTGCTCAGAAGGATTTGACTTAGGACCAGCTTGAAAATTTAGCAGGCGAGTTGAAGCCGTAATTTGAAAAGAATTCTGTTCAAACTGTTGCTGCAACAGCAACCTCTAAAGCTCTTAGCCAATCTCCGTCTCGGCGGTTTCAGTCCAAAGGTGTGCCCGTCGGATTGCGACCATTCAATCCATCACAGAGACCTCAAAATTTGTCATGGTCATTTGTATATGCAGAGAGGTCGCGAACGTGCAAGCCATGGTGCAAGTTTCCGGCAGACAAAAAGAAACTCTCAATCGAGCCTAACTCAAGACCTTCATCTCCTACTAGACCAGGAAACTAAATAGGCGGGTCATCGCTGCAACCTGCCTGCCGCTTCTAGAAGTCGCTGCCCGGATTGAAGCTGCAAATTTTAAATTCGTTGTGGATACTGGGGCTGCACTTTCAATATTGCCCAAAGCTTTTGCATCCAGATTATGCATTATGCCAATTCCAGTAAATCTTCATACAGCTAGTGGTCGAGCCATAACCTGCTACGGACTAACTACTATCGATATTTCTATCAAGAGTCTTCGACGTAATTTTAAATGGAAATTCGTCGTTGCGAACGTGTTAAACCCTTTGCTCGGAGTTGACTTTCTGAGTCATCATAATGAAGATTGACTGCATCGCAGGAAGACTAAGGGATGAAACGATAGACTGCTCAGTAAGTGCTTCAATTTATCAAAGAGAATACTTGCAGCTACTTGTAAACAAATTATCAGATCATCCTAAAGCAGTTGAAGATTTACTTCGTCAGTTTCCGTCTCTGCTCTCTCCTGTAAATTCATCAATTCCACCTACCCAGTCCCGTGTTTTTCATCATATCGAAACTGGGAATGTTAAGCCTATGTTTGCTAAACCTCGACAGCTTTCAAAACCGAAGTATGATGCTGCGCAGCGGGAATTTGCAGACCTTCTTGACGCTGGTGTAATTAGAAGATCTCGATCCCCGTGAGCCTCTCCGCTGCATTCAGTACCCAAGAGTGGTCCTAACCAATGGAGAGCTAGTAGTAATTATAGAGCATTAAATGCCACCACAAAACCAGACAGGTACTGTATTCCCCATGTTAATAATGTGTCATCTAAACTTCATAACATGAAGGTGTTTTCAAAGTTAGATTTATTGAAAGCTTACCACCAGGTTCCTGCTCATTCCGCTGATGTAGAAAAAGCAGTAGTAGCAACTTCGTTTGAACTCTTTGAGTATTTGTACATGCCGTACGGCTTGCGCAATGCTATGGCTACTATTCAGCGCTATATGGACCACTTGTTTATGAATATTTCTTGCGTCTTTATTTACGTAGATGATTTTTTAGCTTTACGAAAACCATGAACAGCATGACAAATATTTGCACACAATTTTCAAAATTTTAAACGAAAATGGACTAAGACTATCTATTGATAAATGCTTCTTCTTCAAAGACGAGATAAATTTCCTTGGTTGTAACCTTAGTAAAGATTGCATCAAGGCAACTGACCACAAAAAGTATAAAATCACTAATTTTCCCTTGCCTAACGATTCAAAGTCACTCAGACGTTTTCTTGGCATGGTTGGATGCTACCGTAGACTTGTACCTAATTCTGCTAAAGTAGTTTTGCCAACTTGCCGAATTAATGGAAGTGAAACCAAATGAGAAGTTGCTAGAATTGACAGATTCACAGTAGAAAGCTTTTACTGAAATAAAGAGACTACTCAATGAAGTGGCTGCGTTGCCACACGCGGTTTCTGACGTTACTCATTATCAATTAGTGACTGACAGCTCGGATTTTGCTTTAAGAATTGCGCTTCGCCAAATGGTAAATGACAGTTCCTGAAGGTTTCTCTTCAAAGAAATTAAGTGAATCTCAAAAACGTTGCTCTACTTTTTGATCGTGAACTTTTAGCAGTATATCTTTCTGTGTTTCATTTCAAACCATTGATAGAACGCTGATTTGCAACCGTTTTCAGCGACCACAAACCACTAGGTGCTACTTTCAAAAAGATCTCACCAATGAAATCTGACAAACAGCAACCTTATCTATCACTAATTACAGAGTACGTTGCGGACATGAGCTATATAAAGGGTGACCAAAATATTGTAGAACATTGCTTGTCGCGTCTGACTAGTTCAGTTACTATAGATCATTGTGATTTACTTGCCCTTGCTGTGAGTCAGAAATCAGATGAAGAAATTCTTGTTTATGAGAACAAACTCAAGGTTTTCAAATTAGATGGTAACTGTGAAATTTTATGTGATGTGTCAACACCGTATCCACGTCCTTTTGTTCCTAAAGATCAGGGAAAGTCAATCTTCGGTAGTATCTATTCTCTTGCGCACCTTGGTGTAAAGGCTACGCTGAGATAGTTCAAACAGTGCTACTTCCGGCCTAATATTGATAGTGACATCAAAAACTGGACAAGAGAATGCCTAAATTGTCAGAAATGTAAAATCACTAGGCATACCAAAAGTGAAGTCATGAATTTAAACTTACCTTCAAATTGCTTTGAGATGGTGCACATAGATATTGTGGGACCCTTAATTCCGGTTACCTCTGGATCAATATCGTACATTGCCCCGTATCTTTATCTTCTTACCATAGTCCGTGCATAAATCGTGCTACCCGATGGATGGAAGCTGTACCGCTGGCAGATGTTACTGCGGCTACTGTAGCTATAGCATTCTTCGATGCGTGGGGTATCTCGTTGCAGCGTGACTTTATATGTGATTACAGACAGAGGAATACTATTTGAGAGCGAATTGTCTAAAGAATTGGCAATGCTGGTTGGATTTCATAGACTACGTACGTCATCGTACCACGCGCAAAGTAACGGAATTATTGAGCGCCAACATCGCAATTTGAAAGCTGCAATCATAACTCGTAAGCAGAATTGGCTGAGAGCGTTACCCGCGGTGTTATTCAGTTTGTGTAACATCCCAAACAAGACTGGTTATTTTCCGGCAGCAGCCGTGACGGGGACAACAGCGCTCGTTCCCAGACCGCTCATCGATGGATCTCAGAAACAGACGCCCGAAGTTACCCAGGAAAGTGTACGTGAACTTGCAGATGTTGAAAAACAGATGTCAGAGATATATTTTTCAAATCTCTCGCAAGGATTTCATCACTCAAAACCAAAATCCTTTGTTCCTATGGATCTAAGTAGTTGTCAGAAAGTTTAGATTAGAGTTGACAGGGTCTGTAAGCCGTTGGAAGCTCCGTATAACGGACCATTCACGGTAATTGAGAGAAACCCTAAATTCTTCCTCATAGAGGATACTGACGGAACGCAAAAGACAATATCTATAGACTGACTCAAACCAGCAAATCTTTAATCAGACTAACCTAAAAGCTTCCAGTCGCAACCTCCAGACAGCGTAGGTGCCGATGACTGCCCTGCTTCAACTTCAGCGACACAGGACGAGCCGCAACTCGTGCCCCCTATCGCCACTGAGGACTGTGAAGGCGAACCTAACCAACGGATGAAGTCAGCTAAGTCTCGACCTGGCAGAAGAATTCGAAAAACAAGAAATATGATTATTTCTATTACTGATTTTTTTAGTTAGGTTTGTCATTTCATGTGTACTGTATCTTGATAGCTCCACTATTTACCAAGGAAGTGAATGTAGAGATTTCAATTTTATAGGGCCCGATCTTACTGAAATTTTGTAATAACGAAAAACCATAGGAAAAAGGCAAAATTAAGTCTTAGGGTTCCAGTATCAGTATTGTACAAGCACTGAATTTAATAACTGTTCTTAGCTAGCTCTAGCAACAATGTCTTTCTATTCTCTGTCGACTGCGAAGTTTATACTAGAGTTTGGCAGCAAATTATATCTGTAACTTTTCTATGCCTTCTGTCGTTTAATAAGAATAACTTTTCGATTCCTTTACTTTATATTCCCTTTGAAATCAGCAAAGACTAAATTTAAATTTTTGAAGGTAAAACCCTTCACATTAACGTTAAATATGACCAGGGTTTCAATTTTCCCAAACTGTTCTAGAATACTCTGAAACCTTGCGCAACAGCTCGCATATTCAAAGCTCGCACTAGCGGGTGACCGCCATTTTGTGTGGGAGCGTGGTGCTGTTGGGACGTGTGTGCGCGCGCGCTACGGAGCAATAGAACCCAGTACAAATTTCACTACGTGTGTGTGTGTGTCCATAGCAATAGTAACCAGTGGAAATTTCACTCTGCACCTGGCTATGTAATCTAACTTACTCTTGTGCAATAGTGTGATAGTTTCAAATATCACTTCTAAGACTTTATTTTTAGGGTCATTGTGACAAATATAGATGTAATTTCTTCTTTTGTACTTACAGATGACATTTATGCTTTTAATATCTGAAGATGGCCAATGTAATAGGCCGAAATGTTGTATCGAATTTTAATACAATAAATTATTGCATTGTCAAATTCTATTCCTGCATAGTTTTGAAGAAATTGACAAGTAGATGTTTGTTAACCTTCAGAAAGGTGGAAAAAGTGCTTAAGTGAATTGTAAACTGAATGCTGATATTCTATTTCTTAAATTACTGTTGCAGCTTCATTAACTTCAGCAAGTATGAGCTGGACGTCAAAGGTTTGAATATTTTTTCAATGCTATACAATTTTTGGATTGGTATACCAGAGGGTTTATTTAACAAAAGCTGAGATATAGCAATATTTATTGCAGTCACTTGGTACTACTTCTACAAAATTAGTTTACACCCTTATTATTAAGGGTATGTACCGTAGGTATGTTAGCAATGAGTGTGAAGGCTGAAAAAGTGTTCATGCAAATAATTATTGTTGTAAATTGTTATATAGGCTGCAGGAGAAGTGAATTCAGATAATGCATCAACACTAAAGATGATCATAAAACTATAGAATCGCCTATGCAAATCTATCATTTTTGCTGGCCAAGGCTGGTAGACGTCAGGATTTTTTGTGACATGGCACTTTTTCACTTATATTTATTTCCAATTATTTTTAAAATAAGCAGTTCATTAAATGGTCAGGTCAATTGAGCTTATTCAAACCTAGCAATGATGTTGGGAACAATGATGTCATGGTTTTTATAATTTACAGATCAGGCAATAGGAGTGTAGGTACATACCGGTACTAGCATAAGGCAAATGAAGTGGAGCGGTGGTTTTGGCACGACGGGGAGTGATGGTTTTGGCACGACAGGGAGTGATGGTTTTGGCACGACAGGGAGTGATGGTTTTGGCACGACAGGGAGAGGGCGACCGGTAAGTTTTACTCTTGATCTGCACCCAGCCACCGATTTTCTCTCCTTCACTGCTGTTCCCTGCAGCCCCACTATTAGTCCGGTGTGACAGCTCTAGCAACAGCTTGCCCTCTGTTACCACATGCAATATTAGTATCTCACAACATCATTAGTTTTTAGAATTGCAAAGTTTGCAGTACAGCGGATGTAGCATTTTCAAATAGCTATGTTCACATGAAACAGAGAAAGAAAAATTGTGCTGGGAAAATACCAGCACTGACGGCTTACCGGCAGTCAGTGCACAAATGCGCTTGTCATGAGACTATTATTGTGAGGGTGTGTGGCAGTCTGAATAATTTTTATTTATTCTCCTTATATCAGAACCCTGCAACTGATGATTCTTTTTCTGACTGTTTGCTGACAGCGATGGCGTTGATCCAGAGCGCGGATCTTGAGTCAGCATTTGTTTTTGTGGGAGATGTTAATACAAACCCCAGGGAATGGTTGGGTTCTGTATCACCGGCTGATTGTCATGGTGGGGCTGCGTTGGACTTGTGCACCTTGTCTAGTTGTGTGCAGCTAGTTCGCGGGTCCATGCATATTGATGGAAACTGTCTCGACCTCGCTATGACTGATGTCCCAGACTTGATGATGGTGTCAGTTGGCTCCCCTATTGGCTTTTCAGACCATTCACATCTTGTTGTATCCTTGGACCATAATCAGGTTGTTCCTGTGGTAGACACCAGGAAGAGCAGGGCTAACTGGGTGGCTATAACTCGGGCAGCAAGAATGTTACCTTGGCGCCAGATTATTCACAGTGAGGATCCTGTCACTGAGCTTAACGACTTGACTGTATCCATTTTGGAGAGGTTTGTCCCTAAGAGGACTATTCTTGTGAGGTCTCGGGATAAGCTATGGTTTGACGACCAGTGTCGGTTAGCTTTTTGAAGCTTAACAAGCGGCTTATCGGGCATGGCGGCGTTCGCGTGACCGCACGTTGTGGTAGACCTATGTTGAACATAGGGCCGAGGTTAAGCGTGTGTATACACGTTCCAGGGAGTCTCTGATGAGTATTGGACATCCACATCATTAGTGAAGTGAGCTAAGGAGTTCAGTATTCGGTGCTGAACCTTCGTTGCCACCCCTTGTTGGTCCCGGTGGAGGTATTATTACTGATCCCTTGGCTAGGGCAGAGCTCTTGTCAACTCACTTCGGCGGGAAGCAGAGCAGATATGTATTCTCATTGACGCATAGATGTCACCCTGAACCTCGTCTAACCTCTCTGACATTAAGATCTGGTACAATCAGGGTGCTGCTTGAGGGCCTTGAGGAAACAGACCCGGTGGGCATGTTTCCCCTGTTTTATAAGCGGCTTGCTGGCGTTCTTGCCCCTAAGCTAGCAGTGTTCTTCCGTCGGGCCTGACATGGTTAGGAAATTTTGCCCGTTGTTGGTGCACTGGGAATATTACTCCCATTCCAAGAATCCAGTGTTGTCCCATGTCGCCAACTATTGGCCCATTGCGCTGTCACCCATTTTGTCAAAGGTGTTAGAGAAATTGCTCTCTTGTAAGCTTCGTCATTTGCTGAGGTTATGGAGTTGCTGCCTGCTGGTCTGTTCCTGTACAGAACTGGTTTGGGTTGTTGTGACGCACTGTTGTTGGTGTCACACCAGTTAAGGGGACACAGACCTCTAAAATTGTAAAAAATTGCAAATATTTTTTATTACATATTTCCATTCTGTAACTCTTTAGAAATCACGGAAATGTGAAAATAAATAATTTTTTCAACTCTACTAGTCGCGGCATAGGATTGAAGCAAAACGTGACCTTTGCAATTATAATGACACCCAAAGTTTGAATGGCCGTACTGAAAAACTAAGTTTTTCTATTGGTACAAGTCATGAGACATTCATTTTTCACCCAATTCATTTGAAATTTGTCATGAATACTGCTATAAGTAGTAGGTACAGATGTATGGTTCGCAATTTTTGATAACATATAAATTTACAGATTAATTAGACCAGAAACAAGTTATATACATAAAAATATGAATTTTTGCACGGTAGGTGAAAGTAAGACCTTATATTTCATATTATGTGAAAATTATCACAAAAAGCGAACCATACCTTCCTTAGTTATGACTTCAAGTTCAACCATACCAAATTTAATGTCTCCACAATTATTGGCGTCATGGTGACGTATGACGTCATAATGACGTCACTGATGACTGATCACTTTTTCATTCATACATGATATCAGAAATCATATTTGGAATACACTCTGTAAATTTCAGGTCAAAAACACCAATATTGTATTTTTTATGAATTTTTTTCACTAAAGAGGTCTGTGTCACCTTTAACAGTCTATGCTGGGTTGTAGGTCAGAGGCACGCCTTGTCCAGTTGGAATTAAGCGCGGCGTTTGACAGGGTCAACAACAAGGGTCTATTATACAAGCTGGAGTCTTTTGTATGGGTGGTAGGGTTCTGTCAATCTTTCATAATTTTGTTTCTGAGCAAACCCAGAGTGTGTCATTTGATGGCGTTTTGAGTGCCTCAGTCGCGGTGGAGTCTGGCATCCCTCAGGGTAGTGTGCTCAGCCCGCTGTTGTTCGTTCTGTATACTAGTGACATGTTCTCTACGTTGGAGAGTTAGTTCAATTTTACCGCCGTAGCCGCAACTCAGGCAATTCAACAGTGAATTTAATTTTATTATTACGTCATCACTAGGAATACTTCATCTCGGCATTCCTGCCGGAAGAACTCAATTTGGCTGAGCGCGCTACTACTGGCGGGAAAAAGGCACACAGAATAGTAAAAGACACTGGAGTACATAAGGCTCCTTTTGTAGCCTGTCAGACGAGAGAGACTAGAGGTGTCCTGTGTACTAGGTCGGCTATCTCGATCGACAGCCCACCTCACATAACAGAAAGGGGAAAGTAGAGAACCTACTTAACTTTACATAATTAACCTCATCAGCAGGAACTGCGGCAAGCTGCTACATCTCCTATGGAAAAGGCACTCGGGACCCTTAGGAGCATGATGGCCAAATATATTGTGGCAGGGATAGAGCCGGAGGGCCTTTGCTGGAGAACACGATGATCAACTACGCCAACGATTCCACTTTACTAGCTGTGATACCTGCTCCACGCATGTGTAATGCTGTTGCTCAGTCTCTGAACAGGGATTTGCTATGCATTAGGGTAACATGTCTAGTACCCGTCCACCATGCTTGTAGTCGTACACTTGGCTTCAAAAACTTCCTGTGTGAAAACTAGCAGTACTAGAAAGCCGTACATAGGCTTAAGCTGTAGGCTAAGTAGTACCCTACAGTTTAACACTATGTACGGCTCTCTAGTACTGCTAGTTTTCACAGAGGAAGTTTTTAAAGCCAAGTGGACGGCTACTAGCATGGTGGACGGGAACTAGACATGTTACCCTAGTGCATGGGGCTCGGCCAGGAGTATGAAGCTGAATGCCGGTATGACCAAGTCGATGATTATCAGTCGGTCTCGGTCACATGTACCGCAGCATCCTTATCTGGAGATAGATGACATCTTGCTTCAGGAGTCTAGCTCCTTGGAGATTCTTGGTGTTGTCTATTATGAGAAGCATTCATTTGAGCCGCATATTAGGAGTCTGGTGTCACGTGCTTGCTCTGAAGTTGGGCTCCTGCATAAGATGAATTCTGTGTTTGGTGACAGTGAGGATCTCCGCAGATGTTTTTATGCTTTTCTGCTGCCTGTGTTGGAGTATTACTCACCGATCTGGGCTTCAGCTGCTCACACTCTCCCTTGCGTCTGTTCGACCAACAAGTTGGTTCAGCCAGCAGGCTGTGCGTGGATAATGATCTGGTGAACCTGTCCCACAGGAGAAGGGTGGCCGAACTCTGTATGTTTAATAAGGTGTACCTACAACAGTGAGACGCAATGGTTGTATTCTTCAGTCCCTGTCCTCAAGGTCTTTAGGAAAGAAACACGTGCTGCGGTCAGCGCGCACTCTTTCACGTTCGAGGATGTTGAATGTTTAACCAATCAGTTTATCCGGTGCTTCGTCCCCTGGTCTGTTATGGTATGGAACTCGTTGCGGCACTAGCTTTTGCTCGTACTGGCCTGCAGGTGTTCAAGTCAGCTGTTGATGGCTTTTTGTTGGGTTTCCTTTGGCAGCGTTTCAGGCTTCCCGGTGTTGCACAGTGCTGCATTTGGGTCGTATTACCTGTCCGTGGGAGCTCGAGAATGAAGTTTTAATAATAATAATGGATAGAGTGTTGCAACAAATTATTCTCAGTGGCGAGCGAAGACAGAACACCTCTGTCGGTAGCACCAGACCCGCGACAGCGCCCAATTCTGGGGGTGTCTAAATGGTAGTTTAGACAGTTTTGAGGCGTGACCCTCATTGTAGACAGCTTTCGGTGTTCTATCTTTTCTTAGGCCCCGCCCACCTGGTACCTCAGGAGCCAAGCAGCAGCACTCTTCATTTTGACACGACGAGCGCACTAATACATCAACCTCACCTTAGGCCATGGAACTGAAGAGGCTTTGCGTTTGTTTGATCCTCCAGAAGTGTTCTGTCTTCACACGCCACTGAGAAAAATTCGTTGCAACACTCTATCCATTTTCAGTGGCTCGCTCCGACAGAACACCTCTGTCGGTAGCACCAACATGCCCATGGCACAGCAGGGAGGGGTTTCATGGCCCCCATGAGTTGCTGGTGCAGAGGATCCTGACCTGAACTAATTCATTTTCGTTCCTCTTTGTGGAATTTTCCTTCAGAAAATGCAGCTGTTTCGATAATGATAGGATAGTGACTATTAAGTTACCTCTAACCTCGGGGATACCTGGCATCCGTCTTCACTAAGTTGCCGCACCTCTGATCTTCTATCCAAAGATGGTATAATATGGTGTTTTAATGGTCAAGCATCTATTTAATTGGTAACGTCGGAGTAGTCTTTCTCTCGCACATACTCGTGTGCACTCGTCGTTCCACCATGGAACTCTATGAGGAGCGGCTTCAGCTCTAGATATTGTTTTGCATTGAAATCGCCCAACAATAGGAAAGGGCGCGGCAACTGCGCCACTAGTCCAGTGATATCTGCTATGTGGATTACTTGGTTCGGGGAAATAGCTATACAGATTGCAGATAGTGGTGGCCGTGTTTCGTAACTTGATTTGCACGGCCACGGCCTGTAAGGGTGTGTTAAGGGGCACCCTCAGGCACAGAGACTCTGTTTTGATGAGGACAGCGAGTCCCGTTCCAGGGACGGGATCCTGATTAGGGGAAAGATATTCAGCAGTATAGTTCCGAGGCGAAAGAGGAAGAGGCTTGATATAACCAAGCATGGTCTCTTGTAAACATACGCATATAGGCAGGTGCAGTACCATGAAACGGCTCAGGTTATCTTTGTTGGCCCTGTGGCCTCTGTAATAGGTATTTTACTCATTAGCTATGTTTCCTGTTCGAGCCTCTTCCTGTCGTGTTATGGAAGGAGTAGGGGCTGTCACGTGCGGTAATCACTGTCTGTTTTGGGAGGTGTCATCCTTCTTCCTGTTTCCATCATTCCACGCCCTCAGGGTCACCGTAGGTGGTGACGACCCCGTGTGGTGTCCGGAGAACATGCCGCGGCCCTCGGGCAACGGGGCCCGTTCCCCGTCCGCACCCCGGTCCCGTGAGGTCGTACGCTGCTCGCTTGAACGATGCTGTCGGTCGGAGTCAAGGCCTACCCGATAGTGGAGTCAATAGGGGACGCGCCAGTAGGCGCAGCAATGTCATCAGAATTTACAGCGGGCACAACCACAGCTGTAGCCAGAGTCGCGGCGGGAGAATCGGCAGAATCATAAACATGAGCCGAGGGAGAAACCGAGAGCGCAGGATGGACGTCAGTGGAGTACGTGGTCACGGGCAGAGAAGGAGGACCGGCAGCACTCGTCGCAGGGACTGCCAGCGTAGCTATCGCGCTACCTGGTCCTGAAACAGAGAGATCCTTAATCCCCGGAACGGCAGCACAAGCCCAGCAGCCCCCCCGCGAATCAGCAGCACCAGGTGCTTCCAGGGTTTGTCCCTCAGTCTGTGTTACCCGTTCAGCCAGAGACGCGCGGGGCGGCGGCCTTCGTCGTACCGGTGGATCCAGGGCACCCTTCGCACTCTCGCATGAGTCACGTAAAGCACGGCCGTCAGACGTGCCTGGTCAGGCCTGGCGGCTCTCCACCAGTCTCCTGGCCTCGCAATAGCTAACGTGCTCCTTGGCCTGGGTAGCCAGAACATCTTATTCATATTTGAAAACACTGCAAATTGGTAAGTTTACTAGGTGTGGTTTACTGCAGTTGGCACACCTGGTTGGTGTTGGGGTCTTGAAAATTTTTAGCATATTGGGGTTATTTTACAACACGCATTCGCTCTATGTCCATATTGTTGGTACTTGAAGCAGCGGCGAGGGCGGGGAATATAGAGCCGCACCGGGCACTTCACCAAGCCAATATCCACTGCTGATGGGAGGGTATGAGCGTCGAAAGTGAGGCTATAAATGGGAGTATGTCTCTAACATTTTCCTTCTTCACCCTATAAACGCTCTTCACTCCGGACTCTGACAGGGCCTGGAGGAGATCCCCATCGGTGTACTTTGGCTCATTAAGAAACCAGATCGTGCCTTTTAATTTGGTTGAGGCGATAATTGGGGGCGGTGGAGACCTCAACTCCCCCTAGCGTCCTCACACTCGTCATCGCTCTTGACTGCTGCTCGCTCTTCACTTCGACCAGGAGTGTGCCGGACCTTGGCAGGCTTGCCTCCCATGCTCCGCTGCAAGTCGCTGTAAGCTCTTATGATATCTATGCCACTGATGTCGTCTCCCTTTTTGGTAGAGATATCAAAGAAGCATTCAAAGTTTTTCAGCGCTTCATAGTTAGATAGGAAATTGGAATGTTGTTCCTGCCTCCGCTGTTTGCGTTCTCGCCGCCGCGACCGCCGTCGGCGCCTACCGCCCACCCTGCCGCCAGTGTGTTTTGGGGGGTTTGTACAGCAACATTTCATTACCAGTTCTTCCGTGGTCGGAGCTCGGCGCAGTGCCCGCACCAACACTCACGGCGGATTGCCGCGACGGGGCCGGCTCTGGCGGCTCGGAGGTTTCGTGGTTCATGTCCAAGTCCATTAGGGGGGCCGGTCCGTCAGTCAGAGGCAGAAAAGAAGGGGGACCGCGAAGGATTCGCCCCTCCACGCAGACGGGGACCTCTCTTTCACCGCTAGGTCAGAAACACAAAATAAACAAATAAAAGGAAAACCACGGTCTGGTAAGATCGGGCACTGACTGCGTTGGTTCTACCTACACTTCAGATTGTGATGAAAAAAAATGAATAGCTCTGAAGTAAAAAAAAAGAAGAGAGAAGATGTCAAGTAGGTATACTAACGGTACCACCACGAGAAGGGGCAGTTCAGCTTGAATACAATTATACCAATTGTATCCAGGGTTGCGGAGTCGGAGGGTTCAAGGTCCGACTCCGACTCCTGGCCCTCCAGAATTTCCAACTCCGACTCCTGGTCCTCAAGATTTTCCGACTCCGACTTCAAACTCCGACTCCCGACTCCGACTCCTAGGTCCAACTAGTAGATATTTGATGTAAACATTAAACATGTCCAAATAATTTTTGCTAATACATAGGTATAAACATAGATCAAGTTAAAGATGGTAAGTGTTTTGTACATATACAATGATATTTTGCATCATTTGGAATATTAAAGTGAGGACATGAGGATATTAAACAAATTTTGGTAAAACTTTTGCACCTGGTACATTATGTGAGGGGGCATGGAAGGGGGCAAAAATTGAGGGGGGCATTTCTACCGATTGTTCTGAAATTTACACATTGTATGTATTTTTGAAAAAGAAAAACATTTTACTCATACAATTTCTTTGATTTAGGCCTTAGTTTTTGAGATGATGAAAGTATATACAGTACAGTGGAACCCCGTTTTCCAGGACAGCACAGGGGGAGGCCGTTCCGGGAAACTGAAATTTCCGGGAAAACGAGAAAATTTCAATTCCCGGAAAAACCCCTTTTTTCCGGACGTATGTCCGGCAAATTGAAACTATTTCTGGGATATTTTGTGCCAGAAAAAAAACCGTTTGCCGCACGTTGATGCACGAAAATGAAACTACATACTGTGTTTCTGGAATTGCCATTCCACACAGTATTGTACATTATGCGCATAATAACATCGTAGTACAGTACTCTAGTTATCTACTTAACATAGTGCATTACGTACGGTAGACTATTAGTAAACAGTATACAGTACATAAAATTCATAGTACCGTAGATAATGGTACTCACCATTTGCAGTGTTGAGGCTGGGGTCACTGTTATTATTACCGTTAGCCATTATGAAAACTACTGTATGTACAGTGAGGCTAGGCTCAAATATGTAATCCCCACCCCTCCAAAAAAACCTAAGAATAACATTATATACTGTATCGAATGAACATTACTGCTCACAATGCATACATACTGTACAGTATGTATGTAGTTAGCTACAGTACTTGATGCATTCGCTTTTTGAATGACTGCAAAGCTGGCCTAGGGGCTAGAGTTGACTTACAAGTTCACCAAGTGATGTTTTCATTAGAAGTAATAAATAAGTGACTTTTCTAGCCTACTTTTATTGATTAAGTATAGCACTATAGGCGAATTTCAGTATCTGCGCGTCACTTCCAGGAAAAACCCAAAATTAAACCCATAAATTTGAATTTAAATCACTTAAATAGTACTTTTTAACTGAACACGACGATGTGCAAACGAATACTGAACGAAAATGGCGGTGGTTGCCTTCCGATTCCCGGAAGAGACGCTGCGCAATAGGCGAATTTCAGTATCTGCGCGTCACTTCCAGGAATTGTTCTGAAGGTACGGAACTTCTGCCAGACTTTTTCCGAGAAATGCCGAAGTTTTCCGGTATTCCGGCTTGGTTTCAGTTTCCAGGAACGTTCCAGGAAAACCCCGGAAAAGCGAAAAAAGTCCGGGAAAACGAGAAGTCCGGGAAACCGGGTTCCACTGTATAATGATAGGTATACCTATGCATATTTTCTAAATTTCTAAGGAATGGAACTCAATGAGTTTTCATGCTACAATAAAAACAATGACAGTGTTGGAATCCTTGAAACATTCTTAACAAAACTACTGAGCTGGCCTCTCCATTTTCTATTCTGTCCAATCACTACCTAACTGAAATATAGGGGGAAAATCAGTTTTCGGCTGCATTGGAAAAAGGGCTAAAATGAAAAATCCTGCTGAATAGTTTTCTTAGGAATGCTTCAAGGATTCTAAAACGGTCATTGTTTTCATTATTATTATTATTATTAAATCACACCAGACTGGCAACGCAGGAATGGAGAAACTCCATGAGGTTAACAAACCCCCACGCAACCAGCCCAGCGGGTGGAGAAAACAAAAGAATAAAAAAAGAAGATCCGAAATCACAGAATAGCTCTGTGTACAGATCGTTTAAAGCCGCC
>LQNS02277964.1:5696378-5727544 GCA_001587735.2 Parhyale hawaiensis | reverse complement strand
TAACTTCATGTAGAGCAACTTTTCGAATCGTCAACACCTCTCCAACAATGGGGATAATGTACCCAACCTCGAAGGTAAGCATGAGAAATAACAAATGTACTATTTAGCTTTTGTTTATAATTCTTTTGTCTTAAGTGGTTCCGCCACAAGTTTGAGAGGAGCATGGAAGGCTGCAGATTTCGAGGCTCGCGGCCATGCATTTGTGTCTTGTTTGTTTACTGATAGATTTTGAGAGAGAGCTTGGTGCTGCTGCTTGGGCAGAGGGGAAAGTTCCAAGGGAGTGCGCTGTGCAATGGTTCGGAGAAGACGGTGGGTATTGAACTGATCGAGTGCTGTAGTTTTACATTGAAGACTGAAGTGGAGGAAATGCACGTTAATTTTAGGTAGCTTTATCGTGGGAGTAAGGTGTGCAAAATTTGTCCATGGGCTGACAAACCATACTGATGCTCGTGGATTTACAGCGGCGATGCTGCTGCACACGCGTAGAAAGTTTTGGGATGAGTTAAAGAGGCTTTTATAGCAGACGATGTAGTACTTAAAGGATCGTAAAGTACTTATGTAGTTAGTGAGGTCGGTCACTTGACCTGAGGGTAGAGTTCGAATAGAGCTAGAGTGGTGGAGGTGACTTTGAGTCACAAGGCTAAGGGAGTAATCGCCAAGTAGGAGAGTTTCAGTTCTTGTATTGTGTGGTTGGTATGTTTTGTGCCGTTTGGCTGAGCTAAAGATCGGCGCTGGCGGTACGTACTAAGATTCGTATTACGTTCCACGTGTTTTATGGAGCCAGAGTGAGGTTGCATTGGAGATGAGGGGAGACGGTCTCAGTAGAGGGAGGTGCTTGGCGTACCGCGCTTGTTTGCATGAGAGTTCCGTCTGGTGCTGCAGGTGAAGGATGGACAATGTGTAGATTTTCTTTGGATTGAGAGGGATTGGAGTCTGCAAGTGAGCATTGCTTTGATACATGAGTTTCATCATGTAGCGTGTGCTCTATAGTGAAGATATTAGCTGTAAGAGACCGTAGAATTTCAATTAACGAGTTAACCCTTTCGATGCTGACGGTACGTGCACGTCCCGCATCAAAATTTCATTATTAAAACCGGTGCGTTGTTTCCTGCTCTGGAAAGTTGGACAACATATTTAACAACCCGTCTGAAGTCAGTGATAGTATTTTCTTTGTGAATCTACTGAACTGTAGGAGAGCTAAAGTGACTACAATGATTGTGTCTTCTAGGAGTTTCTTTTAGAACCTCATGAAAATAGCAAAGTTTCCGTTGCGAAAGGTTTAAATGTTGGATGCATTGTTACTGGTTGCTCATGCTTGGTATTTTGTAGCAGATTTAAGGCGCGAGTTGAGTTCCCTAGTAACTGAGTAGTCTGGTTAATTATCGTACTGACCGACGGAGTTGTAGCATCATCGATCATCAGAACGGTTTCTTGCAAGCTGAGCTCAATTCTGCTGACTGCATATTGGAGGGATATTGTTTTCCGATTAGCGCTTGTGGAGGCTGTTTTCCCGTTGAGCAGAGCTGCACACGCCAGGTTTATACAGGATCATTGTGGCCAACGTGCTTAGTGTCGGCAGTATCGCCTGATGTCGCTGGTGAATTTGTCATGAGGCTTGGCACAAGATCGTTCGCATCAGTGGACACTGAGGTGCTTATTTTAGAGTTAGCAGATGAGTGGCAGCTAGTCCTTCCCCTTGTGAAATATTATTCCATACGGAACGCCTTAACACACAAGGTAAAGTAATATCAAAGTAAATTAGCAATCAATTTATTTATTATAGACTCGTAGAGGATGCGTGGCTAGCACGTCTTTCAAGATAAAATTGATTAAAGTATCCTCGGCTAACAAGTTTCCAACTTACAGGTTGAACGCTTAAATATCTACAAAATCAGAATCCTGATTAACAGTTTACTTCATGGAGACAATTCAGCTTTAAAACATTCATCATTAGTTGAATGTAATGAAATCATTGAAATCTAATATTCAAGTTCATCAACTGCATTAGACAAGTTGAATAAATGATCAGCTGGTCTAAATTAATTCCGCTCAGAATAACACTGTTATCAGATTATTATTAGCCATACCGTCAAACAGCAGGTAACAGCTGCACCGTACGATGAATATGATTTAGAAAGGCACGCACTATCAACTTCCTTATATACTTGGAGCTAGAACAAGCGTAAGCCAACCCACCACTGACTGGCAGTTATGTAGGCTATGCACAAAGAAGTACAATTATAAAACATAAGGCGATCATAATAATCAATCGGTAGGAGAGCGGCCACACTTTATGCTTTAGATTAGCGCAATAATCATCAAGGTAGTGTGAGCAGAGCGAACAGGTCCAGAACAGAAGTTTCGCCACGCAACTCTGAGTTAGTGCTCGCGGCCCAACAATCTTCCAATTCCACCCAGGAACCGGGACGCACTAGTCTGAACCCTGGACATTCTCGGTGATGGTAAGTGATGGTGACGTGTACGCGCGGTGCGCGTGTGCGTGTGACAGCGTGTCTGCAGTCCAGTGACAATTTTGACAGTACCCATTGTGCAAGCTTGGTGTGANGCGCTGCTCTCTAAGCAAGCAATATGGCTGCAGACTATGAATGGGACTTTCATATGGCTGCAGACTATGAATGGGACTTTCATATGGCTGCAGACTATGAATGGGACTCAGTGGCCAGATGCCTACGAACAAAGTTTACGTTGTGGCGATAAAGCATGTAGATCAACGAATTTTAAGTCTGTAGAAGACAGTAGAGAGTTTTGTTTTGAAATTCTCAGAGTTGAATAATGTGAATTTCTCATCAGTTAAGTGTCGCAAAAATCAAGGGGTCGCATTGTTAAGCGTAGAAGAAACTTGGGCAAAAACATTGAATTAAACCTACCTAATGCGAAAATCCACTAATTAAATAACTAGAGCGCTCTGAGAGCGCATACCTCCGCCAAGTGAGGCAACGGTAGCAAAAAATTCAAATTGGCTCAAAAACCATAATTTTCTTTGTATAAACTCCAAAATCTAATCATTTGGCACTTGTGGGGCCACACACGCACGCACACGCACCGCGCGTACACGTCACCATCACTTACCATCACCGAGAATGTCCAGGGTTCAGACTAGTGCTGCCTGGAACAACAAACAGACAGAAGAATACAGGAAGCAAAGAACGTAACGGGAGGACTCACGAGAAATTAACACAAAAAAGTGACGTCATCATCGATGAATCTACGGGTGTGCATCCTAGGAGTATTTTACCTAATTTAACTAGAAAAATCATCTTAAATTGAGAAATTTATCTCTAGCTCATAAATAAATTAGGATAATACATACTAATTTAGCAATTATCTACAGAAAATTGCAGTGCATGCTGGTGGAAACTTCAACAGCGCTAACGCCGTATTTGTTCCTCTTTTGGCGACCTGGGCCGGGATGCATGAAACTTGACTAAGTGTATTTAACTTACAGAGTTTCCCTTAACTCCAGAAAAGTGAACTTTGTGAGCTACGGGCATATGCTCAAACGATTTTCGCTTTCCCGCCAAAAGAGATTTTCCTATATTTAGTACTTAATTTAAGGGTGGTAGGACTACTCTTATATGAAATAAAGAAACGCTGCATCACCAAAATATCGAGGAAAAAACATAACGAGTGGAAATTTGGTCCGTTTTACATGATATTAACATTCTCTAAGTATTTCTAGGAAAGTATCGCCTATAAATATTCTTTTATCGTTTGCCCAAGCCCTCAACTGGCAGAGAAATTTCTTGTACGTCTGTCAACTTTGCACGAGTTTCAATGCCGTGGTATTCTATTTCTATTGGATACTGTCGAAAACTTTAGGGTGCGGATGAAACAGATTTTACAAAATCTTTTGATACTCCTAAATAGCATGGCGTGTTCTAACTTCCGTAGCTTGCTTGAAAATATTATGAAAGTACACAGTTCTTTGAAAGACACACCGTCACACACGTAGGCTAACTCCAGGGCGAGTTGCTGAACTTACTTAGACTTATATTTTCACTGCTGTTTCGGTTGACATATGGGCGCAACACCAGAAAAAAAAGTCGTCGGACAATTAGTAGCGCTCACGAGTCCCAAACTCCTTTTCAATGAGTTATCTCATTCAATCGTCTGAATTTTTGCAGCAGCCGCAATCACCGCGTTGAATAATAAATGAATATAGGCTACGGCGTTTCGTTTCGAAAATTGCCAGCTGCTGAACATTCGGTTTGCAGCGTGCGCATAGCGAAAGAATCAATTAAAAACTGTCTTTACATGTACAATAATTTTTGTTCATTATCTCATCTGTTTTTAAACTAAAACATATTGCAAGGCGTCTAAAACAGCAAAATATGGCCTGTACTGCAGTCACGGCAGGAACGGAAGAAATCAGCTGGTCGTCTTAGTTTAATTTTCGCGTTCCATTCCTGCTTGTAACGAGAGCTGTGATTAGTCGATATTGGTCTAAGGGAGATTTTGTGCATTTGCACGCTAGAGGCCCTAAAGAGACGATAAATGCATTTGAAAGTGTGTTGTGCATTGGAGATTTGGTGGACTTGAGATATCCTCAGGATAAGGCCATTTAAGCAGTTTAAGGAAGAAATTTCTTTTTAGCGTTGCAGGCGTTTTGTGCGTGCCGGCCGCAGGAGTCTGAACCCTGGACATTTTTCCTGCGCAGACCGTGTGCGCGTGAGCGGCGTTCACGTTGGTGCGCCGCGCTGCCCGCTGTATCGCTGGTAAAGTTGGGTTAGGTAATGTTAGGTAACGTTAGGTAACATTAGGTAACATTAGGTAACATTACATAACGTTAGGTAAGGTTAGGTAAAGTTAGAGAGGTTACATTGGGTTACATTGGGTTAGGTTGGGTTAGGTTAGGTTAGGTTAGGTTAGGTTAGGTTAGGTTAGGTTAGGTTAGGTTAGGTTAGGTTAGGTTAGGTTAGGTTAGGTTAGGTTAGGTTAGGTTAGGTNGAGCCTCTGTTGCGCAACGTATAAACTGCACGGCACTTGTGGGGCCACACACGCACGCACACGCACCGCGCGTACACGTCACCATCACTTACCATCACCGAGAATGTCCAGGGTTCAGACTAGTGCAACCGGGACTTCACGTGGTTACCATAGCAAGGAGCTTCACACTAGCTGGAAATAAAAATCTAAGGTCATTTCAGGAGACTATAGATGGTGATAGCTGCTCGAGAAAAGTTATAGCTGCTTGAGAAAAGTAAAAAAAAATTATAATTCAGTTTCAGTGTACTTCCTATGATCAAATTTTAACTCTCCATTGTCACTAGCAAAGCATTAGACAAGAGCAAAGTTCATCTCACAACGGAAATATTTAAATCCCATTAAACTCATAATTCACTCTTAAGGCGCAAAGCCCAGCACTAAGTACGAAAGCAGCTAATCTTAATTTAGCCTCATGCACCAATTCAAATTTCAGCAAGACAGCTAAGGAAGTGCGGCCCAATGGAGGAAGGAGCGACGCTGCCACATCTACCCACACCAGAGCATGGCGGAGGAGTTTTCAGTACTGGAACGCAAGTTCAGGACTAACTAGCTTATATTTTAAGACAGACAAATACTATTTTTTCCTTCTTAGTAAGCAATTTCCACTATAACAACCTTAATTTGAATGATCAAATAAATTTGGTTATACACCCACCTCGCATCTTAATTCCTCATACGAGTGGGTAACGAAAGTTTCCCGCTTGTGAAGGCAAGAGCAATAGGATATAGGCAACTACCAAACATCAGTGGAAGAATAAGAAAAAGTTGATCGAGACACTCCCCTCTAAGTAATAGAGATTATTCATCTCCTAATAGAAAGTTGATCGAGAGCAGCTCAGCACAGCAAATTTAATTAACATGCTTTAGCATAATTTCAGCTGCCTCTAAATTTAGGGTAGCGCCTTAGAGAGAGAAAAATATTAACCGACGGGCGGACTGTAGGGCATACATAGAGTCACAGTGAAATGTAAGAAGGAAAGCACAAGCGTATAAAGGGATGATGATGAAACCAGCGTATTCCACCGCAGCACGGAGCTGCTTTGTCACACCACCACCTCACACCGCTTCCTTTTCCACACTGCTCCCTGGGCCACAGAGGCGCAGAGCTCCAACCGCCAAAGAGTCCAGAACCCGCACGATATTATAGCAATCTCTTCGACGAAGTTTAATGGTACTATTATTTTCAGAGTTTCAGATTAAAGGTTACGATGAGTATTAAACGTTTAATGAATTCAAACACTTGAAATCTTCAAGGTATAAAAGGTATGAGAATTGCAGAGTTCGTACGACAGCACATCGATAATGCTTGTATGGGCGATTGAAACCAGCTAACGTAGGATTAGATCGACCTAGCCCGAACGTTCAAGCAAAGGGAAACTCGAGTAAAACCGAACGGCACATAAAGCGTGAATTACCAAATGTGAGATGCAAAACACGTTCGAACTCTAGTTTGCACGTTAGTAGTAAAATTGGTACTGATTTGAAATCCAACACTGTAGCTACACATCAATTTACTTTTATAGGAATACAGCCCATACAATACAGCTGCATCATCGCAATATTAGTCAAAATTTTAGTCCCAACGGAAAAAATTTTACATCCTGGAGGCAAGTATAATGTCAGAGGGTGAGGTAAGGCTTACGTTTGATTGTGTATTTTTAGATGACACTTTGTTATTTTTTCTTCTTTCTGGAGTTTTTCACTGGTGGTGAGGATCTCTGCGATTTGCTGTTGAGACGTTTTTGTCGATTAGGACGTTCCGGGGTGTGAGGGTTCTTTGTTAGATTTTACATGTCGTAATTTTTCCCGCGTGTTTTCATTATACTAGGCTTATCGCTTGGCTTAGCTCAACAGTCGTGGTTGGTTCTAGAGTGGGTTCCATTTGTTAGCAAGTGCTTGGTCTGTAATTTTTTTGTATAAATTTAGGCACACAAAGTAATACATTATTGTGTAAGGGTCTATCCTAGTATATTAATGAGTCACTATTGGCTTGTCCATAGAGGTACAGGGCGGAACGTATCATCGAGGCAGAACAGCTGAGACACAGTGTTTGACAGAGTTCACTATTATGGAGAGCGACTGGTTACACACCTGAGACACACTGTTAGACAGAGTTCAGTATTATGATGGGGAACAATTGGTTGCCCACCGATTAGATATCTACCGTTATGTATGTACTATATGGGTTTGGAGTGTTCCAATGAACTTAATGCAGTACATATAACACATACTAGTGCAGAGCAGGGACAACTTGTTTACAGCACTACAAGACATTTATAGCGTTGTATGTAAATTCACCGTGACTGTGAGATATGGCTTTGGAGTGTGCCAATGTACCTACCTAATACACTACACATAATACATACAGTATTAGTACAGAGAATGGGAACCAGATAACAGGAACAACTTGTTTATAGCGCTACAAAACATTTACAGTATCGTACGTAAATGCCCCATGGTAGGGAGATTCGGGTTTGGAGTGTTCCAATATGCCTATTGCACTGCATACAGTACATATAATCCATATTAGTACAGGGAATGGGATTCAAACAACTGGGAAAACTTGTTACAGCACTATAAAACATTAATAGCGTCGTTCGTAACTGCAGTGAGGGAGCTGTTATATCGATAAGAAATGAACTGCAGAATTTCGATGTGGTTTGGAAAGTGAAGACTCCGTCTTTATAGATTCGTTTGGGCAGAACTAAATTGAGCCTTGAAAACACTTTGAGAGCGTATACGGTACTTTCCCCAAGCTAGGCAACGGTAATGGAAAGTTTAGATTGGTTTTGACGCCATGATTTACTTTGTATCGTCAATACCAAAATTTAATCATTTATGCCGTCCGATAGAATCAACGGTTTACGTAATTTTCGTGAACCCTTCGTAACCCTTTGAGTTATGTGGCTTACAATAATAAAGAAAAAAAAACATAAGTCAAGCTTTCTAACAGACGAACAGTTACTTATCCTCATCAAAATGCAACTATTTATGTCTTTAAGCATTACAAAAACCCTCTGTAAGTTTCATAAAGACCCATCAATAACTTATTGGTTTTTATTGCTAACAAGCATGAAATCAAATACACGTAAGAATTAACAGATCCTCACTTCAGTTTGGTCATTCACTCTTCGTAATATAGCTACCTAAAAGTCATCTAAATTTCATGAAAATTCGACAATTTTTTAGTTATGGCACTAAGAAACTATCAACGGACAAGCAAACAACCAAAAGTTGATCATCTGTTGCAGTTAACATGCCTGATAATCACCGTAAATTTCTCAAGGATTCGTTCATATATATATATATTTTTAGTCTCCAATCTTGGTGACAGACAAGTGGGCAGGCAGACAGATAGACTGACAAACACGATAAAACACAACCTCCTTGGCGGAGATGACAATCAAAGACTGAGCGTGAGGCAGATAAGGTTGGAAGTGTGATAACAGCTCAGCTTTGCACAAAAGGTGTGTAATACATTCTGAGATTAACACACAAAAAAATTAGCTTTAACAGTGACATAAAAAAATATACCAGATAGTTGTCAGTGTGTATACGCCTTTAGAAATAAATTTTGAGAGAGCATTCCACTTAAATCTAATGTGAGAGAATCACAAACCAGCGATGAATATATTATACAGTAAATTTACGGGTGTATACGCTTTGGCTAGTAGATACTGTCGTCTGTATACATACGATATTGTGTGACTACCTAGTTGCCACAACCATGGTATGATTTCGCTCCAGGGTGGAGTGGATGTGATCATAGATTGATTTAATATAAGATGTGAGCAGAAATTTGATTTGAACGAGGAGTTTTTGAATTACTTTAATGATAGAAGATAAACAGGAGTGATTCTATGTACAGACGTAGAGTGCACGACACTGTATTCATTGAGAGTATACCGAGTGAGATTATTCTTGTTGTTCTGTTTATTAGTTTTATGTTCGCATGGTAGATGCTTCATAAGCGTTGATAATGTTAATTTACTGGTGCATTGATTTGAAACAGAGTAAAGCATCTCGAGTAAAATATCTTAGACGCTCGTTCATGTGTTCATGATAGTTTTTGTAAATGCAAGGGTGTTAATTTTGCGTATCTTAGTATTTCATTCCGGTTTGATAATACAACCAGTGTTTGTATGTTAGTTCTTAATTGATCATTATACTGGTGACTTCGATCGATATATGGAGTGACGCCTCTATACATCAGTGCTCACGCCTAGATAGCCAACCATACCATGATTTTTGTAGGGACAGAATGTAAACATGAAAGTGTGAGAAATGATAGTACAACGAAAATAGAGCCCACTAGGACAATATGAACTTAGCAGATATGCACAAAAAGGGAGAAGGGATAGAAAGGACGTACGCTATAAACAGAATGAACGGACAGTCTGTTGTGGTTCTTGGTTTCCTCTTCTTTGTCTCCGAGTTAGTCCTTGTAGACTGTAGTAGCGCTGCTCAGGCTGTCCTGCGCCTGTAGTGGTAATATGCAGCACCAGCGATGTGGATCATTGCAGCGAGCATTCCGTGGTCTGATCCGTCTTGCAATGATCGTTTGGGTCTCTGGCCTATTGGTCAGTGTCGCTGTTGCACAAGTTTGGGATCTTCTGTTAACAGAGGCTTTCCGGGGATTTCAGTCTAGTATTGGGTAAGGATGCCCAGAGCACTAGAGAATGCTCTTCTGCGGTCTGTGGGCTTCTGCAGGACTCAAATTGCGTTTTTCGGGAGGTGTTGGAAGCAGTGCTTTAGGTTTTGGTATATGCGGTTTATACGTAACAGTTCAAGCTTTTAGACTGCGCGGCTAGAGATCGGGCGTTCTCCTGGAGCAGCGGAAGTCAGAGAAGTTGTTTTGCAGCTTGAGAAACATTCGCTTTAGAAGATTTGCGTCAAATTGCTTGTATCTGTTCAGCTAACACTGTTGTATTTGTTCAGTTTCGAGTGTTATCACTTTACGCTCCAGCAGACTTGCTGCGAGCGTTTGTATAGTTGTATGGAAGAAGAAGAAGAATGCTGATCTACTCGTGCTTTGTGCTTCACAATTTAAACACTCGCTGCATAGGGCTTATTGTCTGTTACATGCCGCTATTATGCCACCAGTTCAGGTAAAAAATATTATATTGGTTGGTTGGCTCGGTACTTTTTAGACTTTTCATACACCTCATATGTAAACATCTTACTGAGTGCAGCGTTCATTGTGTAGATCGCTTCAGTGCATGAAATATTTGTACTACAGATGATCGTACTCAGAAGAGAAAAACTTGAGCGAGAAAGATTGGCTGAAGGCGAGATAGCTGCAGAGTGCAGCCTCGGGCCACAGTCACGTAAGTGTACGAGATAGCCCTGCTCGTTACTTCACTCAACAAAACAGGGCGCTGTTAACCACTTCCCGTGACACGACCGGGGCCAAGTTATGCCCAAGATCTAAATTTTGCACGGCTTTGCTGCAGCTCACGTTCACGTCGTGAGTGTATTCTCACTACACATTTACGTTGCTTTAAATTGTAGACGAACACATGCATATCGCCAATCAATTCATCCAATTAGTTATCAACACAGGTTAAAAATAATTTCACTCTTGTCTCTTTGAAGCTCGAGAAGCAAGCTCATGAGTCACCAGTGTTACACTTTGATTGATTTTTCAGAGGGAATGGAGACCGGTATGGAGAAAGGCACTGTTTACGTCATGGAAATTCACTTATCGCTGGTGAAGTCGTTTTATATAAAGGGCACTTTTTATTAGTCACATCTTCACCACTGAATGTTTACGCACCGTTGTGTGTGTTTTGCACACTTGCTATGCTGTATACATATAGCAACTTGCGGTGGAAAATACACAGAGCACGAATAAGGCGTGCACACAGAACCCATTGGGCAGTTACCAACTGTGCTGAACCGCCGTCCTCCTCGAAGGATCCTCAATGGGCTTTCGTTACATCTATCCGTGTCGAGTTTTTCTGTTTCTACGCTATGTCGTTGATGCTTTGTCTTTTGTTTCTTCTTTCACAAATTACTAGTGCCATTTGCGTTGGTCCGGTGGGTGGACGCCCTCGTGCACGAGTTTTTCGTCTTGGTCAAAGCATTGCGTGTTCTTTTACCTTTTCTTGAAGAGCTTTTACTGAAACTGAAAAAGCTTAACATTGCCTATATGCATGAAATATTTAAACTGACGTACTTGCTCCGTTTTCTCTCGTCTTTCCCGACTTTGTCGGCATGATGCTCCTGTTCTCTTAGTTGCAGCTAACTACCTAGGCCATTTCCAAACTACCAGTTGGCCGTAGTTTGGGGACTTTCCACCTCCGGTAGTAGGCCGATGATAAGAAGTTAACATCAAGCCCCTTCGTGCTGAGCTACCTGGAGAGACGATATCCGTAGTGCTTCTGCTACTGCATTTCTAATCAAACGTTTTACATCAATTTAATTGCGTACAGGAGCTACTCCAAAATCAAAACATTTACACTTAAAGCGCTCATGTTGCCGCTTTGCAATAATCTAGTTGAGCAACTGACTCTTCTGTACCGCTGCTTAGTTTCACTGAGAGCATTCGTTGCGCCCCTTGCCAGTATGGTTCGCATCAATGTGACTAAGCAAAGCGGATTTCTCTGTTGTTGCATACTTGCACTTAGAGCACTTGAAACACCTCCATCCAGTATGCCTTGCAGCAATGTGACATTGCAAAGTGAATTTCGCAACTGCTGCATAGTTACACTGAGAGCACTTGTAGCGCCCTTCGCCAGTACGCTTTTTCAACATGTATTTCCCAGACACTGTAGAGTTATACTGAGAGCATTTGAAGCGCCTCTCACCGGTATGCATTGCATCAATATGCTTTTGCAACATGTATTTCGATGACGTTGAATAGTTACAATGAAGGCACTTGAATCGTTTCTCGCCAGTATGCTTTGTATCAATGTGACGTAGCATAGTGGATTCCTGTGCTGCTGCATAGTTGCATTCAAAGCACTTGAAGGGCCTCCCACCAGTATGCTTTGCATCAATATGCTTTTGCAAAAGCGGTTCCCATGACGTAGCATAGTTACACTGAGAGCACTCAAAGGGCCTCTCAACATTATGCTTTCTATCAATATGCCTATGCAACATGTGCTTCTTTGGCGCTGCAAAGTTACAGTGAGAACACTTGTGGCGCCTCTCAGCCCGATACATTTTTTCAATGTGAAGTTGCAAATAGCATTTTTGAGGTCTTGCATAGCTACACTGAGAGCCTTTAAAACGCTTCTCACCAGTATGTATTGCGTCAATATGCTTTTGGAACATGAATTTCCATGACGTTGAATAGTTACACTGAAGACACTTGAAGCGCTTCCCGAGAGCATGCTTTGCATTAATATGAAGTTTCAAAGCATAGTCCTTGTTGGTTACATAGTCACACTGAGAGCACTTGAAGCGCTTTTCGCCATCGCCATGCTTTGCAGCAATGTGAAGTGCCAAATAACCTTTCCGTTTTGCTGCAAAGTTACACTGAGGGCACTTGAAGCGCCTCTCATCACACCCGATAGCCTTTTTATGATTAGACACCACAGAAATCTTCGAAGCTTCGATGTTACATTCAGTTTGGCAGAGGGTAGCTGGCGTTGGTGTTTTCGTGGTACACAATTCTGGGCTGCGCACGTCGCCCTTCATACACACAGAAGCTGCCCAAGCTTCAGCTTCGCTACCCGCACTTCTCGTTGCCTCCTTGCTGCAACCTGGCGAGGGCACAGGTGGCGCTTTCCCCTTGCTGGTGTCGGCATCCAAGTGAAGAGGCTCAACTTTCCCAACGGCGAAGCGGTGCACATCAGAGCCACCTGCAGTAATACGAGAAGTAAATATTACGAAACATAAACGACTGCTGTAAAAGATTACAAACATAATCTTAAACAAATTTAATTTTTAGTTATAGTTTCAGATTAAATAAAATTAATCAAGGTCTTTTACGGCCACATTACACTTAGTGCGACTGGTCCATACGCCCGCATGCGCAACACGTCTCTCCCCGTTTAATCGTTACAATGTCGTGTTTGTTGTCGGCTAATATCACCGAGACGAACAGCCACCGAGCACAGCTTAAGAACCCAATGCTCCGCGGCCATGTCCAAAGTCGCACGGCGGGTTTGTGAAGCACTGCCACGCACGCTCCGGTCGCTGTCACAGTAAACTCTCTGCACATGAAGAGAAATGATGTGCAACGCTGCCAGTGCTTAAAGTATGCCCCACGCTGCTCTTAAGAATTCAGCGAAAGATTAGCTTTAAATAATCTCGTGTATTTTCCATATGGATGCTGTGTCCGACTTAGGGCACAGCACTCTTGAGGTTTTCATCCATAATAACACTAGTGCACTTTGAAAGCGCATACCTTACCTCTATCAAGCAAGGCAATGGTATTGAAAATTTCAAACTTGCTCTGAAACTATTCTTTTGTACTTACACCTAAACCTAATTGAGCCTTCTGACGGTAATGACAGCTTCTGTATTTTATTGAAGATCCGTTCATAACTTTTGAAGCACAGTAGCCGCCACAATGGTTCGGACGCCTAAAAACTCATCAGAAAATCTTCAAATACTTCAATATTATTGAAGGCATTGAAGTGTAATTTTACACAAGTTGAGCAACATGTCATAGCTAAATTGTGGTAAAATTCCAGCTGTTCAGGATAAATAAAACAAAAGTCAAAAGCAAATAAATTATAATTATTAAAATTTAGTCTGGACAAAAAAAGTTGAGACACTTAATTTTTTCCATTTTATTTTAGAAATAAATAAACACTGTGGCCACAGAAAGAGTTATGTAGATTGGGTTAAGCACACTTGCTGTCATTATCGATGCAACATCCACTCTACCAACATGCATCGGGGAGTCCCTACACCTTCTTCTATTCGTGAGTTAGCTAATGGTGAAATTGTATCATGATGATAAACTTTCAATAAGGGCAATGGCAGACGAAGTTAATCGACCTTAAAGTGTGGTTAATGATATACTGACTAAATATGACCAGAATGGTTCAAGTACCGCTGGTTTTGCAAGTGGTATACCACGTAAAGTCTCGAAAAGAGAGGATAGTGTATTGCTTAGATTGTCAATGAATAGGTTTAAAATCGCGGCAGAGATTTTTCGTGAAGCTAGTGATACGCTTGGAATCAAGGTGTCTAGAAAGACAGTTTCACGCCGCCTAAATGAAGCAGGCTTGCATCCGAGAACTACAGTTATCAAGCCTTCAAATTAGCAAGAAGAATAGAAGAGCTCGGATGAATTATGTAGTAAAACACATCTTTGGATTCGAGAAAACTGGTCTAACGTTCATTTTAGCGACGAATCCAAGTTCAATTTGTTTGGCTATGATAGAAAGAGATTTGTTCGTTGTTCAACTAGTGAAAGATAGTCAAAAAATTGCATCAAGGGTAAAGTTTGGCGGCGGAAGCGTTATGGTCTTCGGCATATATCTCAGCACGCGGCACGGGTCCCTTAGCTCGTCTGCAAGGAAAAGTAAACACACAAGTATACAAGAAACTTTTGAAAAACATGCAGTGCCGATCTTCAAAGCCTGTTCAACCCATAAACCAATTATTATTATTATTATTAAATCACACCAGACTGGTGACGTGGGAACGGAGGAAGTCCATGAGGTTAACAAACCCCCACGCAATCAGCCCAGCTGGCGGAAAAGACAAAAGAATGAAAGAAAAAGATCCGAGATCACAGAATAGCTGTGTACAGATCGTTTAAACCTGCCAAATACCAGCACCAGCAAAGACAGAGCCATCAAGACCATTCCAAACATCCACATACGATGGAAAAAAGAACGGGAATACTGGCCCGTACGGCATCGTAACGGTTCCAAGGCAAACTCATGAAGAGTACCAGTACGCCGAGTATACTTTACCCGAACAAATGGATCCGGAAGAAACTCAGACAGTGGATTACTGGGGCAGTTATAGATTTTATACAGAAAACAGACCCCACCGACTCTGCAACGATCCGCCAGATCACAAGGCACAACACCATCCACCATGAACGCACATCCACGAACCACTTTGTCATGCAAACACAGATGGCAATCGGCAGCAGAACCCCAGACTACAGAGCAGTACTCCAGAAGAGGAAGGACAAAGCAATTAATGCAGCGACGTGTCAATTCTTGGCTCGGTTTGTGGGAGGTTCGTGCGGAGTATTCTGGTTAAAAGACGCTACGTGCACTCCGTTGGCTTGCTTACACCCCGAGTTTGCAGTTCTTTGGATCAAAATTGACACCCAAGATTGCCAAGTCATCAACCACAGGAAGCGATACACAATCAAGTATGAGTGCAGGAAATGGAGGTGCCACAGTACGCGACCTGGACACGAGCCTGGTCTTAGTCTTGCCCGCATTTAGCCTCATCCCTCACATAAAACACCAGGAACCAATCATTTCCAAATCATGCTGAATGGACTTTGAAACCTCTAATCTATCACTAGGCTTATCGCAAACAGCCAGCAAAGTAACATCATCAGCGTAACTAAGAAGTAAATTATTAACAAGATGAAACAGATCGCCGTAAATACAATGAACAACAGGGGGCCCAGAACACTACCCTGTGGGACACCAGAAACCAAATCCAAAAACTCGCTCTTCTTCCCATCAACAACTACACATTGACGTCTGTCAGATAAAAATTGACTAATTACCGCGCGAATTGAACAACCAATACCCATTAATCTCAGCTTGTGGAGCAACCCAATGTGATCCTGCGATCAAAAGCAGCACTGACGTCAAGCTGTACCAACCTTGCCTCCTGAACCTTATCAAGAGCCAGCTGCAACACATGAGAAATGTGAAGCAGGGCATCACAAGTTCCCAAGCCCTTTCGAAAACCATACTGTTGGGGGAAGGACACCCTGCTTTTCAAGAAAACAACCCAATCTCGACGCAACCAACCTCTCATAAACTTTCGACAAAACAGGCGTGATCGAGATGGGTCTATCCTTGAATCCTTGAAAGAGGTTTGAGCCTCGATGCTCCGGCCGCGCTGGTGCGCCGCCCTCCCGCCGCCTATGGTGGAGGGAGTTAGTTATGCTGGGCTCTCTGGTGAGCAAGTTGGTCCACCAGATTGTTGCTCGGCGCTGCCCGCTGGTAGTGTGCCAAAGGAGGTTAATCTGGCACAGACGTCAGGAATTTGTCCATCCTCTCTTTGAAAGCCTGGAGAGTACCCTCAAATCCTCGGAGCTACAGCGGCAGACAATTAAGTAGTCTTCTCCCCATCACCGATGCATACTGCGTACGCTGGCCTGTGCTCTGTTATTCAAAGATTCAAAGGAGGAATCACACAGAGCCTGCCAAGACGCAGGTGCTGCCTTGTGCTGACTTTGAGTTCCGGATCAGTAAAATTAGGAACCAGTCCTGTCACTATTTTCCAAGTATAAATGGTCATGTATCGCTCCCTGCGCCGCTGAAGAGAGAACAACGAGAGCAGCTCGAGTCTATCACCATAGTCAGCTCCCTGCGTGCCGTTGATTCTCGCGGTGAATGTTCGCTGCACTCCCTCCAACTCTTGAATTTCACCGACTGCCACAGGACTCCACACCTGGCAACAGTATTCAGCCAGAGGGAGGATTAGTGCTTTGTACAGAGTGAGCATGGGACCGGCCTCTCTTGTTTTAAACGTCCTCCATAAAAACCCCATTTGTCGTCGACACCTGGCCACCACTGTGCTAATATGCTCGCTGAATTTTCATCTTGCTTGACTATAACTCCCAAGTCTCACAGCGAGTTCTGCCGCTCAATGGGCTCTCCACCAGCAGCAGCGTACGAAAATCCTCTTTCGGGGTGTTGACCATAGCGGATCAGTTCAAACTTGCTGCCGTTGAACTCCATGTTATTTACGTGGACCCAGTCATAGATCCTGCCCAGGTCCTCTTGCAGTTCGATGCAGTGGTTGACGTTTAGGATTCCCCGAAAGACTCGAGTGTCGTCAGCAAAGAGAGAAGCCCTTGACGAGGAGAGTTCATCGTCCATATCTGACACGTGTATTAGGAACAACACTAGCCCAAGGACTGAGCCTTCAGGCACCCCACTAACCACGCTGAACTCCCTTGAGTGGCATCCATCAACGACTATCTTCTGCTTTCGGCCAACGAGGAATCAATGGATCCATTTCAATAGTCGACCTCCGATTCGTTGCGCTCTCAGTTTCTGCAACAGAACACCATGGTCCACCTTATCGAAGGCCTTTGCGAAATCCAGGTATACGACGTCCACAGCCTGTCCTCTACCCAGCCACTCTGTAATTAGTCTCTGATGTTCCAGTAATTGCGATACACAAGACCGGCCCTTTCTAAAACCATGTTGGTTTGGGTTAAGAAGGCCAGTGGTCTCCAGATAATTTACCAAACGCCAGACGATCACTCTTTCAAACACCTTTACAACATGAGAGGTAAGGGCTACTGACCTGTAATTTTTTGGAAGATGCTTTTCCCCACTTTTATATATTGGGATGATAGAGACTACTTTTAGAGAGGGTGGCACTTCGCCCACATCTAGAGAACTTCGTCATAATAAGTAAAGGGGAGCCTTTAATTGCTGACTACACCTCCTCAACAGGACGGCAAGAATCCCGTCCGGGCGAGGTGAAGATGTAGGTGTGAGTTCCTCAATGCTGCTGACAATATCATCCTCCGTGAACTGTATGTCATCCACTTCTCCACGATGATTCGATTCCAACAAATCCTCGAGCAAGCTCCCGACGTCCCCATACTTTGGTCGACTGAAAACAGAGTTGTAGTGTAGTCTCAGTGCTTCACAATTTTCTTTTGGATCACTGATAATGACCCCGTCTTTGTTAAAAGGGCCAATCTTGGTGTTGATCTTCAACTTGCTGTTTGCGTAGCCATAGAAATATTTGGTTTTGACGGATTCAACAATGGCTATTACCGTAGCTCTACCAAGTTAAGGCTTTATCCTGCAGCATTCTCACCTTATTCCTTTGGCGGTAAGGCTGCAGCCCCCCGATGTTACAGAAAATAATTTCATTGTCTGACAGCTGTACATCGGAGTCCGATGTGGGTAGGACACTCTGGTACTCCATTCCATGAAAACTGCATCAAGCTGCTTCTGTATCAGCCGGACTTGTTGGGTTAGTTCTAAAAACGCCGCAGCTCGAGGATCACTTCCGGACAAGTCACGTTCGTCCACCTTTATGAAAGTCATCACACTGTTGACGGTGTTATCCTCGGCTTTTGCTCGTCTTGCTGCATCAGCAAAAGACGGCAGGCTGCCCACAGGGCATGATGACATTGCCACCTGCGACGCTTTGGGAGCTGGAGAAGCCTCTTACGTGGATCTCTTGACACCAGTCGGATGGAAAAGACTACATCTACTCCGCTTACAAGTCGATCCTCTGGCCACTTCTCGACAGAGTACGGGGTGAAAAAACTTACACTTCTTACCCTTCTTACATCCTTTGGCTAGCTTGTCTCCAAATTTATTCAATCTGAAACAGAGCTTAGGATGCAAGAATTTGCAATCTTCTCCTCTACCATGCTTACATGTCTTCCTCAAATAATACCTGTGAACAGCTACAGAGCCTGGGGCTGTAGGTTCGTCTCCCTCATCCGGCCCGGTGGCTCGAGTGGGAGCACCAGTGGGAGGAGACTGTGCAGAATATACCGTTCCGGATAGTTCTGGCTGCGTAGGCAAGAAGGTGTCCAAAGAGTCGGAAGAGTCTCTGGTATCTCCACGTCTTGAAGACTCGACACTTGCGATGATCATGTCCAGACTAGCTTTGAACTTGTCACCGCTCTCCTAACTACACACTTCTCGCACTTATAGGAGGCTCTAGTCAATTCCAGACGAACAAGATGATATCCAGGGAAACCCGAACAGGCCAAATGGACAAATTCAGTGCAGTCCATACATTTCAAGGCAAGGTTTCCAATACTTTTTTGCACATCACACATTCTACGTCACTGGGAGGCGAGTGGCACATAGCTGACATTTTCGAAAGACTAAGCACTCAACAAGAATCACCAATAACCAAGCCGAAGATTATGATCACTTGTTAGTTCGATAAGCACGTGATAAAAGAAAGTGTACCAGTCACTCGTAATTCCCCGTTCTCAGATAGCTTTATCAAGCTAAAGGATCACCCTAGCAAAGTGTGAAAGCTTTAAATCACAGGCTTTACGTTAACTTTTACGAATCAGGCAGGTAAGCAAGCAATGTGCAGTTTTAGGTCCCAGCACCAATACGGGACCACCTTGGCAGCTGTTGGGGTACCTGAAACAATCAGTAAACTTGGTAAAGGGAGCTATAATCCGAGGTACGGGATGAAACCGAAGCCTTCGGAACAGGCGTCACATGGGCGACACGCCAGCACTCCGGAAAAGAGCCCAGCCGCAACATTCGACGGAATACATAGGCAAGTGGGGCTACAAGCGCACCAGCCACCCTCCGAAGAAAGAAAGGAAACATACCCGATGGATCAGTGCCCCATAGGGGTCCAGGTCAAGAAGAAGGCTGTGCACTTCAGAGGATCTGAAAGCAACCTCGGGAGAACCTCGGCTCGGGATCACATGCTAAAGGAATGCACACCCGGTCCCGGCTCTGCTTCCCATCAAAGTAGTGCAACAAAGCGTCCGCCTTGGCAGCGGGGTCCGCAACAAGATCACCACCCAGTGTCAATTAGAGGAAGTACAGAAGAGCTCACACCAAGCACAGCGCTCTTCAAGGTGGACCACCACTTATGTGCACTAACAGACGAGGCTAACAACTGCCTGGACCTCAAATTGTGCTCCCTCTCAGCTTCCTCATAAGTAACACCAGCCCGACGCAAGATAACGCTCCCTGTTACAATTTGGTAAACTGTTGCAGTACACGATGTCAAGCTGTTATCGACAGTAAAGAGTAGTGTATTCTGGGGCGGAGATGGTTGGCGAAGAGCCGGGGCGGAGATGGCAAACCGCAAAAAAGAGGGGAATAAGACATGGACAGAGCTGAGCTATATACCATATGGAAGCCTATAATGTTGTCTAATAACCAGCTGCGTATCAAAACTCTAGCACGTTTCTAAGTATTTTAAAAATTTTTTGATTGAGACACAGAAAAAACACCCTACAAAAATTCCTTTTCCTGACACCCTGTTTTTTTCAATTTGTGATTAGTCAAATTCTAATGATGTTAGAATAGCGAAACTTGGGCTGTTAGTAGCTGGTATATGTGTGTTTATTTCCTGTGTATATAGACTTCTTACCCCACTTCATGTACGTACGGGAGTACAAACATCGTTCGCCATCTCCACCCCGGGATGTGATCGTATCACGGGGTGGAAATGGCGAGCGTGGAGGCACTGTATTTACGGTTATTCCGTTGGTAGAACCTAATATTTTTATGCATATAACATTGTTAAGGCTAGATAACCCTTTATAGGTGTATGTTAACATTAGATCTATTTCTTATCATCTGAAAGACGATCTACTTTTCCCTTATGACAGCGCACCATCATGGCTAGTTAGCTACAACTCTCATTCAAAAATCTCTCTGAAACAGCTATGAAAAAGTAATAACCTGCATCTTTACAGGGTTATGAGTAAGAACGATGTTATGATCGTAAAATATGGTGTTCTGCCAATGAAATAAGCATAAATACAGAGCCTTCACGTTCATCATTACGACCCTGTGTTACGATCACAATCAGGGTTGAAATAGCAAAGAATGTTTGTGTTACAGTTTGTACATGAATTATGGTAAAGATTCATGATGCACAGGAAATAAACATGCATATACCAGCTACCAACACTCCAATTTTCGCTATTCTAGCATCATTAGAATTTGAGAAATCACAAATTGTAGACAGGTTTTAAGGAAAATGAATTTTCATGGGGTGTTTTGTTTCACAGGGTCGCGATCAAATATTTCTTAAAATACTTAGAAACATGCTATAGTTATGAAACTTAGTTGGTTATTAGACTACGTTATAGGCTTCCATATGGTACCTATATAGCTCAGCTTTGTCCATGCCTTATTTCCTGGTTTTTGGTGGTTCGCCATTTCCGCCCTTTCTGTTTGCCATTTCCACCCCGATTCGCGGGGATCCAAAATCTTCGTTTTTAGCATGTGAGTACCAAACTATACAAGATATAATGTTCGTTTCCATAGGGCAGGTAGGTGCACTTTAGGGATGTATTGATGTGACGTTGCAGCCAAATTGTACCGTAAGTATTTAAATTAGGACGAATTCAAGATTTTTCGCGATCTCCGCCCCGGAATACACTACCACACAAAGTACTAAATGCTAAAAAGTTAAATTCATAACGTAGTTCGTATATGTAGCCTCATTTCATGTTTCATTATTACTTTTGTAGGTTGTCCGAACATTTTAAACTCAAGAATAGAAGAAAGTGTAGGGACTTCCCAAGGCATGTTGATAGACCTTATGTTGCATCGATAATGACTGCAAGTGTGTTTAACCCAATCTACTTAACTCTTTCTGAGGCAACATCGTTTTTTTTAAATAAAATGGAAAAAATGAAGTATCCGAACATTTTGTCCAGACTAAATTCTAACTATTACAATTCATTTGCTTGTAACTTTTGTTTCATTTATCCTGAACAGCTTAAATTTACCACAATTTAGCTATGACATGTTGCTCAACTTGTGTAAAATTAAACTTTAATGCCTTCAATAATATTGAAGTATTTAAAGATTTTCTGATGAATTTCTAGTTGTTCGAACCATCATGTCCGCAACTGTATACTGCTGACAAACATTAGCCAAACATTCAGTTAAATAGACTAACCGATCATCACCAAAAATCAGTTATGAATATCAACATTACTAACAATTCATTTGAATTTCATAAAAATATGTCAATAACTTTTTGAGTTATAGCATTATGAAAAAAACAGACGTAACCCTATACACCCAGCGTTATTTTTTCTTTTTATCTTAATTTTTACTTTTTCCTCTTTCTCTCTCATCCTCACTACACAGATAAGAAAAACACACAGCTAACAACCAACACACGACCAACCAATACACACACATGTACAGACACTTTCACACTTTATTTTCTATTCTCTCCGGCTATCACTCCATTTGTATTGTGTAGTGTTTATTTAACATAAAATAATGGTTCTTCTGGATTACGAATTTTATTTTAACCAAGCTTTTAGTAAAAATAAAATTCGTAATCCAGAAGAACTATTATTTTGTGTTAATTAAGTAGTGTTTATATACTTGGACAAAGTCAATCCACATATACATTCCATCCCACTGTTGCTCTCACTCATATTTGTCTTGTTTTCGTGAACTTGAACTATTTTACTCTCAAACACAATTTACAATTTAAAAAAACTTGGCACTAAGCCTCTACACACTTTTGTGTTTTTCACAATCGGTCGCAACTGTAATATCAGCTAAACATCTATATGTTTACATATGAAAGAACTATACACTGTTACAAATGTAGTACTTAATAGAAGCCATATTCACGTATTAAATCTGATCTGAAATTTAACCTCGCTTTTCATTTTCCAACTCCCAGCCTCTCACACTTACAAGCACCCGCCCCTCTAGTCGCAAACGTATTTACCTAACCCACCCACACAATCGCATGCCCACCCGCGAAGTGTGATATTTTTGAAATATCAGGGCATTTCTGTTTCTAAGCGTTGCAACTTATTCATGTTCAAGTTTCTTTATTTTCACGATTTTCTCGTTTTTTCTTTATTTTTATGAGTTCTGGGATTTTAAGAATTTTTCATTTTTGAGTTGAATTTAGAGGATTTTCCATTAGTTATGGAATGAGATTTTTCGGATTTGGGGAAATTTTTTTCGTGATTTATTGGGATTTCTATATAATATTTGGGATTGTTTATAATTTCGGAGATTTTTATTTTTGGGAATTTATGACTTTTTCTGGGAGTTTAGTAATTTATAGAATTTTGGAGTAATTTCTGATTTTTGTTATTTTTGATGATGTTTAGGACTTGGGGCTTTCATGCTTTCTGGGATTTTTATGATTTTCAAGATTTTTATTCAGATTTTTCATGATTTTTGGAATTCATTGATTTTTGTAGGATTTTTAAAATTTTTAACTTAAATTTTAGGATTATTTACTTTCTATTTTAGAAACTTCAATAATTTTCTTTGATTTTGGGAATTTTCCTATGATTTTGAAGGACTTTCTATGGTTATAGTGGTTTTTATAATCTTTGGGATTTTTATATTTTTTTGAATTTTTCATGATTTTTTGGGGGAATTTGCGGGATTTTTTCTTAAGGGATTTTTTATACTTGGGATTTCTTATGATTTATGGAACTTTTTGTAAGTTTGGGGGATTTTTCAGGATTTTGAAATTTCTATGATTTCTGGAATTTTCATGATTTCCAGGATTTTAGGGATTTTTTGTGATTTATAGAATTTTTATTATAGCTGGGATTCTTTATGATCTTAAAGATTTTTTGATTTGAGATTTTTTAGCATTTGGGATTTTTTATCATTTCTGAGAATGTTTGGGTTTTTATGATTTTTAGTGACTTTTTGTAATTTGAAGATTTTTTCATGATTTTGTGGTTTTTCATAATTTTTGGGATTGATGGGAAAAACAAAATTTTTATCATTTTGGGATTTTCATTCCTGGGTTATTTTTGGATTAATGATTATTGGAATTTTTGGAGGAATTTTTGGGAGGCGCCCCTCCCATAAGGAATACCTTATGTAAAAGCCGTAAAACTGAAGTTATCATAAAAAAATTGAATTGAAGCCAACACCCAGGCCTGCCGTCCTGGATTTGCCAATGCAGTGAGTTTGACTTAAACCGACACATGATTTATCTCCCAAAATTGTGTAACGACGATATGTATAGCCTAAACCCTCCGATATTGCTCATTACTACAAAAAAGTGCTATCTGTGAGAATCGAACACGCTGGATGTACATACCGTACAATATACCACAAGCATAGTCATTGAAATAATACCCCATGTTGCACATATTAACCCAATAATGCTACAATTACTAACGAAACCAACGTCCCTGTCTATAGGCCCGGATCAGTCAGCCCAATGGACACTTAAGTAGACACACTAGATTGACTTCACGACTTGGTTTGGAAACAATATGTATACACAGGATTAACTACGTGTTGCTTTCCGCTGGAAATGCCCTTCTGAGAGAATCAAACACGCTGGATGTTATAGGGGTCAAGACCGTGTGATTCTTCATCCAATAATCAGCAAAAATACCACATGTAACTTCCAGAAAGTCAAAATTGCCGTTTATAGAAAACAACATTAGAATATGCTAAACCAACTACCCACGCTGCAGTCCAGACAAGTCAACCCAATAAGTTTCACATGGCGTGACAGTGGATTCATATCCTGACACTGTGTCATAATGCCGAAGCCATTTACTGTGCATTCCCAAGAACTGGATGCAAGAATGGGCAACTCATTCGTCGTTTGATGATTTATTTAAATTCTGTAGCATACTTCTTTACTCCTCTATTGTTCTCAAAACTTATAAAACATACAAGGTACAGAATAAAATTTACAATATGTCGACAGTTTTGAAAACAAGCCCAATAAAAGTAGATTCACTTATAGGGCACCTGTCATTTATAAAGCGCTATACTGATCAATACAAAATCTTTAAATTTCATTTTGAACAGCTGGTGAGAAATTGGCCGAATCAGAGAATCTGGTACTTCGTTAGGCTATATATCTTGACACATTTAAATACAGTAGCACGCTCCTCTACTTCTAGACGAACCGCGGGTAGGTTAAATCTTTCATTTCGTGTATTGTAGTGACCCGAAGCAAGCAAAGGAAAGAAGTGATTCTGATAATAGCCACATCCCCAGTTATTCCTGTACACAAGAATTTTGAAAGAAAATATCTATAAACATTGCTAAATTCAATCATCCTAAATTATGGTACATATCCTTTGTATGCATCAACGGCACATTGTTGTTATCTCTCCTAAAGCGTAATATAATTCTAAGTACATCATTTGTAATCGTTTGCACATGCTTAATTATATTTTCTGTCACACCACCCCAAATTATAATAGCGTACCTATGTCAATTGAGAATAAAATAAAGCATAATACAATGACACCAATGCATCTCTAGATAAATATTTGGACATGGCATAAATGGCGCCTTCGGCCTTACTTAGTTTTCCGCACACTAATGATATATGAGATGAAACTCGCAGCTTATGCTCAATAATTATTCCAAGATATATGAATGATTCGACCCACTCCAGTTGGAATCCATTCAAATACAACCTAGGCTTTTCATTAATTTTAGCTGAACTGAAGACCATTGATTTGGTTTTACTAGCATTGGGTGCGAGTCTATTGGATGAAAACCAAATGAGTGAGTAGTTTATAAATGTACGCATATTTCTCCCAGCAACATCGAAATGGCAATCATGCCCATAGAAAACCGCTTTGTCTGCAAATAGCTGAGTAGATACCCCTCCGAATAATATATCATTTACATAAATATTGAAGAGTAATGGTCCGAGGACAGATCCCTGCGGCACCCCAATGTCTATATTCCTCATTCGGGACTGTACCTCACCAATTGACACATGCCGTAGTGGTCCAACTTGAGCAATAAAACATCTTTGTTTACAGTATCGAACGCCTTTTTAAGATCTAAAAATAAGCTGATGGTAAAAGTTTTATCCCTAAAAGTCGGTAGAAGATCAGAGATAAGATTGAATATAGCTAGAGTTGTATTTCGACCTTTTCTTAAGCGATACTGACAATCATTAAAAACGGAATTACCTTCTAGAAAATGAGTTAAGCGAGCATGGATCAGTTTTTCAAAAATCTTGTTGAAAATTGACAATGTTGAAATTGGCCTATAATTGGAGACAACATCAACACTACCGGGTTTATGCAAAGGTATAATTCTAGCAATTTTGAAACATCAGGATAAATTCCATCAGCTAAGCATCTATTAAAAATGGCACACAGGTAAACTACAATGTATGGTAAAATTGCAAGTAAATGCTTGGGTTGAATTTCATTTTTAAAATATTCTTTCTTTTACATTGCACGTACCACTGTATGTATTTCATCTGCAGTGATGGGTTCAATATTGCAGTCATATTGCACTCTTGGTCTATTAATGTCATATTGCACATCATTATCTGGTAGGTTATGAACTAAATCATTGGCGACTGATGAGAAGTAATCATTAAAAGGATTAGCCAAATCTTCTCGTAGACTGCCCCCATTAAAGTTCAGCGCACCGACTGATGACCGTATGTTGCGATTGAACTACTTTCCAGATTCTCTGTGGGTGTGTTGAGCACTATTTATTTGCTGTAGATAATAAACTCTCTTTTGTGTTTTTATTAGAGTATGTATTTAATACATTACGATAGGTGATGTATAGATACGGTAGTAAAATACACGAAGCTACTCATCCTCGCATCGCATTAGTCCTGCCATGCCAAGTGTGCTGCCTTTAAGTCTAAAACGCCACAGTAATGCTCGCTTGACACGCGAGATATGAACGGAAACATTGCCCATAGATACACCTACAACGAGATCCAGAACCGCCACCAAAACTACCGGAAAAAGTAGAGATATTGATGCGCCAGTCTAGTGGAAATTATAGACTAAAGTACTCCTTTCTAGGCTAGAACGGCAAAAACATAAATTAACAAACACTAATGCTCTTATAGAACGCTGTAAATAACCCAAAGTATGACCAGTTCATTTATGACGTTACGAACCGCCAAAATATTGATGAAAAACAGTTGAAATATCATTCAAGATGGCAGGCGGCGCTGGCCCCAAGGGTCAGCGACGCAGGAAGTCTGCAACGCTGCTGGAAATCATCACATGCATGAACGTTCATTCCTAATTTAAAAAGAACTTTGATATCCAGTAAGATTGAATATTATTAACACAATTTCTCATGAAAAAGAGATAGAGCAGTATTTAGGTCAATTGCTTTTGCAAAAATTAGCAGCAATTGTTTCGTTCATTTTGCTTACTCAACAATAATTACCCAAATTGCATATTGATAGGAGTATTTTCTAGGAAGGTAAGACGGCTACTTGTTTTACGGATTTAAGTCCTGGTGGATGTACATGAGATTGTTTTAAATAAATCAATGAATTTTTATAGTTGGTGGTGTAGAAATTCATGCAGTTATTATTCCCATTTCATTATCAAATAGTTAGGCTCTATGTAGCAGAGCAAATTTTTGATAAGTGGAGCTCTTGATTTGCAGAAAACAGAGCTCAACTGATCGATACCTGACGTCATTTTTTGAAGGCACGGTTACACTAGTAACAATAATAACAGTGGCGAGCCCTATGCACCAAGCCTCGGATAGGTCGAGAGACGACTCTGAAGAGCAACAAACTGCTGAAGATTAGGCGGCTAAGCCGCAAATAGGGCTCGAAATAGGGCGCAGCAGCTCGGACAGGTACCGTAGATCTACCCAAAGGATTGAGGGTCTCTGTAGGTAGTCACCTTTGCCTAGGTCTAAGGCCAATGCCTTGCACCAGAAAAACGTTCACCGGGGTTACGCAATTTTCTTGGAGTGTATAGCCATCGGAAGGACCGGACAGGAGCTGTGTAGCATCCGGAGATCCTGCTCACTCTCCGAGATGAAGCTGCTCTGCAGGTCTGCGAGAGTCTCAGCGAATAGCTCAGGACCCAAACCAGGCGCCTAATTACTATTATTAAAACTTCACGCTTGAGCTCCCACGGACAGGTAATACAACCCAAATGAAGCATTTTGCAACACCGAGAAGCCCAAAACGCTGCTAAAGCAAATCCAGCAAAAAACCATTAACAGCTGACATAAACGACCGCAGGCCAATACAACCAAAAGCCGATGCCGGCAACAAATTCCAAACCTTAGCCGACCAGGGCACGAAGCACCGACAGAACTGATTAGTTCGACATCTAACAGCCTCCAAAGTGAAAGAGTGCGCTCCGCACGCAGCACGAGTCGCTCTCCAAAAAACCTCGAGGGCAGGGAGAGAAGAATACAACCAATGCCTCTCATTATTGTACACCTTATAAAACATGCATAGCTCTGCTACTCTTCTCCTGTGGGACAGGTTCACTAGATCATTATCAGCGCACAGCCGTCTGGCTGAACTAACAAGTCGATCCAACAGACGCAAGTGAGTGTCAGCAGTTGAAGCCCAGACTGGTGAGCAATACTCCAACACAGGCAGCAAAAACGCATAAAACATCTGCGGGCAACCTGACTACCAAACAAGGAATTCACCTTACGCAGGAGCCCAATCTTAGTGGAAGCACGTGACACCAACCTCCTAATATGCGGCTTAAAAGTAAACTTCTCATCAAAGACAACACCAAGAATCTCCAGAGAGCTAGACTCCTGAAGTAAAGTGTCATCAATCTCCAATTGGGGATGCTGCGGTACAAGTGTCCGAGACCGACTTATAATCATCGACTTTCTCTTACTGGCATTCAGCTTCATACACCAGGCCGAACACTTTGCGCTAATGCGTGACAAATCCATATTCAGAGATTGAGCGACAGCATCACGCAGGCGAGGAGCAGGTATCACTGCCACCAAAGTGGAATCGTCGGCATATTTGATCAACGTGTTTTCGAGTGAAGAGAACATGTCACTAGTATAGAGAACAAACAACAGCAGGCCAAGCACACTGCCCTGAGGGACGCCAGACACCACCCCGACTGAGGTGCTCAAAATGCCGTCAACAGACAAACTCTGCGTTCGCTCAGAAACAACATCGCGGATGATTGACAAAACCCTCCCACCCTAACCAAAGGACTCCAGCTTGTATAATAGACCCCTATGGTTAACCCCATCAAACGCCGCGCTAAAGTTTAACTGGACAAGCCAATTCTGTACGCAAACTGACCAGCAGGCAGCAACCCCATAACCTCAGCAAAACGTCCAAGCTTACCAGCGATCAACTTCTCGAACACCTTCGACAAAATGGGCATCAGGGTGATGGGTCGATAGTTGGCCACATAGGGCGACACCGGATCCAAGGGAATAGGAGTAATATTCCCAGTTCGGCAACAACGAGGAAACTTCCTAACCGTTTCAGGCGCCGGAAGATCACTGCAAGCTTGGGGGCAAGAACATCAGCCAGCTGCTTATAAAACAAAGGAAACCTGCCCACCGGATCCCACCTCCATACGGATCAAGGCCTTCAAGCAGCACCCTGATTGCAGCAGATCTGAAAGCCTATGAGGTCAAGCGAGGCTCAGGGTGGCATCCATAGGGCTAGGCGATAACATCTCTGCTCTGCTTCCCGTCGAAGTGAGCCGACAAAAGCTCTGCCCTTGCCAAGGGCTCAGTAACGATGCGCCCAACTTGAACAACAAGAGGCGGCAACGAGGGTTCAGCACCGAACACTGAACCCTTTATCTCACTCCACCATTGATGTGGATGGTCAATACTCAGCAGAGACTCCCTGGAACGCTGCCTCACACGACGCTGTGCCTCCTCATACACACGCTCTTCAGCCCTGCCCTAGGCTCTAGCCCTTGTTAGGACATAGAAGCGTATCTGCAAGCCTTCGCTGCTTCAACCTGTCAGTGCCGGAGCGGCTATCTTCTTGAGGTAACAGTTGCTTATCATCGGCACTACTACACGGGAGTGATAGGTTGTATGTAATTTTTTGACATCTGCGGATACTGATGCAATCGCAGATGTTGCCATCTATACATCCGCGAATGCGGATGCTGCTGTCAAAAAAGGTGTGGATGTTCCGTGGTTGCGGATATTCGCCCCACCACAAATAAACACTCATCCTCTCACGACGGCAGTTTATACAACGCTTGGGGGAAAAAAGTTAGATGGTGCTCTGTTGAGAGGGACAGCACTTGCACGCATTTCAATCCAATGAGAATTTGTAGTTTTCAGCACTACGGATGAGCTTAGTATACAGTAATAAACCTGCCCATCAGCGCCTCCTTTGCTGCGGATTTTACAGTTCTGATATCCGCGGATGCGGAAGCGATTGCAGATGTTACCATCTTAGCATCCGCGGATGTCAAAAAAAGGTGCGGATGTTCCACGAATACGAATCTTCGCTTATCACTACTACACTGTTACGGGCAATAGCAGTTGCTTCAGCGAATCAGTTTCCCTGGGTGAGCCCAAGGCCGAGGCTGCAGGCTGGGGGACTTGTTTTTAATTTTCTTCCATTTTTTAGTGAGCTAGCCTGTGGGTGACGGGTCCACTGGATAACCAGAAACCTCTAGAGCCAACGCTTATGAGTCCTCTAGTATGTATTTACAGGAAACCCCGCTAATCCACAAAGCACGGGAGGGGGGGCGAGAGGAACACCTCTAGTATTTGGATTCGCAGGGAGTATGGATTACAGGGGTAGTTTCAAATCCAGAAAAAACATTGGTATTCCGCAATATTACCTATGGATTCTAGGGTGATTTTTTTGGATTATAATACAACCTCAATCAGACCCATTAAATACCTTTATAACACCCATTTCAGGCCCAAATAACACTCGTGCCTAAAAAACAACATTGCTGTAAAAAAAAACAAATCTACACGCTCATAGTTTGTATGTACATGCATTATCATATATATATAGGTACTTAAAGACAAAGACAAGCATACATATGTAGCTACTGTATGTACATATTACATTACCGGCATCTACGGTTGGATTACAAAACACTCTGGATTGTTTATCACTTGAGCGACAGCGGGCCCTTCTCTTCCGGACGTGGAAGAGAACCCCGGTCCTCGTGGTTTTGGGCCTCGCTCCTGCCGGATCTTGTGCACTAATGTTCGGGTTTATATGGTAATTTGGCTGAACCAGCTGTAGCCTCTTCCAATTATGACCTTGTGCTATGTTCGGAGATTCTCGTCTCTAGCCATCGCCATGTTTCTGAGATGATGATCCGGAACTTTGAAAAGCCAGTGCTGCGGTTGCGAGACTCTTGCCCTGGATTTAGGGGTTTGGCTGCTTACGTTCGAAACTGTGTTGTTGTGTCCAGGCAGAGTGAATATGAGTGCCCATGCTGCGAGTCTGTGGCTCATTCTGGAACTTTTATTTGTTCTCGGTATATCGCAGCCCTTCTGCTGATGATCGGATCTTTGATTGTCTCCTGGATGCAATGGCTAGAATCCAGTCCTCGGATAGGCGTTCTGCCTTTGCTTTTATGGGTGACTTTA
>LQNS02277964.1:5678634-5689265 GCA_001587735.2 Parhyale hawaiensis | reverse complement strand
CTGCACTGTGTCTGACCCACCTTCCATTGCAGCCTGAGGGCAGGACGGCTCCACTGCACTGTGTCTGACCCACCTTCCATTGCAGCCTGAGGGCAGGACGGCTCCACTGCACTGGGTCTGACCCACCTTCCATTGCAGCCTGAGGGGAGGACGCACTGTAGGAAAATGCCTGTTGCAAATCATTGATGGACTGCACTTCTAGGGAAGTATCTGCTTCACACATTTCTTCCGTGATGAACACTGCCTCTATAGTTGTGGACGGTGCAGACTGATGCTCTGAGTCGGGCTGGAACGCTGGGCCAACTGCATTCTCCTGAGATGCAGGTATTGACTCAAAACCAATGCAAGTTATGACTGACAGACATATCTTACTGAAGCCATAGATGTACCGTTTCACTTAAAATGCATAGGCTAATAAAGAAACAAGTTAATTGACATGAAGCATTCTAGGAGGGGGGGGGGAAAGAAATAATTTACTTAGAAGAATAAGTAAAAGCGGGCAAGTCAGGGCTACCTTACAGACAAGTACCTGAACTACTGGACTCAGTTCCAACAGCTGAAGCCTTGAAGTTTCGGCAGATTAGGTATTAGGTATTATAAGAAGATTTAAGCCTCCCTAAATAAGTACTAAGCTCTTCTAAGAGAGGAAAAGGAAGGGACATATAGTATGTCGACAGAAAAAACGGGGAACCCATGCACGGAGGTGTTCCCACACAGGATCANAAAGACAGACGTCCCGAAGGCCTAGCTAATGGCTAAGGTAACCTACTCAAACCCCCTGGGGGCGCTACTCCCCATAACATAGGATGGGCGAACCTAACTAACCTAACCATATGGCCTATGGTCCATTCTATGCCCCCGGAGGGGAGTTTCGGCAGATACTGTGGCCAATGGACTATGCACTGAGACCAGCAGATTTCGTTCATTGCATGCATTTTCTATTGACGTGATCACTGTAAATGCGAGATTTAACCAATAGTCCAACAGTTTGCTTTACTTCACAGAGTTGCAAGACGTTAATTAATATACAGAGGGGGTAAAAAAATGGATACCTTAACCCACAATACAGGTGAAAAATGGAAAACCCACAGTACGGGTAATAATGAACCAAGATTTTTTACTGCAAGAGGGTGCCCATTCTTTACCCCTAATGTGGGTTATCCATTTTCTTCCCCACTTTGCTATCTATATACCTATAGGCATAGGGCATATATACTTATATCTGCTGGTTCAACACAATATTGGGCTAAAATCGCCCTTCAGAACGACAAGAGACATTTTTATAATTATTAAACTACACTAGACTGGCGACGTGGGAACAAAGGAAACTCCATAAGGTTAAGAAACTCGCACGCAACAAGCCAAGCGACCATAGAAAGGGAAGATCAGAGGTTACAGAATAGCTATGTGTACAGATCGTTCAAAGCTGCCAATACCCACACCAGCAGCAACAGAACCATGAACAGTATTTTATACATCCGCATGATGGAAACAAATGAACGAGAATACTAGCCCATATGGCACTGCACCGGCTCAAAGGCAAACTCATGAAGAGCACCAGTACACCGAGTACCTCGCCTGGACAGACAGTGGATAACTAGGGCAATTATATACTTTATATCGAAAGCAGACCCATCAACTCTGCGACAAAGTGCCAGACTACAGAGCACAATACCATGAACGCACATCGACGAACCACTTTGTCAAGCAAACACAGATGTCAATCGGCAGCAGAAGCCCAAACTACGGAGCACTATTCCAGAAGAGGGAGGACATAGCAATAAAAGCAGCGACGTGTCAACTCTACCGAGCCAAGCACACTCCAAGCACATCTCATTAGACCGATTTTCTGCGAGGCTCGTGGGCCAACCGAACGAATGTGGGGCTCAAACGTCAACCTTGGATCAAAATTGACACTCAAGATTACCAAGTCATCAACCGCAGGAAGTGACACACCACCCAGTATGAGTGCAAGTCTCACTGTACGTGACCGAGACACGAGCTAGGTCTTAGTCTTCCCCACATTCAGCTAATCCCCCACGTAGAACACGAAGAATCAATCCCTTCCAAATCATGCTGAATGGATTCTGAAACCTCCAACCTATTACTAAGATTATCGCAAACAGGCACCAAAGTAACATCATTAGCATGACCAACATGTAAATTATGAACAAGATCAAACAGGTCCGCTGTACATACAATGAACAAAAAAAGACCCAGAACACTAGCTAAGTCGTTGTGGGACACGAGTAACCACAACAAAAACTCACACCTCTTCCCATCAACAACAGCACAATGTCGTCTGCCAGATAATAAGTGAGCAATTGCCGTGAAAAATGAACCACCAATACCCATCAATCTTAGCTTATGGAGCAGCCCAGTGTGATTCACGTGATTAAAACAGGCACTGAAGTCGAGCTGGACCAACCTTGGGTTACCTTGCCTCATAACCCCCATGAAGAGCCAGCTGCAACACACGAGAAATTTGAAGCAGATCATCACACGTTCCCAAGCTCTTACAAAAACCCTACTGTATTGAGGGAAAAACACCGTTCTTCTCAAGAACGTGATCCAACCTCGATGCAACCAACCTCATAAACTTTCGACAAAACAGGTTAGATCGAGATGGGTCTATAGTCAGAGATTCGAGATGAGACAGAGCCCTTTAGAACGGGTGTCACATGAGCTTTTCTCTCTGTTTTGGGCCCACCATGCAGACACACACCAGCTCCTCTTGAACTGCATTCCACCCTACCTCAAAAGAACCCAGCACCTCAGTTGCATGCACCAGTGTTGGTTTGATTCAAATGGCTTGTTCTTTATCAAATACAGCAAAGCCTTACAAAAGGTCATGAAAGAAGACTTCTACACATCCCATGTGGGTTCCTGGAAATGTAAAGGAGGAGCTCAGCAACAATTCCCTTGCTGTGGGTGCTGCAATGGATTGGCCCCTTCCCAGAGTTGAAGAATAAGGATCTCAGGTCCGCAGCAGGGAACAGATGCTTACCTAGGTTGGAAACTCGGTTGGTAAGCCGGGCTGAGTCTGATAGCCTAACTCTACATGTAGGTTGGACTATTGGCTAGATTAGCGCAGAGGCAGCTTCAAATAGTTTCTGCAATAGCTTGGTCATTTAACCGCTTCAAGTGCACTAACTTCAACAGCTTGTTTGCCACTGAACTAGTATATCTTGTAGTAGGTATTAAGGTACAAACTTCACTAGTGCATCAGGGACACTGTGTCCCTGTCCTGTGGTATAACAGGCTCGTGCGCCACTTGGACGCTAAGAATGTCTCATTTTAAAGATCAATTATTTTTGTTTCACCTTTTTCGCTCGTAGGTCTCAGATTATAAGCAACCTCGGATGAGTTCAAAGTGGTCAGTGCGCTACTGATACGAAAAAGGCGCAAGTTTTGCATCTCTAAGCCCCGAGCACATTTGAAAGTTTTTGGTCAGCAACGCCACACAGGGGAAAGGATCGAAAAACGAAAAGAGGACAGAAGAAGGAAACGCCTGTACAGACGGTCTCTTCCATGGCCCTCCACACGGGGTAAGGTAGAAGCCAAACATAATATGTCGGCCAACTCGATCAGTGGCCCACCTCCCGAAATAAAAAGGAAAGCATTGAGAGCCCACCAAATATTACAAAACTAACCTCGTCAGCAGGATCTTTGGAAAGCTGCAACATCTCCTGTAGAAAAGGCACTCGGGTTAGCCCCTGGAGTCATAAGGCCCATAGCCTATAGCTATATTCTGACAAGGGAAGGACCTGCCAAAATAAGCCCATAAGGGCGCTACTGAACTGGGTAGCCTTAAAGTTAGTACTGCACAATCAACAAACAACATAACACAAATCTTACAGGATTTTTGTCAACTGGAAAAGAACTGCCTGTGTTGTTTTGTCCCATAAGGGGGCAAATTTCCGGTTCCACTTCCGTGCTGTGGGAGTCTGTAAGATCAAATTAACAGCACAAATTACTCAGTTTGTTTAAACTACAAAACTTACCTACTGGTATGCAGAATAAAGCAAATCATGTATTATTAGACAAAGAATGAAGAAAGACATCATTACCTGCTCCAGCTAACTTGAGTCACTACAGTCTTCAATAAAGATGCCTTGAAAATGTAGAACCAAAAATATTAAAATTTTCGGCAGCAAGACAATAGCTAAGCTATAAATTTTCTGCAGTTGTGGGACGATTAAATACAAGACACATTTGCCAGTTTTCTGTGACAAGCAGAAGATGTTAGCAGGCGTTAGTTATTGTTGGGAGACAAGACAAATTTTCTCAGCAAATCATGTCATTAAAACTAAACGAGCTTTCAGAATAGCCCTGAGTACAAAGAGCTCTACTAAGAGTCGGTAGAAGTTGAGTAATCTTTTTTAAAACAGATCTTAGGCAGATCTCTAAACGGTTGTGCAACTAATTTCACACTCATAATCTCATATGCCCCAGTGACTATTTTCAAACTACTGCTTATTGCCCCGCCCTATTGTGAGAAACTCTACATGAATCTAATATTACACATTCACCAGGAAATAGCTGGTCCTCGGTGGAGTCTCGTGCAGCCAAAGTGATCTCGCTGACGTCCCTGTACTGCTGTCTCTGCTGCCGAGGTGGTGATGTTCGCCGCTCCTTGGCAGGCTCTGACTTGCATGTACTAGAGAGATGGTTAAGCTTGCCGCATGTAGAGCAAGCCTTTCCGTATGCTAGACATAGGCCAGTTCTATGATATGTGGCGCAGTACTGGCACTTTGCTTGATCGCTGGTGGGGCTACTTCTGAGGTCTGTGTAGATTATCCCATCGACAGGTTGTGAGGTTTGCTGGAGCTCCTGCTGCTGGCTATACTTCACGTTACAATAGGAGCGAGTGTATTCAGCCACCAAGTCCAAAGTGTAGTTTTCTCTGTTACTAAGATACAGGTCCTCCAACTTTGATACGAGTTTATCGTCAGTGATTCCTCCCACAAACTGATCTCGAATTCTTTCCTTTGCTGAAGCTCCAAATTCGCAGCCTTCTGCCGCTACAAACAATGCTTGGAGAAAATTTTCTTCGCATTCACCTGACTCTTGGTTCCTTTTTTCAAATTGTTGCCGCATTCTGAATATGTTTACTTTTGGCTTAAAATACTCATCGAAATTGGAGAGTATGACTGAAAACTTTTCGTCATCCGGAGATAATCCAAAAGTCTTCACAATATCTTCTGATTTGGAGCCCATCCAGTACTTCAAGCAAGCAATTTGAATTTCATCATTCTCTAAATACAGTTTCGTAGCCTTACGATAGGTCATGAAAGAAGACTTCCACACATCCCATTTGGGTTCCTGGAAATTTAAAGGAACCGGAGTGCAGCACTGATCCATTGTATCGTCCTCACGTTACCTGAATAGTGATTTAATGTAGCTATGTCTCTATACAGGATGCAGTCCACCTGTTGGAGAACGAATTGGATTATTATTATATTACTGCACTTCCTGACCTGCTCACAGTCAAACATAACCTTTTCTATGCTAAGTACGTTCTTCAGTTAATACTTGACTCATGATGTTGCTATCTAAATGCTCTTGCATGGAAAGCAGTAACCACTCTTGCCTACAATGCAGTCACACACCAGCTGCTCCTGAACTGCATTCTACCCTACCTCAAAAGGCCCCAGCACCTCAGCTGCATGCACATTCTCAACAACACAATATAGACGAGCTAAACACAACAGTGCATTGAATGCTAATAAGCCCAAAGTTTTACAGGTACTACCAAGCTTATCTTATTGTTCAAAATACACTTTGAAAGAAGAAAAATTGTTTCATATCTGATGAATGCTGAAGATAATTTCCTTACAAGAATGAATTGCACTAATGTGTTAAATACTGTAACTAGATCTCACTCTCATGTCATGTTTATTTTAATTTTTTTGTCTATTTTGTTCTTTACCAAAATCACCTGCACCACAGTGACTCATTAACAAGCAGGCCTACGACAATGAATGGGCGCCTGATCATTTGTTATTTTCGCTTCCTCAATTTTTGGGAGGCTTTTGAGATCCATCCCATAGCTACCTATAGCCTCAAGTCTTGAATTTATTTCATTTCACTAATCCGAATTATTTCACTGTTTACAATCAACGTTAACTATAAAATTTTCACATAATTCTGGAAAAGAACCATGAGACAGGAAGAAAAACACACCACAACTCACATCCACCAAAGTGCAGCAGCAAAAGGAACCCATCCATAATTCCTAGAAATCAGGGAGTCTGGGAAAACCAATGAATGTGGTCTCCAAATGAGCAGAAAGGGCATTACGAGAGTAGAACATATAGAGCGGAAAACAAAACTACCAGAAACAAGAGGTTCAACCACAGCACACCTATCTACAATTTAATAAGAGAAAAGAGAAAAAGGCAAGAAGATTAGAAACATGCAGTTACAGTACCTATTGATATACTATACCTGATTTTGTCATGGGGTTTGCGACTCGCAGCACTAGCCTACATGTAGTTAGTAACTTAGTAGCAGACAGTGTTTTTTTATTCAAAAAGCTTGTTCTTTATCAGACACAGCAGTAGAGTGGATGGCTGATATTCTTCAACCTGACGGTTTTTTGAACCTAAACACAAATTACAGGTACCATCTATTCCATTAACCCAAATGCTAAACATTTACTCCCTTAGCTCCATTGGTAATATTACTTTGTTTATAATCATTCAGGCAAATGGCAATAAAGCCATTTTAAAGCAAAAAAAAAAAAGTTTTCAGCCTCACACATTCATTTTTCAACATAAAAAAGCAATACAAACATTGAAATACCTGCAAATAAATGCTCTAAGAGTTTATGCATTTCATTTTGGCCCACAGTGATTAAAACTCTCCTGAGGCCGAAATAATTTTCTGCCCCTAAAATGACTTTATCGCTATTTGCCCCAAATGTTTATACCTATCTTGAATTTCTTTTTTATTTTAAATACTTTTGTAACGTCAGAGATATAGGAGCTGCAGACTTCATACCTCGTCTGGTACCACATTGGCTATCTCCTACAAACGAAATAGGCTAGTGGTTAATTTTTAAGAGAAGGTAACACTAGGATTTGCATTTTTGAGAACATATAGCTAAAGCTTAATGGACCTAATATAAGCCTTTTTATATACTGTACTTACTTGATTAATTGATGATACTTCGGACGAGGTCCAGGTGGCGTTATGCACACAACCCATCTTGCGCAGAGGTGATGCTGCAGTCCGTGACCAGCGGGATGGCTAACAGCGAGTTATTCCCACAGTTCACGTAGCCGCTTACCACAGGTTTACCTGGCACTTTCAGTAAGTATGCGTCCAGAAGTTTTTAAATTTCGCAGTCTCTGTACCGGTGACATTTCGGATGTGACGTGGCGTTTTGTTGAAAAATTTCGCCCCCCGAACTGTGAAACTATTAGAATACTTTGTGGCCATTGCGACACCACCAGTTTTGATCGGAATTCGCACGTCACAAGTGCGACCAATACGGTCTGAGTGTCTGGTCTGGATTTGTCTATTGATGTTGACCATTATGCCTTCTAGAATTTTCCAGACATATATGATCGTCAAGCGCTCGAATCTCCTTTGAATGGAGTACATTTGAAATTGAGCAAGTCTTTTGTGATAGTTTAAATCTTGCATGCCCCGGATTTTGGCAGTAAACGATCGCTGGATAGCCTCAAGGCGCTCTAAGTCTTTCCATTTGCTTGGCATCCAAAGAGGTGAACAGTATTCAATCCTCGGTAGTATTAGTTGTTTCCATAAGGTGAGCATTGTGTCTGCCTCTCGTGGAGAGAAAGTTCGATGCACCCATCCGCTCCACTTCTTGCCTAAAGTTACAACTCGAGGAACGTGATCTTCAAAAGTGGCATTATCTTGTATTCTCACCCCAAGATCTCTTAAAATTTGCTTTCTCTCAATTTCGCTCCCATCTCTCGTCATGTAGAACGTAGATTCAGTAAGGGAGAGGTTTTTCCATACCGTAATAGTTCAAATTTTGACTCGTTGAAGGTCATGTTGTTAACCGATGTCCAGTGAAAGATGTTGGTTAGATCTAGTTGCACATTCCGTACGTCTGCCGTTAATTGTACCGCTGCTAATATTCGTGTGTCATCAGCGAACGATGACGGAACGGCAAACTTGCATTGGTGCCCATATCATGTATCATGATGAGGAAGAGTATTAGACCAAGCACGGTGCCTTATATGAATAACGTTTTGCTCCGAAATGCATACTTTTTGAAATATTTGTCTTTGAAGTTCCCATTGTTTTCCTATGGGAGAAATACCTGGCAATCCCAGAGGATCCTAAACTCACTTAAACTGACCTAACCTATGTTAGGTTAGCTTAGGTGAGTTTCGGGGGTCAAGTATTTTCTCCCACATGAAAACAATGGGAACTTCAGAGTCAAATATCTCAAAAACTATGAATTTGTGAGCAAAAAATTAAAGAGGCTTATATTAGGCCCATTAACTTTTCGCAAAAAACAAATGAAATACAAGCTAGCTACCAAAGCTAGCCACATAAACACTATAATAAGTTCTCTAATCTAAGTCTCCAATATTCGAGTTACATCATAAACTTGAAAGTCATAGTTTTGCTCCCATTTCCATAATGTTCAACCTACTTTTGACTAATCCTATGCAACTGAAGTTTTTACCTACTTTTCATTTACTTTACTACCTACCTACTTCATACCACTACTAGTGTCTTCATTTTGTCCTGAATCATCTGTTCACTACAATGGTGATCTGAGACAAATAGTCCTACTGAAACATTCAGGTTTCACTTCCACTAATGGCGATCCAACAAGGAACCAGAGACACGCAGTGTGCCAATGCAAAATAAATCCAGCGAGTGCATGAAGAACAGACCAGAGTACCATCTGAAGAAGTGTAAAATTGAAAAGAAAGAATTTCATGCTTACCTTGAGTATACACACATTAAATTTACAGTAGGTAGCTACCTACTAACCTTGTACAACCTGGATGCTTCTCTGATCAAAAGGCAGCTCAGCTCACAGCAAGATGACAACCAAGAATGTGGAGGAGAGGATGCAGTAGTGTCATACCAGTCACTGGATATTCAAAAACACTTCAACTTCCCTGCCTTATCTACTAATGGAGCTGAACCAATAATAGCCACTCGAACAGACAGTTAATGATCTTGAATAATATGACCTGAAAAGGATGAACAATGCTATGATGGATGCATTTACTCCAAGCAGAATGTTAATGCTAATGTGTTAACAACAGTTTATTAACACATGCCCTGCACATAACACTACGGGCTCCCAGGTTTCAAAACAAACAGGGTCCAGGTTCAGCCAGTCCCGGTTCAGCCTGGAGCTTGCAACATAGTTATAACATGAAAACTTGGTAACTTCGTCAGCAGTTACAGGTGCTTGCAGTGACTCTGAAAGAGACAGGAAAATATCCGGAATACTGCACTGATATTTTTTGCAGTGGTGGATGTAGGCAGAGTTCCTCTCGGACAGCACCATGACTCAAGGCAACGGCACGATGGCAGGCAGTCTCCCATCCAGGAGGTAGGTAGTTCCGAGTCACCATACTGAATGTTAACAAAGGTACTCTAGAGAGTTTTTTCTTTTTTTAACACTTAGTCAAAAACCTGAAGATCTGCTCTTGTATAGGTATAAGCTCAGGACTTTACAAATCAAAGTCTTGAGCCCTTACAGGATAAGAAGGGACTTCATAAAATTTGAATGCCTCGCACCTTAAGGCGGACTAGTCAATTTTCAAAGTTCTTGACCTGATGGGTAGAAGTCAGAACTTTGGATTTTTACTCGAGATGACATAGACCAGCACAACAAGCCTGCCCTTTATATAAGCCTTGGTCTCCCTAGGCTCTACACTATAATTGCAAGCAAATGTCTCCTTCAATCAAAATTACAAAATGAAGGGCTTTGGGCTGTAATGAACTTCAGAGGTACCTACTCTGCCTACATTCACTGCTGCAAAAATATCATTGCAATATTCTGAATATTTGCAGTGGCTCACTCCGGCACAGTACTTCAGTTGGACAGCACTGACCTACCCCACGGCAAAGCAGGGAGGGGTTTTATGATTCCCTGGACTGGGAGATCAGGGGCTCCAATTTAGGCGAAATAGGCAAATTGTGCAAAATTCTAAGAGCATGGCCGTAGCTTGCAAAATAATCATTTTAGGCAAAAAGTGAGGTTACTTTCACACATCATCTTTAAGGGGGTCGTTTAGGCGAAAATGGTCGAAATTATCAATTTTCTGTTTTTTGCTCAAAAAGTGTCTTCAGGTATGGGGGTATTACGTCCTAAATTTTTAGGGGGCTAGCGGCACTAGAACCCCCCCCCCCAAAATGGGGAGAGATATGGGTCCACAGGGGGTCCAAATTTGCCTTTTTTTTTTTTTTTGCTGCAAAATCATCAGTAGCTATACCAAAGGCTATTGTATACCAAATTTCTAGGGGGCTAGCGGCACTATAAATGAAACATGCCAAGGGCACTTCCTTTGGAAATACTGCATTTTATAACAAAAAAAAACATAAAATTGCCTTTATTGAAAAATCTACATTTTCAGACTAAAAAAGAATAGAACTGCCTCAGTTTTTGTGCTAGAATAAAA
>LQNS02277964.1:5619386-5635327 GCA_001587735.2 Parhyale hawaiensis | reverse complement strand
AAAAAGATAGAACACCAAAAGCTGTCTATAAGGAGGGTAACGCCTCAGAACGGTTCTAAACTACCATTTAGACGCCCCAGAGTTGGGCGCTGTCGCGGGTCTGGTGCTACCGGCAGAAGGTGTTCTGTCGGAGCGAGCCACTGAGAATTGCCCAGATGTTTTTAATGGGGTTTAAATCAGGGCTATTTGCTGGCCAGGTCATAACCCGTTTTGACTTAAATGCTCCATCAGCAAGCCAGTTAGGAGTGTACAGTGCTCCGTGTGAGGGAGCGTTATCGTACTGAAATACCAATTTGAATCTGCGTACGATAGTCTGGTCATCAAGCCATGGAATAAAGTTGGCTACAAGGAACTGGCAGTCCCCTTCTGCATTCAGTTTAACTCCATCTGCCACTTCAAATGGACCAATAAGGGTGTCACCTACTATCCCGGCGCAAAACATTATACCTCCACCAACTTGTTGATGTTGACGCTTAAAGCCGTGCCTGTTGGGGTCGGTCATGGAGGACCCATCTAAACGCCCATCCATCAAGACCAGTGGTTCCCAAAGTGGGTGATAGCGATCCCTTGGGGGCGTTGAGGCTAAAAGGGGCGGTAGGGGGACGGTGAGACAAAAAAATGGCTGTAAGAGGGCGGTAAAGCAAAAAAAAAAAAAAAAAAAAAACAGAGGAAGCTACGGACTGCCATTGTGCTGCGCATGCACTGATGTAAAGAAATACATCATTGCATAGGTGTGATATTGAAGACGAGTATAATCTAATATAGTGGATAAAAGCTTAGCACTGCTATTTGTCTGCGTAGTTAATGTTATTGAATGCCAAGGCACGTTAATTTGATACTTCTACACAACACTTGAAAATGACTTGACAAGTTAAGATGCAACTGAGCCGATAGTGCAGCTGTCTACAGACAACTAAATTGCATTGATATCAGCTTTGTTGAGGTTTATGAAAGCCGCTTGTTAACCCATCTGTATGTGCAATATGTTTCATGTATAAGACAAACAGGTTTTACTCCACAATTCACGAAATTACTGCGCGTGCATAACAATTATGTAAACTGCGCGATGAGCAGAGCATTACATCGAACTCGCCCAGGAATGCAGAGGGCCAGTGGAATCGAAGTCTCGAGCTATTTCAATACTTTTGGCTTTCGTGGCTGTATTAGATGTCTGTAGCTCAACTGAAATGCTCAGCTGATACCCTACGTTTACTATCCCACGAGAGATGAGGTAATGTAACAGAGAGCAGATTTAAAATTTAAAACTTAGAGTAACTTTTTCATTACAGAAGAGTAAGCCCATCAGTTACCATGCAATATGGCGAGTGTATTACAAGGGTCGTTCCAAAAGTAGTGCGTCATATTTTTAAATAAAAAAGTTGAAGAGCTACAAAGATAAAGGTGGCACCATTAAAACGATTGAACTTTTCTACTCCAAAATTTGTTTTTTATGTAGTTACCACCATTCTCAATACACTTTTACCAATAATGAAAGAAGCATTCAGCCTAGATACTTCAGTCCCAAAAGACAGCGTCAGACGAGGTCGATTTTTACGGCGTTGTCGGGAAAACGCTTCCCTCTTAATGCGTCCTTCCGAGATCCGAAAAAGAAGAAGACTGGCGGCGCCAGATCAGGACTAAACGGTGGATGAGACAGCCAGCCGAACTTTATCACGCATTCCGTGATCTTCCAATTTTAGTGGTCTCTGGCGTTGTCGTGTTGCAAACTAAATATTTCCCTCTTGCTGCGCTTTGGCCAACGTGACGGTTAGAGTTGACTGTCGCGTGTGGCTCCAAGATCGAGGCGCACTTTGCTTGCGGGGTGGTGGCTGTGCAGTGTGCAAGATCGTCCGAAGCGCACTTCGTCACTGTCATCTCTGTCGTCACTTTCTAATCGACGAACCCATCTCCTAGCTGTGCGGATATCAACTGCATCGGCTTCGTGAACGTCAACAAGGCATCGGTGAATGTTGATTGGTTAAAACTTTTCTGCATGAAGGAATTCAATGACGCCTTTTTGCTTCTTATGCACGTCCATGACAGATTGCTTTCTTAGAGTGTCACACCATCAAAATCTGCAATAGCGAGACAAAACTTTCAGGTCATAGGTGCACAAGTTCAGTCATCATAATAGAGTAATTTGTGATCCCCTTGAATGCTTTGGGGCGGTTTAAAAACACGAGGGGCATTGCTTTTGGAACGACGTTCGTCCATGCGTGGCTATAGTAGTGCAACAGTTTTTTGGGTGCATCAAAATACTGGGGGATTCAAAAGACATGCCATTCCATTCTATACATGCAGAAAATATTACAGTACAACTAAAAATGAATAACATCTGACTCATTCGAGGTTATATAAGTAATACTTCATAGCGTTCCCCGCACTGCGTACAATGATGTGATGACGGCCAGAAGTATACCTACCCTCGTCTTTGTACTGCTTCTGATGCTGCTGTAGAAGATAAATTGCACTTGCCTGCTTGATTTTTGAAAAACAAGTTGAATGCCGCTATATCCACTTTGACGAAGTGTTACCATCCTTACAACGCTGCTCAAAATTGTGGCCGAATACATAGAAGGCCTACGATCTATAACAGTATCAGCGATACGCGCTTCTTCTCATCACTTACAACTTTATGCTGCTGCAATATAGCCTCGCGAACCTAAGAGCTGCACTGAGTGCTTTCTGCGTAGGAATGTTGCAGCTGGCTATAGCTCCTAAGGTAGTTCCTCAGTTCTTGCCTTTCTGCTCAGTGAAGTGGGCCGCCGAATGGTGGTGACTGACCCATCCCATCCCATCACATGGGGCTCCTACCTGCCCGGTGTTGGGGGCCACGGAAGGGACCCTCTGTACGGGCGGTTCTCTATCTATCTCCGTCTCGTTTAGTTTTCTCATCTCTTCACCTAGTGCGGCGTGGCTGGCGAACAGCCGTGCCGTATAGGGTTGAAGATGCTTTGCGCCTGTTTCCTGTTAGTACATAGTATTGTATTGGCACTGGGCACTTTGAGACCAAAGAACCTTCTTGAGTTCGCCTTAAACTTGGGACGTTCCGACAGAAGAGCCGAAATAATAATCATTGATAATTAGGCGGTATAGGCAAGAGTATTGCTCGCAACGTTTGTAAACTATTATCTAATACTAACAGCAATGCTGCTGCGAGCCCCATTAATATTAGGTGCCATACTGGTACAGCGACGGACGGACTACGGATCCTGCAACTGTGACAGAAAAAGGGAGAACAATTAACTTTAATTTCCATGTAGACATGGGTATCCAGGATCTCCCGGCAGAATTGGCCGATAAAGAATCCGCCTCAGTACAAAATGCTATTGATTTGAAGCCAAAATTCGAAATGTAACAATTAAGGAATTTGGTTAGAACAAAAATCGCTGAATGCCATTTTGCAGTAGGTATATAGCTATTGTGGAACGAGTAAAAATAGTGTTCAGTAGAAATGGGCATTATTGCATTCGCCTTTCTTCTTTCATAGAAAAGAAACAAGCTCAAAATTGCTGAAAGAGCAGATCTGCAACTCCTCCTAAGCAAGACAGTTGTGTTGAGAAGCCAATATCCCGGAACAGGCTGCAACAAGCGAATCTACCTTATTGACAGAAAACTATGACAAGTGAAATGTATTTCCATGATTTGTGGCGAGATCTTCATATATTCTTATATGTTGCTGACAAATGATGAAATTGGTTACTGATCTAAATTTCTCTTTTTTCATGACTCACACTTCTGTTTAACCTTCATTCCGATTAGATTCATGCCAAAAAGTGCGTGTTGGAATGTTTATTGCAATTGGCGCAATGGACGGGAGGCATTAGGATTGTACCTGGTCGCCAAGAGGGGCGCTAGCCCAATAAAGTTTGGGAACCACTGATCAAAACCATCAAGATTGGCTCTGCATTCGTCAGTAAATATGACATTGGAGAAATCGGTTTTCATGTTCTCTTCAGCCCATTTGACCCTATTTTCTTTATGAATTTTTGTAAGAAGTGGTCTTTAATTGCCTTTTTCACTTTTCCTAGCCTCTGCAGAACCTTACATCTTTTCTTTCTGATTAGTATTGGAGCTCCAGCGTCTTCAAATATCGCCTTACTGGTAGAAAGTTGTTTTCTAGCAATAGAAACCTTCAAATGTCGCATATAGTGAGCAGTCAATTTCCTCGTAGAGGTTCTATTCGGAGTTTTCCGGTTGACTTTACCTTCAATGGCATAAGCCTTAATTGTTTGGTGATCACGCTGTAATTCCTTGAAAACTTCGAGTGTTGTCTAACAAGAAGCCAATAACGAAGTCATCTTGATGTTTTCTTCACTGGTTAGACCGCTTTTCTTGTCCATGTTGACTAGAGAGTGATGTTGTATAATCTGGCGTAACAGCAGAACCCCGCGCAATAAGCAAATGTAGTAAACATGTGGGAAATTGTTCCGTTTTATTTATCTCAAGTTGTTTTTATAGTTACAACATACCTGTGCACTAACTTACTATTGATATTTTAAATGTTTGACACTTATCTTGTAAAATAAGTAAAAAATTGTATTTGCATAATCAAAGGCAACATATATACTGTAGTATGACGATAGAAATATGGGGAACCCATGCACGAAGGTGTTCCCACACAGGATCAACATGCATGGGGACAGAAAGTCAGGAAAGAAGAGGAAGATCAGAATAAAGCATGAGCAAGCCGGAGGATTTGAGGAGGAGTCTGAGTCGGGAAAACACTTGCCCCAGGAGTCGAAGTCAGCATTTTAAAGCTTGACTCCAATTCCAAAGAACCATTTTATAAAATGTCTCAAATTTATTTTTTATATTCAAAATTATTGTTTCTCATCACAAAAATGAGACTTTACCAATGTGACAACTATATAGCACTTTTGGCTCCATTCATGTGTTTGCGATTAACAGTCGAGTATGGAGCTTTTCCAGTAAGAGTCTTGCCTGCCTCTAACTTAGTCTAGCGATATTTTACAAGCTTGATAACTTCAGTCTCAAATGGTGCAAGCAATAAATGAATCAATTACAAATCCCAACAAAACATTTTCTAAAGTTTAAGGTGGTGTATATTTTCGACATTCAGAACTTGGGTTTTAGATAATTCAAATAAAGAACATTGTTACAAAAATTTCTCCTACCAGCATTATCAGGAGCGGCGCGGGAGGCTGCTCGTGCTCCATACGAAGGCTTCACCCCAGCGTCGTCTCTCACTTTGGTCGCGAACAAGATCAGCTCAGCAGGCCCAATTCGAGCTAGGGCGCCAGGTGCAGTCAGGTTCAGGGGCAGGGGCGCTGAGAGAAAAACTAGAATTACATATTGCATACTTAGCACAGCTAGAAAGTGCGGCGGCTTTAAGGAAGAGGCACACGAGAGACAAAACTTTTTAGACTCAAGAGACAAGGAGCCTCGGTCACAAGGGCAAGGCACACAATAGGGTTAAGACGCTGAACCGCAAAACATATGCTACACAGAACAGGGATAAAAATCGCTCTTAAGCGGTTTAAAGATGCAGTGAAGACTACTTTATGTGTTGCGTGAGATCAACACAAGTGCAACTTTGTTAAATAATGCTTGTGACAAGCCTAACGCCGGAACGAGCTATTATGATGCATACAGGACGAACTTACACCATCACCATTAGCATTTTCCCGTTTCGTATCATTACTGTATCATCCCAAAAAGTCTATCTTCGTATTGAACAGAGACGGTGACAAAAAAGGTAGCAGTAGGTCTTTAATAACGGTTCCCCTGAAACAGACGACTAAAACCCAATTTCTGTTGCAGAGTCAAAGGCGAGAGGAGGCGCTCCAAGTGCAGATAATAAGAGGACTACGATTACAGGCAAGTGTTTACAGATAAAGAGGTTAGTGAGAGGCATGGCTGTTGAGATTTTCAAATATTGAGGGTGAGACGTTTGCATTCTCTCCATGAAACAGAACTTCAAATCATATTCCGGAAAGGAAAGCTCTCTCTCTCTCTTATTTCAGGAGATGATGTTTCTCTGAGAGTGGCGAGTCATCTTTCTCTTCACTGCCCGAGTCATTTATGATAATTAGATGAGTGAAATAGAGGACTCTGAGAGCGCATACCTCCGCCAAGCGAGGCAACGGTAGCAAAAAATCCTAATTGGCTCTGCAACCATAATTTTCTTTGTATAAACTCCAAAATCTAATCATTTGTGTCCTATGATAGTAATAACTAACAGCTTGTGCAATTTTCTTGAAGATCCGTTCATAACATTTTGAGTCATACTTCTAACAAATGTTATGACAAATATGAGTCCAACATACAAACAAACAAACCGATCTGCACCAAAATTTAATCATTTATGTCTTTCAACATTACTAACAACCTCTATAAATTTCATAAAGATCCATTCATTATGTATTGAGTTATTGTGCTAAACAAGTATAAAATAAAAACAGTGACAAACGAACGTACAAACGGATCATTACCAAAATTTTGTCATTTACTCTTTGTTATATACCTAACAACTCATGTTAATTTCATAAAAATCCATCCATTTTTTGAGTTATGGCATTGAGAAAAATGAGGCAGACAAACAACAAAAAAAAAAAAGATGGACATATCTTCACCAAAAGTTAATTATCTGTTCCTCCTAACATAGCTAACAATCCTAGTAAATTTTGTACAAATCGGTTCATAAATTTTTGAGTTATCTTGGTGACAAGACAGATAGACAAACAAACAGACAGACAAACACGACAAAAACATAACCTGCTTGGCGGAGGAAACGGGGAAACGTTTCTTGAAGATAGAGGCATATGAAGAAATGTGCACATGTTCAGCAGTAGATGTAGAGCGAGCTTTTGAGATTACACTTCTAGGTATCGATCAACAGATACATCAAGAGTATTATTGAATGTTCTTAACGTAATTTTCATTCTATGACCTTATGGAAACCAGCCGATTGGCCAGCGGTAGATCTTAGGAGTTCGATCTGATACGTCACGAAACCCCAAAGTGCGTTGAGAAATGTGGCAAGCTATTCGACCACAATAGTGAGCCGTTTTGAGTCTAGATATATGAGGTAAGGAATTCCACCAGAGGTAGTGTCAGTAAGGTACGGTAGCCAAGGATACTCACATAGAAATCATGATATAAGTATGCGCCCAAGGGATTGATTTTTTTTTGCTGGCAAGTACGCGATGCGTGCTGACGTAGACGGAAGAAATTCGAGGTCGGGTGTAGGGCAGAGACCAATGACCGACGGCACGCTCAGTGAGAGGAATAGGTATTGCCGAATATCCGGTCTTTATTGATAGCAACTGTCCAACTAGGCAGAAGCTGGATAAGGTGGTAAACTGTTAGTGCAGAGGAGCACCTACCCGAAGGGTGGGTGCTTTTCTAATAATAGAACAGAAAGCATGACAGTCTACTGAGTCTAGCCTGGCAGTAAATATGGCTAAGAGTGGAAGCGAGGTATTCGTTAGTTTGTTTAGCCTAGAACCTAGAAGGTGGTAGAGGGTTTACCTTCTAATGCTATCAAAGGTTACTCGACATGGACGATGGATGTCCTGTTGCTAAGATAGGTAACGAAAATATTAATTTGATTGCCTACCTCTTTTGGGCAACTGCATTTCAGCATCGGTAGTTCTCTGAGGTTATAGGGGGTTGCGTCTTCGCTTCCCCCTCCACACTTTTCTTTGAATGTAAATACCTAACCTTGGTGGTTAGGTCAAGGTCCTTTAGTCGGATATAACCGATAGTATTGTGCTCCATCCGAAACTCTTGACATCCGTTGACTGAGTTGGGAGTTGAAGTTTGATCTTCATGGAAAATGTCACAACTCTCCCGTGGCAGCGGGATGGGAGGTGAGCATAGTGTATGTTGGCAAATGGCAAGGAGAGTCTGTGGATATTATCGATCCGTGATGGAAGACAGAGCTTAGTGGGCTTGCTGTGGAAAGGCCCAGGTGGAACTTTGTACTTTTTAGTTTGAGAGTTTGTGAGTCGAGGTTCTTTGCTCTTCTTGCAAGAGCTATGTTACGTATTGCATAGCTTCATCAAAATTTAATTACGGGAAGAAGATAAGGCGATGAGATTTGAGGTGACACTGAGCCTCTTGTTCTCCGATTCTTAGAGGTTGAAGCTATAGGTCCTGACAGCCTTCTGTCTGAAGGATGAACTTTTGTAGGGACCGTGGTACATATTCGTCTAGAGGATGAAGCTCTCAGGCTTAGAGAGGAATGAGACGGCTGAGCGATATGTTACTCTTGCAGATACCCAGAAGCTTGGTTTTCTCACCTAGACGAAACCCTTACTTCATAGTTATCAGCAGAGATTCTGTCTTCTTCGAATCAAGAGAGATCATATACCCACCAGGTAAGGGTAAGCTGTGCAGGTTTAGAGTAGTACTAGTACTGCACCCATACAAAGCGTAATCCAAGCAGTGACGCTCGATGCGACCTCCGTGGTGCGTAACACACCACGGACGACCAAGTGTTCAATGGTACATTTGTCTCGTGTCGGCCACGTGCGCTACTACGGGCAGGGAAACAAGGCGTGAAGAACAGAAGACATTCGGGTAGACGTCCCCTTTCGTGGCCTTCAACAAGAGAGAGCGTAGAGGAATCCCACGGACTACGTCGGCTATCTCGATCGACAGCTCACTTCGCGGAACAGCAGGCAAATATAGAGAACCTGCCTAAGCTAACAAACAAACCTTCTCAGCAGGAACTGTGTCCAGCTGTAACATCATTTGCAGAAAAGGCAGTCGGGACAGCACTTGGATTGGATTGGCAGCGTGTACTGTGTAGGTTTAGAGTTCTAGATCAAGGCGATAGCAAAGAAAGTTAAGTCTGCACTGATCTCACACTCAACTGTATGAAACACGGAACGGATGCGTGGCGAATCCTCTTCAAGGGCTCCCTTGATCGTGGGTACTACCTGCTTCAGGTACGGGGAGGAGATATACAACTGTAACCCAGGGAGTCAAGCTCGTCTACACCAGCGGCTTAACGCGATTGACGTGTCGATGGCTCACTAATGCCAAGTAAGGCTCCATCATTCTCAGAGAAGAGAGGCACACACCACAAATACGATAATCATCATGACACTACAACCTACACTAAGCGACTCCAACTTGTACAATAGATCCATAAATATAACTACAGTATTTTTATCGAACGCCGCACTGAAGTCCAACTGAATAAGGCGTGCTTCAGAACGACTGTCCAGGGCCGACTGTAAATGACGACACAGACACAGCGCCACAAGAGGCCCAAGCCCTTTCCCTACACAAGCTGGCTAGTGGGAAGCTGTCCAGCAATGTTAGCGAAAGAACCCAACTTGGAACCGCCAATTTTTCCCCAACACCTTAGGCGGAATGGGCATTCCAACAGATCCTGTATTCTTTTGCTTGTACAGTGTTGTACAATGATCTTGAAGGGGTATTTGGAACTAAGGATAACTTCATGGATGGGATATGAAGTGGGTGGCTGGTTCCCTAAAGCTATAGTTTACTAGGAAAGCGGTGGCGCTATGTTACGGCCGTAACGTTACGGTGGATGACGTCACAAAAACTGTTTCATTATTTTCGCGGGCACTGGTTTCCTAGAGAGCGGTGGACGTAAGATAGCGGTGGCGCCAGTCTCGTGACGGCCGTCATAGCGGCAGCGCACTCTGCGCCACCGTTTTCTTATGTTGTTGTCGGTGCCACGTTACGGTGGGAGATTGCAAGAACTCATTAATGTGGAACGGAGAAGAAGACGAAGTTTTAATAGATTTTGTTAGAAATAATGAATGTTTGTTTAGTAGTAGTTTAAATGAAAGTAATATAACTTTCATTTAAATCCTAGTATAAATTTTAGTCGTATAACTCTACTTATACCAAACTCTATGTAGTACAACCTGCTAGACTAGTATAACCATCAGCTAAACTCTGATATGACTCTCATCTTGATGTACTTATACCAAATTGTAGTATAAGTTCAAGCTTAAAATTAAATTTTGCATTGAGACAATGTTTTATTTGCTTACCTCAAACATAGACATAGCTGTTCTTCTGAAAATATTGATATCGTATTTGATTCAAAACATAATCAAACAAATATGGTGTTAAGCGAAAATATTCCTGGAATTTTTCTTCATTGTAATGGAGACGACGAACGACCAAAATTGAAAATGCCCCCTCCGTCGATCGACTTTTAAATAGTTGATTTTCTTCTAAGCGTTCGTCTTCGGACGACTCATCTTTCAGGCATAATAATAATGCCCTGTCAAGATCGTCCATACTGCGTGTGTTCAGTCTCCGCTTGATCTCACTGCAATGTGCTCACAACACAGTCCTAACTTTACACCCTTGCACGGCCGTAACGTTACGTTCGCCGCACAACGTAACTTTACGGCCGCAATATAGCGGCACCGCTTTCCTAGGAAACCATAGCATAAGACAAGCTTAACAGGTTCGGAAGAAGGGCTAGTTCACGGGTGCAGGAAGCATGGCCCATATACTTTCATGGTATCCTCAAAGATCAGGCAAGAAATTTGGCTTCCTCCAAGAACCATGAAGGGTACGCTAGGAAACGGTGCTGGGTGGCGTTTGGGTGATGCACGTATCGTGGCCCCAAAAGCTAAGCTTACCGTTGTACCGCATAACCGCAGTTATCGAATAATTCGCCAATACCATTGTTTTTATATTCCCCACCATATGCGAGGAGAGAGGATGGTGGTATCACGCGTGTTGATTCACTGCCGCGCCACACACAAATCCCCGCTACACATTCAGTCTGCGATCTATCAGAACATGAGCAGAATCCACGGGCCTATACTTTTCTTCCTTTTCACTTATTCTACAATCATACCAAAAGCTACCACGACAATTGGTGGAAAGAAGCTTACCATTAAAAAAAAAAGACTCGGGCTGTCACCCTTCCAGGGTTAGCTTCTTCCGACCAATTGTGATGCCGTGGTGGTTTTTAGTATGGTGCCAGAGTAAGTGAAAAGGAAGGAAAGTAGAGACCCGTACGTATACTTTGTTCGAGCTTTGATAGATCACAGACTGACTCTGTAGCGGGGATTTGTGTGGCGCGAGGGTGGAGCAGCACACATCATACTACTCTCTTCTCTCATGTGACGGAGAATGCAAAAACAAGGTTACCAACTTTGCTTTTGCGGCACAGGGGCAAACTTCATTTTTGCCGCCACTGTATTATGAAGTCGTCTACGTACCTCGTTAATAATATTCATTGTTAGAAGGAACCACGTTCCTGGTGTTACAGCCAAAACGGTACATATGGCAGGTGGAGTACAGGGCTACAAGCAGCCGCCACACCTCTTATACGCTACACCAGCTCTACTTTTGTACAACATTAACATTACCTCCGAGGCCGGGGCGGCCAATCTGTAAGGAACTCACGCTAATGCTCAACTCACCAGCGGTACACCGAGGCGGGGCCGGAGATTCCCTCAACTTAGGAGGCCCGACAACGTTGACTCGAGGACCGTGTCCGTCAGAAGGAGGAGAGGCAGCGCCATCAGCCGGCCCCCCCACAGCGGGGGTCCCCGGAGCTGGAGGTAGCGGGCCCTGAGCAGCTGCGGGAGCTTGCGGCGCGCTCTGCAGCTGTGGAATAAGTCAACGTCGCTGGAGATTGGGCATAGGCCTACTTTTTGGCAGGGAGTGAGCAACAATATATAAATATTTATCTTGATATTAATGAGCCCTAATGCCAAAGTCACACCATACATTTGAGCTTTCAACTGATGAGCGGATGCACAGCTCGCATTTCTGCTCCATGGTAGTAGTAGTAGTAGAAACCTTTATTAGCGCTTCGGGTGGCACACTGCCTATATCGCGCCCAACTATCCCGGTGTTTAACCACAGGCTTGTGCGCCGCTAGGGTGCAGAATTCATCACATTTTATTTATTAAAAAGTACTAAAATGAATATAATTATTAATTTTACATATAGCATATGTAATTCACAAAGAAACGGGTAGAGCCGTAGTTGACGATAGCATTTATCGTAATGGATTAATCACAGTTTATGATAGAGGTTACATCTGGTAAGAAAAGTCTTGAGGGCATTTCTATCACATTGGCCGCGAGGTCCTTCAGAAAGTATTCCTCGGAGGATGGAGTCTGCATCCCGACCATGTAGGTCCGGATATCATTCCCTCCGCTCGACGGAAAAAGTGGGACACTCGGCCTTTAAATGCAAGACAGTGAGAGGTAAGACGCAGTCATCACAATAAGGTTGTGGAAGACCCATCCGCAGATAGATTAGATAGGCGGCAGTAGACGAACCAACAGGCCCATTCTCAAAGAGACACCGAAACTTACGCCCCGGCCTTCTAAGAGCTATTGCCATTAAATGAGTAGGATATAAACGACTGGGGAGAGAGAAGAAGAAAAAAAAAGAAGAAGAGGAGGGAGAAGAGTCTCAGCTAAAGAGACGATCACGAATACATGAAATTATGATTAATAGCCGCTGATATGCGGAGGTAACGATATCAGACAGTGTAGGTGGAGCGGAAGAGAGAAGAAAACGGATTTAGGAAGCCCCTGAGGCTTTAGTTGTTAAGAGTGTGCGACTCCTGGAGGAGGAATCCTTAGCTGTGGGGGATGTCTCTCCCAATTTAAGTCAAGACGATTTTTAAACGCGTTGACTGATTCCGCACTAACAACGTCGGAAGGGAGTCTATTCCAAATGTTGACTATGAAATACGGAAAGAACTGCTGACCTAAGGTCGTTCTTCGAGCTTTGTGCTTGAGTTTTTGACCGTTGTTTCGCAAGCGCCATGGCTCTCGTGTGCCCAATACGTAGGCAGCACAGTATGACGTCCATTCGGCGATCGTCGCTATTTGACGATTGCCACTGTCGGACGGTTTCTTTGATTGTTTGTAGTTTATTATTTCTCTGCTTTGGCCATTGGGATTGCTATAGCTCGCGCATGTTTCGCTTGATTAGTAAGTAATAGTGTCAGCAGTGGACTGCACGGTTTGCCTCGGGCAGATCTCACAGGGCCACCTGCCTCGCCTCCTCGTCGGCGAGCTCATTGTCCGCGACATCAACTTGACCAGGGACCCAACAAATACACACTGACTTTCCATCCTCTTGTAATTGTTGTATCGTATTTACTATTCGGTTGATGACGGGGTGGATGCTGTCGTATGCTCGGATGGCTTGTATTACACTCAGTGAGTTGGAGAATATTGTAAAGCTCCTTTCATCGTTGTCTCCAATCAGGAGCAACGCTGTGCGCACACCGAACAGCTCGGCAGTGAAAGTCAAGGTCTCAGGTAATAGCCGGAATGCTCTAATTTCATCAGTCGTAGTGGCTGCGCATCCAACTCTGTCTCCCGTCTTAGAGCCATCAATATATATGTGAACCGAGTCACCGTGTTGGCCTCTCATGCGCTCCGTGAAGAGTTTTTAGTAAGAGGGGATGGGAGTCTTTCTTTTTTGGGTATTGCGCGCCGTGGCAAAGCGTGGAAACTGGTATGCACCAGGTTTGTTTGTCTCTGAACAGGAAACGGGCCACCTTGAATGGCTCGATTTCCGCTGAGAAGTATAGGGCTTCATAGTCGCTGGAGGAGGGAAGTGTGTACGGAAAGTCTGCTCCTTCTGCACAGTCTCGGCACACACTCTGTCCCAGGCCGGGGATCGAGGGACTTGTTCTAAGCGGGCTAAGGAGTGATGGGTAAGTTGCACCCTGCGCTGATGCAGGCAGTGTTCGCTACTCTCAGCGAGGAGACATTGGTATTTGTGATGTGCGGAAGGCTCCAGTGCATAGCCTTAGTGCTGCATTGTGCACAGCATCCAGTCGTTTTAGGACTTCAGTCCTTGCGGACTGATATAAGACACAGCCATAGTCTAGTCTCGAGCGTATTAGAGTTTGGTAGAGGTATAGCAGGCTTTGCCGGTCGGCGCCCCACGACAGTGTCGTCAGTTGCTTGAGTAGGTTGAGCCTACGCATGCATTGTATTCTAAGCATCTCGATGTGGGGTTTCCAGGACAATCTTCTATCTATTATCATTCGGAGGAATTTCACCTCTTCGTGATGGTTTATCCGTTGTCCATACAGTCTAAGTTCGGGAGACATTACATCTCTGGCACGCCTGATATGAAGGGCAGAGGTCTTGGCAGCAGAAAAGGCGAAGCCATGGTTGGTCGCCCAATTGAAAACACGTCCAATGGCTCGCTTCAGTCATCGATGTAAAACTTCCAGATGTAGTGAGGAGGAGTATAGCGACCCGTACACATATTGGGGTAGGTCTGCTATGATGTCGTTTATTGCTAGTTGGAATAAGGTACAGCTCATGACGCTCCCCTGTGGAACCCTCTCATTCTGCGTCATCACAGGGGAGAAGGCCTGCCCCACTCTGACCCTGAAACGTAGCACGCTCAAGAATTGCTGCAAGTAACAGTCCATGTTTCCTCCTATGCCTAATTTATGTAGTTGTAAGAGTATTCCGTGTCGCCAGGCTGTATCGTATGCCTTTTTCAGATCGAAGAAGACACAAATAGTGTGTCCCTTAGGTGTCTTGTTCACTATGATGTGATTTTGTATACGCATAATGGCATCGGTGATGCTACGGGACTACCGAAAACCGTGTTGCACGATGCAGAGGAACTTGTTGGCTTCTAGATATTTCACCAGACGGGTGTTCACAATTTTTTTTATAATTTTTCCGGGGCACCTGGTCAGCGCAATAGGACGGTAGCTACTTGGTTCCGTGGGATGTTTATCTGGTTTTATGAAAGCTAGTATTTTGGCGAGGCCCCACTGCCCCGGATAGTCGTGCGTTGTCTGAATTTTGTTGTATATTGTCGGGAGTGCTCGAACCGCTGAATGGTGCATGCATCTTGCAGTGCATATCATCAGGGCCGCGACTAGTATTTTTGCATTGTGTGAGGGCGTTATAGACTTCTAATGCAGTGATTGGGTCGTTGTATGGCACCTCGTCGTCTTCGCGACGGGTAGTAAAGTTTAGGGGGTCTCGTTCCAATCTTCTGTTTTTCGCCTGAAAAGCTCGCGGGTATGTCGCGCCACTGCTGACCTCACTGTAATGTCAAGCCAAGCGGTCGGCGACAAGGTCGGGTTCCACTATCACCTCGCCATTCTCCTTTATACAAGGAGGGCCGTGGCGTGGTTTTCCCGTCATCTTCTTAACACGTTGCCAGACCTTGCTCATTGGAGTATTACCGTTTAGCGTAGTTGTATATTCCTTCCAAGAGGCTTTCCGGGCCTGGTGCATGGCAATATGCTATTTTATTTCGTTGGTAAAGGTAAAGTAAACTTGACCGGACCCCCGACTGGGATACCCGCATGCACTTGTTTGTGCTGCAGATATAGACCAACAGGCCCCAGAGGAGTATACGGCTGCAGTCGACCGCATATGTCTAGAGCTATGGCGCCAGTGGCGGAAGACTCCATGCGACAATATATGCGACCCCAAACCCTCCGCAATGCTGGAAAAGGTCAGTAACCCGCAGCAGTATGCAGACCGATCACATCAAGCGCGCTAAGAAAATGCCCAGCTGGGAACTGGGCACGAACCAGCGACATTGAGAGTCGAAGTCAGATGCTATAGTCTGCCGCTACTGGTAACGTCGGAGTTATCTCTTTCTCTCGGCACATACTCGCGTGCGCTCGTCGTTCCACTATGGAACTCTATGAAGAGCAGCTCCACCTCCGGTATGGGGATGGTCCCCGATGCAGCCCTCATCAGGGCTCCTGTGAGAAGTTGTAATTGCGGTGCCTGTGTACGGGTTCTGTCTATATCGGATATTCTATTAGCGGGGAAATGAGACAAGCTTTAGATGCAACCTATATTGTGGTACCGAGTCACGACAGATAAGCACACTGGCTAGTTGATCACCGAGCGTCCACCTGTCAAATGAGCTGGCGACATTACTGACAGGTTGCTCTTATAGTCTACTGGTCTAGGGCGTGTCTGCATGGCGCACAATGACAA
>LQNS02277964.1:5588622-5607929 GCA_001587735.2 Parhyale hawaiensis | reverse complement strand
ATTGTGGTACCGAGTCACGACAGATAAGCACACTGGCTAGTTGATCACCGAGCGTCCACCTGTCAAATGAGCTGGCGACATTACTGACAGGTTGCTCTTATAGTCTACTGGTCTAGGGCGTGTCTGCATGGCGCACAATGACAATGGCCTCGAAGGTAGCCCAATCGGCTTGCCGGAGGATATATCGTGGTGCTGCATCATGATTTTAAAGGTCCGTGAAACTGGTGCACACACAGTAGTGGTCGCTCCCGTGGGTGTCTTCAGTCACAGTCCACTGGGCGTCAGGAAAGAGGTCAGGTGTGCAGAGGAACTACAGCAACTACATCGCTGATGTAGTTCCTGCATGTATGTGAAAATGAGTATGTGCTCCTGCATTGAGGAGGCACAAATCGGTAGTTTTGAGCAAGTGCTCGACAGCCAAACCTCGCGCGTTATTAGCATTATTACCCCATGTTAGGTGTTTTCCATAGAAATAGCCCAACAATAGGAAAGAGCGCGGCAACTGCGCCACTAGTCCAGTGATATCTGCTATGTGGATTACTTGGTTCGGAGAAATATACAGATTGCAGATAGTGGTGGCCGTGTTTCGTAACTAGATTTGTACGGCCATGGCCTGTAAGGGGTGTTAAGTGGCATCCTCGGGCACAGAGACTCTGTTTTGGTGAGGATAGCGATTCCCGTTCCAGGGACGGAATCCTGGGTAGGTGAAAGATACTCGGCAGTATAGTTCCGAGGCGAAGGAGGCTTGGTATAACCAAGTATGGTCTCTTGTAAACATACGCATATAGGTTGGTGCAGTACCATCAAACGGCTCAGGTTATCTTTGTTGGTCCTGTGGCCTCTTATATTCCACTGTAGTATTTTACTCGTTTGCTATGTTTCCTGTTCGAGCCTCTTCCTGCCATGTTATGGAAGGAGTAGGGGCTGCCACGTGCGGTAACCACTGTCTGTATTGGGAAGTTGTCGATCTTCTTCCTTTCCCCATCGGTTCACGACCGCATCGTCACCGCAGGGGGCGAGGACCCAGTGTGGTGCCCGGGGGACACACGCCGCGGCTCGCGGCAACGAGGCTCGTCGTCCGCTCGCACCAGTGCCCTGAGAGGACGTACGACGCTCGCTTGAATGAAGCTGTCGGTCGGAGTCTCGTCGCGCTCCGACTACATGTGATGTTGCTCGTCCCGTGTGGGTCCGAGACGTTCCACGGAAATCCTGTTGTTTTTACGGAACCTTAAAAGGCACAAAATTTGTTGTGGGGGATGAATCGCTGCTCGGAAAGCGTTTCCGCGGGAGCGCTCCATTGTTTTTACCAGCTGTAAAAGTCTTTGGTCGTACTGATTCTGTTTGTTCCGTAGTGGTTTTCTTTTTCGATTTTTGTGCAAGTCTATCCGGTTAATGTCCGTCCGGTCTGTCCCCTCCCCGAGGCACAGCCACTTGGGCTGCAACGCAGCCGGAAGCAACAGGCGCAGCAGATCCGGGAACAGCCCTAGCACACCCGGAAGCAATAGACGCAACAGACAGAAACGGCTCCAGCAGGGCCGGGAGCAGCACGCGCAGGAGAAACAGAAGCAGCCCCAGCAGAAGCGGAATCACAGGCAACAGGCGCAGCACGGGTAGAAACAGCCCCAGCAGAGCCAGAAGCAACAGACACAGCAGAGCCAGAGGCAGCCGCAGCAGAGCCGGAAGCCGTAGGCGCAGCAGAGGCAGAAATAGCCCCAGCAGAGACAGAATCACAAACAGGAGCTGAGGGAGAAACTGGGTGCGCAGAGCTGACGTCAGCGGAGTACGAGGTCACGGGCACAGAGGGAGGACAGGCAGTACAACCCCCAGCAGCCCCCCGCGCAGCAGCGCCAGGTGCCTCCAGGGCTCATCCCTCAGTCTATGTTGCCCCGTCAGCCAGAGACGCGGGGGGCGGCGGCCTTCGTCGCACCGGTAGGTCCGGGGCACCGCTCGCACTGTCGCTAGAGTCACGTAGAGCACGGGCGTAAGACGTGCCCGGTCGGGCCTGGCGCCTCTCCACCAGTCCCCTGGCCTTTCCGTAACTACCGTGCTCCTTGGCCTGGGTAGCCAGAACCTCTTGTTCAAACTTGAAAACGCTGCAAGTTGGTGAGTTTGCTGGGTGTGGTTTACTGCAGTTGGCACACTTGGTTGGTGCGGTACATGGTTGTTGCTGTTGAGGTCTTGAACAATTTTGGCATATTGGGGTTGTTTTACGATACATTTTTGCTCCGTGTCCATATTGTTGGCACTTGAAGCAGCGGCGAGGGTGTGGAATATAGAGCCGTACTGGGCACTTCACCCAGCCAATTTCCATTGCTGGTGGGAGTATATGAGCGTCGAAAGTGAGGATATAAATGGGAGTATCGATGTCTCTACCATTTTCCTTCTTCTTTACCCTATAAACGGTCTTCACTCCGGACTCTGAGAGGGCCTGGAGGAGATCCTCGTCAGTGTATTTTGGCTTATTAAGGAAATAGATCGTGCCTTTGATTTGGTTGAAGCGATCAATGGGGGCGGCGGAGACCTCAACTCCTCCTAGCATCCTCACGCTAGTCATCGCTTTCGATTGCTGCTCGTTTTTTACTTCGACCAGGAGTGTGCCACCCCTTGTCTCTGTGACCTTGGCAGGCTTGCCTCCCAGCGTCCACTGCAAGTCCTTGTAAGCTCTTATGATATCTGTACTGCTGATGTCATCTCCCTTTTCGGTAGAGATATCAAAGAAGCGTTTAAAGTTTCTGTTTGCTTCAAAGTTAAATGGGAAATTCGAATCTCGTTTCCGTCTCATCTGCCTGCGCTCTCGCCGCCGCGACCTGCATCGGCGCCCAGCGCCCGCCTTACCGCCAGTGCGTCCGGGGGGCTGGTAAGGCAACATCTCATAATCAGTTCTTCCGTGGTCTGAGCTCGGCGCAGTGCCCGCACCCACACTCGCGGCGGGTTGCCGCGACGGGGCTGGCTCTGGCGGCTCGGAGGTTTTGCGGTTTGTGTCCAAGTCCGTTAGGGGGGCCGGTCCGTCATTCAAAAGAAGAAAAGAGAGGGAGGACCGCGAGGGGTCCGACCCTCCACGCGGACCTCCTTTTTATCAATAGGTCAGAAACACAAAATAAACAAATAAAAGGAAAACCACGGTCTAGTCAGACCGGGCGCTGACTGCGTTGGTTCTACCTACACTTCAAATTGTGATGTAAAATGAACATAAATATCTCTGAAGTAATGAAAAAGAAAGAAGATGTCAAGTAGGTATACTAACGGTACAACCACGAGAAGGTGCAGTACAGCTTGAATACAATTATACTAATTGTATCCCAGAGATCAAATCTTTGTCACCAGTAGCAAAACTTCCCTTCACCAATTATAACAAAACGCTTCGTACGTACCAGTAAACACGATGGTAATGGGAATGCTTAAAATCCTTCTGCTCTATGGGAAATACAGTGTGTGATATTTATAAACGTGCGCTTATAAGTTGACTGTGCGATGGTACAGCGTGACCAAGCATTACAGAGGTCAGGTTAGAACGCGGCACTGGTCCTCCTAATGAAGAAATAATCCACTGAGAAGTAGCTATCATCCGATGAAATCTTCTCTACAAGGGCAGCAGGCCAGTGTCTTATACTTTCCTAGAGTTGAATGTTAATAGAGGAAACCACTGATAATTAAAAGCTTAGGATATGAACGCGTGTCTTTTTTCCATCAGCGCGTGACTTAAAAAAGATGAATATCAATGCAATAGAGGCAATCCTCGTATTCTAGGGCATCATACAATAACCACATATTTAGGTGCTATCAAAGTTTAATATTGAATAATAGATTAAAAGATTGTACATTTCTACAGTGTAAACGCGTAGAATAAACTTTTATTGTGTTTTGAAGCTGGCAGCTTATGGTCCTGACCTACCGTATAACTCGAGGATCGCCGGTATTCACCAGGAGCGTGCAGACAGGGGAAGCAATGGCGCGTTGAAACATTGGGCCGAATGCATAAAAAAGAATATACTACTGTCTATTCTTTTAGAGAAGAAAATTCTTCAGCGGTATGCATAAAAGCCAATTTGTCCAAAAAATATTCTACGAAGAAAATTCTCCAAGAGCTTAGCAAATTCAGCGTGCATATGCATATCAGTCGAATATTCTTCTAAACTGAAGAATATTCTCCTAATTTCGAAGTTATCCCTTCAGTTGTCTTCGAGCAGTTCATACGGAAGATGTGACCCATACATGTACGTGCATCAGGGCACAATTTATGAACATTAGAAAATCTTAACAATATCGGTAACCCTCGTCACTCACACATCAGTACAAACATGTTTTCCGAGTGGAAGAACTTGTCAAGTGTATAGTAGAAACCTTCTAGCAGAAAATGGTGAGACCAGAGGAGGAGCATTACCTACAAAACCGCGACATGAAGCATTCCTAAGGCATGTAGCTGATGCAGGGTTTCAAATCTGAGTCGGCGAAGACTGGGGAATTGATTTCCGCAAGCTATCGGGGCGATTGACTGCACTCATATAAAGATCAGAAAGCCTGCTTATAGGTTGCACCCGGAGGAATTTGTTAATAGAAAAAGCGTGCATTCATTGAATGCGCAGGCCACTTGTGATTCAGACGAGTGCTTTACTGAGTGTTATAGTGCTATCTTTGTACACTCGGCCCATTATTATTGAAGCTATCAAAGTTGTCATAAAAATAATACAGTTTGAATATTTACAATTTATAGGGGAAGCATTGTTTCCCTTGCTTCCGAGGACCAGACGCCAATTAGAAGGTTTCCACGCCAATGCTTCCCTTCCCCCGCGCCCGTGATATTGCCACCGCGTCCTTACAATCGCTGATGAGAGAGGAAAGCAAAACCTAAGCCAAGCTGGTAATGGAGGTGAGACTAATGGCGATGACACGCACGGCCACCGCCTTCAAAGAGATCACGGGTGGTCCAATTCCACTTTCTGGGGCGTTGCAGGCAGTCAGAGACACTACAGCTGCAAACCACTACCCACATATTCCGCCATCCTTTCTCTTCCTTACACTCCGGAAGATGGGAAGGCCACAAGGGACTCCCGGGCGAAGTCAGAGTACCGTGGTAGCCATGTCGTGTAGAGGTTGAGACAGCTAGTCAGTAGGTACTTCTCCTGTATAACTAGAGCCCCCACCCCACCCCACCTTGGTAGGCCTGCAACTTTCCTGGTGCTCAGCCTGAAGGTGCATAGACCTGTCCGGACACGTCGCCACACCTCGCTAAGGGTACTCAAATTTATCCCCGTTAGGACACCAATCCCATGACCGTAGAGGGATAATAAACAAAGAGTAAAAAATGAAAGCGATGGTAAACTACAACTGCAGTACAGTTTAGATATACACCAGGCACGCTAAGGTAAGCGCCATCAACCCGATAGAACCCAACCGTTCCACGTCACAGCTTTTACTCCTTAATAGAACATCCATTTTCTGCACGCGCTTCAAGAGTGCTGAAGCTACTGATACAGCCTTTTTCAGTGCGCGAATTTAAAAACTTAGCGAGAGTAACCAACTCAACGCCCTTAATAGGTCCTCAGTCTTTGCCACTTAATTCTCAAATGGCCAACCTCATTACATTTGAGACAGACAAGCATTGGAAAATTCATCATGTCAGTCGGCGTTTCACAGCTAGACATGTGTTGTCATAGGCCCGACTCATGGCATTTGCGTTCGGACGGATAAATCTAAAAGCTCCTCGGTCAGCTGCGTGGGGCCTTTAAAAGGATTCTTCGCAGTAGCGATATGGCGTCCAGAATGCTTCATTTGGATTTACTGTAAGGCTCGGTGTTTTTTTTTTCAATAATATAGCAATGCGGGAGTTCCATTGACTATACAAACAATGGAAGCTGCACCAAAACTTACCCTCCATTTCACTTCCCGAGCGCAGTCCCGCAGGACCACGACCGGCAGCAGAGACTTGCGCAGCAGCTCTGCGTCCAGACCGCCATACTGTCTCGGCTTCAGGGCACCTGGGGAATATCTCTTCTCTTTCTTCACTAAATCCTCCAGCACCACGACTGGCAGCAATGTGCGCAGAAGTAAGTCTTCATCCTGATCCCTGGGCCTGCCTCCGTGTCTCCCACGGGACGGCTGAGGCTGCCAGCTGTCTGGAATATAAAACGCACCCAATTAGCGGTTTATGATTTTGAACGGCGAGGCCACACGGGCCATAGAAGTGCTATCTAGCAGGTCAGCGTACCAGTGATGTTTTATGTCTCTGTAAACACAACTGCAAGTCTACAAAAAGATATAGGTACTGTAATATTAGCAGAACCGTCAGTTGGCTAAGCAAGTGTCACTAGCTTTTCGGAGATCTCTCCAGGTTTGGAGCGCAGTAGAACTCAGAAGCTGCTCACTTTTCTGCTGCCAAAACAGACCAGCATCGCTTGCGGACGTAAAAACTGTACGGATGAGCTTGTTTTCCAGCGGCCAAAACTCACCCTTTGGTTAACTAAGGACCAAACACAAAAACAATAACCGGTGTGGCACTATACCGGAGCGCGTTCCATTAATGTTTAGAGTTGTGGTTCCACCGTCACTTCCGATGCGGATTTAGTGTACTTGTAATAGACAGCACGCACCAATGATAACAAACGGAGATCTACGAGTGAGAAACTGCAGGGCAAAGCAACGGAGGGTCTTTTTCAAATCATAGAGATGTTGCTGGTGTTGAGGGGAGCTGAATGCACTAGGAACGGACCCTAAAAAAGATAATGCAACAAGTTAATAAAAATGCCCTAAATCGAGAATTAGATGAAAAGCGAAAATTGCGTCACGGTGGTGAATTCAAATCGGATGCGCTACGAGAAAATATAGAAAACATGAACCATGATAGCTACAATATAAGTTGCTTGTCTGGAGACAAGTCTGTATATAAACTATAGGAAATATCACCTTAACCTGACAATACCAACAAAGAAATGCAAAAGCACTTGTTTGTGCTGGAAGTTCCGACGTGGTTCCACGGAACACTCAGCTGTATGACTCCGACACCCTCTCCTAGCGTGGAAGACGGTACTGGTACAACGGGCGGGTCTATTGCTAAGGCCGTCTAAAGTACAGGCCTGGGTCCTGGGTCTGTGTCTACGTAACTAAGTTAGTCCGAACAGTACAGTCTCTGGACAAGTCATTAAACGCATTAAATGTAACCTTCAAGTAATGGAAATAAGGTTTTCCATTCCATTCCCGAAATACCTCGAGTACGTACCAAAGATATCAGGCTGCGTCTAAAAATTAGTCCAGGGACTGTACCATATTCGAGACACAGACCCAAGCTTGTACCTTAGGAGGCCTTAGTAGTACAACCCCTGTACCTGTACTAACGGTGGTGTTACTGGTACAGCAAGGAAAAGTGATGAGGTTTCGGAGTTTGGAAATGATATACCGTAGATTTACAAAAAATTAAGTTATTCACTTCTATCCCAGCAACAGGGTAGGGGTAGGAAACTCCTATCAAAGAATTATCTTTGTCCTACGTTCGAATATTTTGTGCCCTAACTATCACACCAGTGTGTCTTCATAAAATATACTTGTGACAAGCTAATGGGGTAGGAACACGCCCTTTTCCCAACCGTTAACTCCGTGACACCAAGTAGGACTTAGGTCCGGGTTGAGGTTGCCTGCTCTATCTAACCGTAGAACTTCACGAAGCGGCATTGCTTAAAGAAGTATTAAAACCTTAATAGGACTACTGATGATAGCTTCTCGTAAGCTGCAGCCTGTTGAAAGTTTTCTTTCTTACAGGTTGCGTTCAAACCGTGCGCTCAATATGGCGTCGAAGGCGGCTGACGGACGTAGGCCAAGGACGGCTGTACGGCGTAGGAACGTTGCCGGGCGACGTCTATATAATGCCGCAGTGCTCTTTTCACCTCCATGCCCGCTCAAAGTATCGTGAAGGGGAGGAGGAAGGCATCCATGGTGTCACGTTCGTTAACGGTGGGGAAAAAGGGCGTGTATTACGCCTTTAGCTTGTCACAAGCATATTTTTCCAACTTTAACTCCGTGACACCATGTAGGACGTATTATTTTTGGGCCCGAGAGGGTAATCTTCGGTAGAGGGAGCGACAACGGTTAGATTGGCAGTCTAATCAAACAGTGATGAGCAAGGAGCTTTTACTAAGTTCAGATAACGTGCCACCGGGCACAAACATATCAGCAACTAGATCCTTAGTTAGTATAACAGTCCCGCGATTCTCAATCAAGGGGAATCTCGGAATAACACAGGGTTACGAATGCTTCGTAAGGTTAAACAGGGTTGTCAGGATAATTGCTATTTCCCTGCGGTACCAAATAGTGATTCAGGAAGACGTTAGGGTTTTTCCAAAAAACCCTTGCTGGTGATGTCGGAAATCGAGGTGCCCTGGAACAAAGACCGTGAGACTGCGTGTTTACGAAGGTCGTGTGCGTGCCCGTTGGAAAGAGGTAAGATGGTGGTAATTGCTTTGACCAGCCAATACGGTAGTCGGGGAGCTGACAGGGGCTTTCCTTTGGTGGGGTGCAGGAACACTCTGCAGCCGAAGTGAACTTGTGAGATGATACGTATATAATTGAAGAGAGCCTTGGCTGGGCAGAGTTCTGGATCGTGATGGAGAGCTTGGATAGTCAATGACGGTACGGGGCGGTCCGCAGGTGCATTCTTTGGAAGAAAACCTGGGGCGAAGAGAGCCGAGCAGAATGAAGGGCGAAAGATGAGGGAGTCGTGATGGAGCGCTACGAGTTCTGAGGCTCGCGATCCTAATGCTAAGGCCCAGAGGAATAGAGCTTTGTAGAATATAGCTCGGTGAGGGGAAATGTGTGCGAGGGCGCCTTCTTTGAGGGCTGAGATGGCGCTGTCAAGCGGCCAGCTGGAGAGTCTTTTTTTGAGTGGATGGTAGGACAAGAAATTGAGCTTTAGCCAGGAGAGAGAATTCGATATCGTTGGAATTAATCCCGAAGGCCAGTTTCAGTGGCATGGCTAGGTTAGCTCTGTATGCTAGAATAGTGCGAGGGGAATATTTCCTGATGAAATATAGGAACGTGAGGAATGACAGCTGTGTACATTTAGACATCTTGGCTTGCCGAGTCCTGAGCCACGCTTGGAGGGCTCTCCAAGCTACCTCTGCCTGTTTGATGGAGGCCGGCCTGTTAGACTCGGTTAGGAGCTTAGCAACTGGTGCGGGGTAGGACCTTGAGAAAATTTTCTTGAGAAAAGAGCTGCGGTCCAAGCGTAAGACCTGTTCCAATTGGTTTGGACGACTTGCACCTGCTATATGAGGTTGCTCCGGAGGTGAATCCTCTGGAGATGAGGGCTGAGCGTGATGAACCAGGGTTCCGTAGGAGTGTCTGGGAAGATAAGGAGGGCTGTGCCTTGGAATTGAAGTAGCTTGGGTAAGACTCGTGGCCAGAGGCGTCTTGGTGGGAAGACGTATATTCTTGTCCACCTGTTCCAGTCTACCTGCAGGACATCGTAGATGGGTAGATTCGGAACTGGGAATGGTGCAATGAACTAAGTCAGTTTGGCATTGTCCGGGAGGGCGAATAGATCGACTTCGAAAGGGCCAAACAAGCGCTCCAGCCTGTCAAACTCTTCCTGTGGAAGAGTGCAGGAGAGGGAAAGAGGTCTGCCCCTTGAGAGTGCATCTGCCGCTAGGTTGAGCGGCCCTGGGATTCGATGCGGTGATTGGTAGATTTGAGATAGGGCTTCCTTTCGGAGTAGCAGTTTCTTGGTGCCTCTCTTAAGGAGTGCAAACTAGGTTGCCGAGTTGTCCGTGACAATGTTTATGGCGACTGACTGTGGGTTTAGTGCGAGTAACGTCTGAGACACTGCTCTGAACTCCAGGACACTGATGTATGGTGGATATGGTGATTCCCATTTCCCCTGCAGAGTGGGAGAATGCTCCATAGCCCAGTAGTGATGCATCCGTCCAGATTGTGAGGGTTGGAATAGGCTCTCGGAAGGGAGCTGTTGATCGTAGTAGGCCTCCATCTACCCACGGGTGGAGGCTGCAGAGCAGAGGGCGAGGTAAGATCTGACGCAGGTCTCTGTGCGAAGATAGTAGCTGTGGTCTTGCGACCTTCCAAAGGTGCAAACGGGTGTGGGAGAGAACGTAAGCGGCGAAGGCCAATTTGCCTTGCGATTTCTCCCAAGATCTTCGCGATGCTGCTGACAATCGGACGAGGTTTCGGATTGTGTTGATGACTTCCGTAGTGAAGTTGAGAGGTACCTAACGCGCACAAGGTGGTTTTGGTGTCCCAAACGACGCCAAGCCACGTTAGGTGTTGGGTGAGCCATAACTGGGATTTCGGAACGTTTATCCGAAAGCCCAAGTGGATTAGAGTATTGCATAGGGAGATAATTGCTTGTTGATGTTTGTGGGGAAAGTCCTCCCATATTAGCCAGTCGTCTAAGTATGCTGCGACCTGTAGACCTAATGCAGCTGCTTGTTTGAGCGGGAAGCGAATTAGTTTTGAGAAGACCCATGGGGCTGCGTTGAGCCCGAACCGAATGACTTTGTAAAAATAAAGCTTTCCCCCCCGCCGTTAAGGCCAGGAACCTTTGAAGTTTCCGGCGAATAGGCACTTGTAGATATGCGTCCTGGAGGTCTAAGGATGCTAGCCACGAACATTGGGGTAAGACTCTGCGGATGGTTCTGGCGCTGGTCATTTTGAAGTGTGGAGCTACTATGAAGGTGTTGAGTTGGATCAGGTTGAGGACTAGGCGCGAGCCTCTGGATTTTTTGAGAACCGTGAAGATGGGAGATATGAAGCAGTGCTTGATAGGGACCTCGTGTACTGCTCCCTTGGTAATTAGTTCCTGAATAAGCTCCAGATATGGGCAGGGCCTTTGCTTTAGAGTGGGTAGGGTTAATCGTGGTGGAGAGGAAATCAATTCCCAATGGAAGCCTCTTTTGACCGTCTGATGTTGCCAGGTTGTTGCTTTGGCCCATTGATGATGGAAAAACATTAGCCTCCCCCCACACCGTCATTTTCTGAACCATATGTGTGGGTTAGAAAATTGCTGTGGTTTAATGCGAGTTCTGACGGTAGGATCGATAGGTCTGTTGGACCTGGACGTGGAGGGCTGAGTTGATCTAGACTCGCTGCGAGCTGGTAGTGGGACTCTGTTTGGCTTTGCGGCCGCTGGTCTGGGTTTATGGGACTTAGTAAGGGATTTTGAGGGACCTGCTCTAGGAGGCAAGGGGCGGTTTGGCGGCAGTGGTTTGGCCGTTTGACGAGGACGGGGCTGACGGGGTCGTTCTTGAGTGGTGTTTTGTTGGGCTTTGTGAAAGAACTGTTTTGCTAGCTGAATTGTTTTCTAGCGAGGATGTAATTTTTTGCAGGCCGAAATGACGTTGCGTGAGTAGTGGTTGCTACCTGATCGACCTGCATGACAGCTTTCTTAAGGTACAGTCCTCTTTCCTTAGAAAAATCTGTGCGTCCCTGAGTGGCCCCGCAACTACTGGAGGAAATATTTCTTGTAATGTGAAGTTGCGCAGTTTCTTGCGTTGATCTACAAATCTGCTGAGTCTTGTGCGCTTCCGCCTGTAGTGGTTGAAGACAAGTTTCCAGTACACGTAATGCCAGACTAGCCCGTTCAGCAAGTTCTTGCGTGGACTTTCCGATGTAAGGAGCGGCAAAGATAGTTCGTGTTACGTGGATCGATTCAGCCAGGACTAAGGACTTGTATCCCTCCTGACGTAGAAGTGTGTTCTATTGGGGCCCATGCTCGCCATAACGTATGCCCCAGTTTCTGGTAGGACAAGGATAACGGGGGTGCTGTAAGCGTATCAAAAAAGTGAGAGTCATCTCCGTCTACCAGTCTCTACGGTAGTTTGCTGAACTTTTTTGGTGGTTGGGTAAGCTCAGCCTGCTGTTGGCAAACAAATTTGACTTTGCAGTGAGTGAGACCTTAAGTGTCTTTGGGTCAGGGACCCACGGGCGGTTGTCTCGGGGAACTGTACCTACCAGCCGAGACATGTTAATAAAGGACTCTGATGACCCTTTTGATTCTGGATCGAACTGTCTGCAGGCAGAGCTGAGGAGTCTGACTTCTTCATGCTCCAAGGCCCTTTCTTTGGGGGCGATAAGGGGACATGTGGCCGAGTTAATTAACGTGGAGGTGGTCATGAAATGATCTTGAGTGAATTGTTTGCCTGCAGATTGAATTTTCAAGGGACTGGTAGACTTTACTAGAGCCCTGGAAGGTGAGTAAAACCACTCTTCCTGAGATATTGGGGCGTTAGTCGGTGGGGGTACTGAGTTAGGGCTGTCTAGGCTCCGGATGGCGTTGGTGAAGGGAGCTCTTGGTCCGACTGTCGGTTAGGCGAGGCTGCGGGTGAGGGCGCCAATGACTGTTGGCTTGGAGAGGACAGCTCAGGTGATTCCGAGCTTGAGTCGTCTGTGTCCGAGGCGGGGGAATCGGGTGGCACTTGATTCTGCCCAGCGGAAAAGTCATAAGTTTCCCCGGTGGCTAGAACATAAGCGGTAAATTCATTCAAACAAGCAGTAAGGTCTAACTGCCCCCTGTATACCCGGTAACTTGTGCCCCGTCCAATGAAACTGGTAAGTACCTCAAATGTTGATTAGCTACCTCATGATGGACGCAGGCAGGTGTAGGCGCTCGTGAGGAGGGATAGGAGGTAGGCGTAGGTGCAGTTACCGTACGCTGTGCCAGCGTCAGGGATCAAAATGGTCTTCCTCGGGAGACGCGAGAGCCGAGGGTGATGGCTGGGCCAATGTTGTCTGGAGTGATGTGAACTGCTGGCTCTCAATCTGCCGGAAGGAGATGAAGAGTAAGAACCCAATGGATGTGCTTGATATTGTCTTAAGTAGGGAAGCTCAAGATACTGAGGTATTCATAATTACTGGGGGTAAAGGTGCAGCGTGACCAGCGATGGGTGGAGTTGTTAGGGTCATGTATGATGACCGGTTGGTCGGAGGGTCTTGTGACAAAAGCGGTGACGGTCGCGAGGTTGCCTGTTTTGACTGAAGGTGAGTGCCTGGGGTTAGGTGTCTACCTTGTGAAGAATTGCTCGGGGAGACTGAACGGATTGATCCCAAGGAGAAGGATCTAGGTGACGTGTTTTCCGCGACTTGCATCAGACTTTGGAAGGATGCTCCGTAATTAGGGCCCATAGTGAGTAGAGCCGATAATGTTTCCAGGCACTTTTCTTTGGCAAAATACTTTGGTGGTGACGAGTCGTAATCTTTGATACGGCCAAATACGATTTGCTCTGCACGAGAGCCCAAGATAGTCGATGGCTGTGCGATGTTATTTTTCTGGGCTCGAGTGAGTCTGGCATTCTTGATATACAAAAGGCGCGATTTCCAGGTGCAGGAAGCGCTTTGTCCATATCAGCTATGATAGCTATCGCTAGAGTGATACAGGATTTGCAAGAAGCAGGGCAAAACTCGTAGGAGTTCCTATCTGGAATACAGTCGAAGTGTGCATAGCACTCGTAGCCATCGAATTTCGCGCAAGGAGTGTACACCATTCTGCTCAAGTATCCGGAACAAATACACTTTTGATGAACAGAGGGGTAATGCCTCCTCCTCCTCCTCACCGCCTTGATGAGAAGGAGGGGCGGAGGTTTAACGCCCCATCCCCTCTACAGAGAGAGAGGAGGGATAGGGGCGAGAAGTTAAGAGGGGGCAAGCGGGTAGCGCGCAGGTGCAGTTGCTAAGGCATTGTCGTGGTGAGTGGAGGTTGGTGCGCCAAGTCTCAATTTTTTTTCTTTTTTTACTTGGCGCCTTAGCCCGCACCCCTTGAGACTGGTCGACCTCACCGGAAAAGAGTCTGAAGGCCGACTGAGGGGCTGCACTATGCAGCGCCCCAGCTCGGTGTTGCCCTATCAGGGCGATGAGGGCAACATTTCGAATGAGAGAGAGTTGGGGTGCAGATTTCGTAGCAGTATAGCTCAAGGTTTTGTGCGGAGAGGAGTTCCAACACCCCTGTCGTTGATTGATGTACTAAAGGGTATTTGGGTAGTTGTACCACGACTCTAACAGGTATTAGACTTCACCTGCCTTGGTCAGGGTTTTTTCTTTTTTCCCCTTTTTTTATTCTATTTTTTTTTAAGAGTCTAAGCTCGTCGGTGGTAAGGTGTCCAGTGAAGTCAGGAAGAGGCACCTGGGTACCTGCCTCGCTGACTTCACAAGCGGGCATGGAGATGAAAAGAGCACTGCGGCATTATATAGAGGTCGCCCGGCAACGTTCCTACGCCGTACAGCCGTCCTTGGCCGACGTCCGTCAGCCGCCTTCGACGCCATATTGAGCGCACGGTTTGAACGCAACCTGTAAGAAAGAAAACTTTCAACAGGCTGCAGCTTACGAGAAGCGATCATCAGTAGTCCTATTAAGGTTTTAATACTTCTTTAAGCAATGCTACTTTGTGAAGTTCTACGGTTAGATAGAGCAGGCAACCTCAACCCGGACCTAAGTCCTAATTGGTGTCACGGAGTTAAAGGTGGGAAAAAATTTCGCAAAGTGTTAGTCGTCACTCAGCTGGCTTAGCAGTTGCTACTAACAGAGTTTTGGAGATCTCCTTCGATTCAGGCCGAATTAGAACTCAGTGCACTATATTTCTACATCAGCGGACACAGCTAAGCAACGTTTGCTGACGTGGGACTGCAACAATTCATCAGACTATCACGCAAATGAGCTCTGTGCAGCTGGATAAGTCCGACTAACAGCAGCAGAGGCAAGCCACAGCTAATCACGCCCCTGCGACACTCGCCTGCAAGTTCCTGTTTGATGGCGAGATCCTGTGGCGGCAGCAGGCACGGGTCGGGCGCGGCAGCTGCTGCTGAGGGTGTCAGGTTGGGGCACTGCTGCTCCTCTGATCCTGCAATGGTAATTTAGGCAGGACAATAAACGTAGCGCATGACATAAGTAAAAATAACTCATGAAAAAAACGCCTACATCACCGGTCGCACACGCGGCCCTTCACCTGCGTCTCGAAGCCCCACACAACCTTATACTATCACTAGGTTGATTTCTAGTTAAGTTTGTTTTGAAAAAAAAAAAAACAATAGCGAACATCAATCCACAAATTCGGATATTTTTATAAGAAAGCTAAGCACCTTCTTCCCCGTTAATAATTTCCGGCCTAATATTTTACGTATTAGGCAAAAGCAGCCTACACAACTCACCAGAGCCAGAGCCGCTGGCCAGAGTTGGCATAGCAGCCTCCAAAAAAGCTTCCTCCTTCACAACATCGACTTCACTGACGCACGGGAGAGAATCCTGCGCTGCAGCTTCAAGGGACGCGGGTGGAGCAGCAGTGGGATTCATGCTTGCTGAGTCTGAGGAATAGAAGGCCAAGGGTAAATAGTTCACGTTGACAGAATAGGAGGATCCCTTCGAGTTTTTGTGCATTATTGGAGACAGTAGAGCCAAACAAGGGCTGTATTAGTGACTACAGTACATGGTGCTCCACCTTTCTGCCCGAGCCTCATGCACGTACCTATCGGCTAAATTGAGCTTTGGGTTATTCTGAACAAGCGAGATGACGCTGGGTCGTCTTGGAGGGTCATGAAGGTTACTCGGCAGTTTTTTTTTTTCTGTAGTATGGATTCTGATCATTCGGGTGTTATTCTTTGAACTTTTCTGCACGTCTCAAATGTTCAGTACACAAAAATCATGAAATCTGTAGTCATCCTACTGACAATTTCATCGCAAAGCTTTACTTGTAAACAGCCAGGACTGAATAACCTGTCCAACAAGATAAAACACAGAACGTAAAGGAAGACCAGCATACCTTGAGGCGACACTAGACATTTAGTAGAGGAGGAAGTGCTTGAGATGCCCTCAGTCACATCACTGATAGGATCCTCCGCGGGGTGGGGGAAATATCTGCCGACATGCGTAACTATTATACTTCCAGGAAGAACAGACAACAGTAAGATCAGTAGGAGCATGAAAGTGGAAGGAAGCAAAGCAGGCACGAAAAACAGACATCTCGAAGGCCTAGCACCACCGACAACCTAATTTGTCTGAAAATTGACGGAGCTTGAGCACAGCCCTCTTCGACCTCATGCAGGAAATGTGGGAGGTTGAAGCATTTCACTTCAGCAGTCAAGCACTGCAGGCCCCGCAGGTCCACGTTACCACTGCAATACGGAGTAGGGCCGCGTCTCAAATCAGGCCATAAAACTTTAAGCGATCAAATAGGGCATGGTTAGAGTGAAGCGCAGTGAGGTACTCTGCGCCCTGTGATTGTTGGTAGATAGAAGTTTTCATGAGTGGTCGCAGTATGCGCGTGTGAGTGAATGGTATTGGTAGTGATGAGATGGAGGTCCAGAGTAGTGTTCCCAAACGTCTGTTTTAAGGCCCTATTACACGGGGCAACAAATTGTTTCTAGAAGCAACCGATTGCGCTTGGAGGGCGATTGCTGGTTGCTCTGCTGGCTGAGAACTTTGGTGCCTAGTTGCCGCAACTCACAGCGACAGCGCGATGGAGTGGGCAGTCAGTGCTCGACGGGCTGTCACACGGTGAGAATGCCAACAGCACCGTTTCCGTTTGAGTAAAAATGGACTTAATCCGATATACAGCCGATGATAGAAGAATTTCATTAATGTCCCATGCTATGGAATGTTCGTACATGTTACATAAACAATAATATATCATTTTAGACGGACGTAGTCGATTTTTGGTATTTACTGTTCAAATAGGTGAGAAATTGTGACTTTTCAAGAATCATACTTACATTTTACTTTCAAAAGTGATCACTATTCAAATATCATTGGATGTTTGTTAGCTAGTACTTCATGATAAAATAAAGTGATTAGAGATCTAAAAAGTAGCTATAAACCATAAAAGTTGCTACTTTTTACACACAACAATTTCTGTGAAGAAATACAACCATTATATTTACCTAGATGAGCAGCTGTTTTTATTGACTGCAGGTTTCTGAAAAAAATTGGGAACCACAATGAGCTGTTAATGTACTTCCAAATTTTATTTCTAGATTTCAAAAGCTTAGTACAAAGATTTATTCGCGAGACACGAAGCGCAAGGAAAGATCAAAGACAGCTTAGCTGAATTTGATGTAGGAAATAAAAAACATCACTACAGTGGGACAGCAAAGAGACGATTGACTATGAAGTTAGGTCACCAAAAGAGCTTTCATTTTTTTATCATGCTGTTATATTAAGTAGAGGGTAGGACAGAGGCAATACTTATTATGCTTTTCCTGATCAAACCATTTATTATGTTAGACTTGAACCTACCTATAATATCAACAAATAAATAACTGAATTAAATAATTTACCGTTTCTTTCGTTTAGCTTTGTACGATAATAAAAAGCAAATTTCAATACTGAATAGCTACTGACGTTAGAAAGACAGATAAGCGTTACCTCCAGTCTTTCTCCAGGCGAGGTACTGTCTCGCATCACAGTTTCCTACTTCATTATGCAAAGGAAAACTGATTGCAAAAGATGAGTAAATAACAGTGGGGTTAAGCGGAGGTAATTTCGGAAAAGTTTTTTGTCTTTGCAGTTTAATTCAAGATAAAAACTTGAAAATAGCATCAACTACAGTACTACGTTCTCTTCTCTGAAGCCACGGCTTGACCCACACTTCTAGTTTTTTTCCTTTTCTTCCTTCTACAACGCAAGTAACAGCAGTCACAACTTTGAGCAAGTTCTTCTTTACTGCCCCACGCCGCAGCCATTGTCAGTCACAACCTTCCTTTGCAATTGGCGATGCAACACTGGATGCCTCGTCTGATAGCGCACCTACAAGTTGCGGCAATTCAGTTGCCGTAGTTGCGGTAATTGGTTGCCAAGTGTAATAGGGCCTTTAAGACCAGTGCTGTTTCGTATATACGAGCACCACATTGCACATGGAATCTCCAGCAATCATATTAGTCCAGGCTAGGCTCTAGGGGCAAGGGATGTCTGTGTACATTTCTCTTTCATGGCTCTACCATGCATTTTCCTATTCCATGTGACAAGACATTGGAAGTCCTTCTAAATATGCAGTGATAAGGTTTTTCTGGAAAGTTTTATTGATGATCAAAGAATTAGACTGAGTTACCTACCTGGATGATACTTCAGACGAAGTACAGGTGGCGTTATGCACACTACCAATCTTATGCCGAGGTGATGCTGCAGTCCGTGACCAACGCGACGGCTAACAGCGAGTTATCCCCATAGTTCATATAGCCGCTTACAACAGGTTTATCTGGCACTTTCAGTAAGTATGTGTCCAGTAAGTTTTTAAATTTAGCAATCTCTGTACCGGTGACATTTCGGATGAGACGTGGCATTTTGTTGAATAATCTCGCCCCCCCAAAACCGTGGAACTATTACAATACTTTGCGGCCATTGCATCACCAGCAGTTCTGATCGGAATTGTGCACTTCACAAGTGTAACCAATACTATCGGCGTGTCTGGCCTGGATTCGCCCACTGACGTTGACAGTAATTCCTTCTAGAATTTCCCAAACATATGATCGTAAAGCGCTCCAAACTCCTTTGAATGGAGTACATTTGACGTTGAGCAAATGCTTCGTGATAGTTAAATCTTGTATGCCCCGGATTTTGGCAGTAAACGATCGCTGAATGGTCTCAAGGTGCTCTAAGTTTTTCCGTTTGCATGGCATCCAAAGAGGTGAACAGTATTCAATCCTCGGCAGTATTAGCTGTTTCCATAAGGTGAGCATTGTGTCTGCCTCTCGTGAAGAGAAAGTTCAAAGCGCCCACCCCCTCCATTTCTTGTGAATAGTAGCAACTCGAGCCAGGTGAACTTCAAAATTGACATTATCTTGTATTCTCACCTTAAGGACTCTTAAAATTTACTTTTTCTCGGTTTCACTGCCATCTCTTGTCGTTGGGACATAGATTCAGTAAGGGAGAATTTTTTTCTCTATCGTAAAAGTTCAAATTTTGATTCATTGAAGGTCATATTGTAAACTGATGTCCGGTGAATGATGTTGGTTAGATCTAGTTGCACTTTCCGCACGTTTGCTATTGATTGTATCATTATTATTATTAAAGCTTCACGCTTGAGCTCCCACGGACAGGTAATACAACCCAAATGAAGCATTTGCAACACCGGAAAGCCCAAAACGCTGCTAGAGGAAATCCAGCAAAAAACCATTAACAGCCGACTTAAAAGCCTGCAGGCCAACACGACCAAAAGCCGATGCAGGCAACAAATTCCAAACTTTAACCAACGAGGGCACGAAGCACCGACAGAACTGATTAGTTCGACATATGACAGCCTCCAAAGTGAAAGAGTGCGCTCCACACGCAGCACGAGTCTCTTTCCCAAAAACCTTGAGGGCAGGGAGAGAAGAATACAACCAATGCCTCT
>LQNS02277964.1:5573686-5586789 GCA_001587735.2 Parhyale hawaiensis | reverse complement strand
TCATCAAGTCCGGGACATCAGTCATAACGAGGTCGAGACAGTTACCAGCAATATGCGTGGACCCGCGAACTAGCTGCACACAACTAGACAAGGTGCAAAAGTCCAACGCAGCCACACCATCCCTGCTAATATCCGTGTGTCATCAGCGAACGATGAGGGAACGGCAAACTTGCATTGGTGCCCCATATCATTTATCATGATGAAAAGTTTTAGACCAAGTACGGTGCCTTGTAGGACTCCAATTAGCACCGGCTGTCGTTTGGACACTATTATTCAAAATTACACTTTGGGTTCGGTTTTTCAGGAAAGCTTCGATCCATCTAAGACATTTCCACAAATGCCCATATTGAAGAGTTTGAGTAGTAGTATTCCATGGTCTACTTTATCGAAAGCTTAGGCAAAATTTAAATATATTACGTCTACATTTTTTGCTTAGAAGGTCGAGAATAGAGTTATATTGCTCAATCAACTGCGAAGTGGTTGAATGATTATGGAGAAAGCCATGTTGATTTGAGATAAGCATATTATTGCTCTCTAAATGATGTACTAGGGGTTTCATAAACACCCTCTCAAACGTCTTCACTACGTGGCTATTTAAAGGAGAAAGGTCTATATTTGGCTGGATCCAAGCTATTTCCAGCTTTAGGAATAGGTGAAATAATTGCGTGCTTGTAAGTGAGTGGAACTACTCCAGCATCCATCGATTTTCGCCACATAAGGTATAGGGGGTGAGAGATACTTAGCTTGCACATCTTTACAATTTTTGCAGGCACATCATCTGGTCCCGCTGCACTGTTACCACTAAGTTCGTCAAGGGCTAATTCAATGCTTAGTTTTGTGAATTCGAAGTCCGATAGGTAGTTTGTAGTTAAATCACTTCTTGGGATTTAAGGATTTGGAATTTTGTCACTGAAGACTTTTTGATATTGACTACTTAGTATTTTGCTCATTTCCTAACAACGTGACTTGGGAATCACTATTACAAACAAGCTACAACACAGCAAGTTGACAAGAGTGTGAAAATGGCAAGCAGAGTACTCGGATTCATCACCAGAAATTTTGAATGTAAGTTCAAAGACATCATCATTCCCTAGTACAAGGAGTTAGTACGACCACACTTAAAATTTGCTGTTCAATTCTGGTCGCAACATCTGCGTAAAGATAAAATGGAAAGATTCCAACGCAGAGCAAAGAATTTGATACCTCAGCTGCGAAATAAGTCGTATGAATGTCTCCTAAAAGAACTGGGTCTGATCTCTCTCGAGCAAAGACGTCTCAGGGGGCAACTAATAGAAACATTCAAGTATTTGAACGGCTTCAACGACGTACCTACAATGGGGCTCTTTGAAAGAGACCTCACTGATCGTTCGCGAAACAACGGTCAAAAACTCAAGCATAAAGCTCGAAGAACGACCTTAAGTCTGCAGCTCTTTCCGTATTTCATAGTCAGCATTTGGAATAGACTCCCTTCCGAAGTTGTTAGTGCGGAGTCAGTCAACGCGTTTAAAAATCGTCTTGACATATATCAGGAGAGACATCCTCCGCAGCTAAGAACTCTTCCTCCAGGAGTACCAACTTATAACGACCAATGCTTCCAAGGCCACCTTAATCCGTCTCCTTCTCTCTCCCGCTCCAACTACACAGTGTGTTGTCTGCAAGCTCCGCATGTCAGCGGCTCTTGATCGTGCTTGCGTGCATTAAAGATCGTCTCTTGGGCATGGACTCTTCACCCCCTCTTTTTTCTCTTTTCTCCTGTCCTCTCTATCCTGCTAACATACTAACAATAGTTCATAGAGTGCCGGGACGTATTTTCCGGTGTCTCTGGGCCTATTGGTGCGTCTACTACCGCCTATCTAATCTAATCTAATCTACAGTCAAAAGACGGAGGGTATTCATGCTGAGTCTGTATGTGATGCATATCAGACCCAACTAGGATTATAATTAATGTGCTTGGAAAGTGGGTTACAGGGCTGACCTGAGCTTGTTGGAGTATGCACAGCGAAGTTGGACATATCAAAGTAAGGATAACATGGTGTGAGCTATAGTGATAGATTGATATTGATGGAACTATACTCTGTTAAGAGTAGAATGTTTCGTACAGATCTGAGGCGTTACTATATCTTGAAAGTTGGTCATGAGGGCTTACTTATCAATGTACGGTGTAAGCTTTACAATAATGATCATTAGTGTTTATTGTAATTTTGTTAACATAAGCTTAAAGCGAACGAACTCATTTACTTACTCTGAGGCTGCGGCTGTGAATTTGCATAATTTTCTCTTGTCGTTTTCCTTTCCTTTAGCCGTCACTTGTAATTGACTTTTTGAGTGGTGACTCGCGTCACCGTAAGCCGTCACTTGAGCTATGATTGCTTCGAGAGCGACAGGCTTTATCGCCTGTTAGCACCAGTAACACAGAAATTCTGATCACAACAAGCCTCGAGTTAAGTATTAAAAAATATTGAGCTCAGGGAGTAATGTGAGCGAATAGAATGAACTCATTGTACGTGTCATAGATCAGTGTTTTAGAGGTCATAGATATAGACTCTTCGTTCTCCGGTGCGGACAGATTTTTCCGCGTGAGGTGTACGCAGAGAAACTTCATGCCGGTAGGTGCTGTGCATTTAAGAAAGAACTAGAGACTTATCTTGCTGAGCAGTTGGTTGCTTTTGTTGATTGGAGATATTGAATTTGTACTACACTGGATGACCAGCTGCGTGGCGTGAGCAGCAGTAGTAGAAGTATTTACTAACGCTTTAGTGGCACACTGCCTATATCGCGCCGAACTATTCCAGGATTCCTGTGCTTAATCACAGGCTCGTGCGCCGCTAGGGATCGTAATTTGTTTCATTTTATATTATAAAGTAGTTATAAGGAGAACATTATTATCATAATTAAATTTTACGTATACTGTATGTAATTCACAAAGAAACGGGCAGAGCCGTATTTGACGATAGCATTTATCGAAATAGATTCATCACAGATTGTGATAGAGATTACATCTGGTGAGAAAAGTCTCAAAGGCATTTCTATTAAATTGACCGCGGGGTCCCTGAGAGAGCATTCATAGGAGGATTGAGTGGGCATCCCGACAATGCAGGTCTGGATAGTAGTCCTTCCGCTCGTCGGAGAAGGTGACACACTCAGCCATCAAGTGCAAGACAGTGAGTGGTACGACGCAGTCGTCGCAATAGGGTTACGGACGCCGCAGATAGTCATGCGTAAGACTCCTGTGCCTAATACGTGGACGGCACAGTACAACGTCCATTCGGTGGTCGTCGCTATTTGATGAGTGCCATTTTCGAATGGTTTCTTTAATTGTTCGTAATTTATTATTTCTCTGCGCTAGCCACTGGGACTGCCATAGCTTGATTAGTGGGTAATTGTCTCGGCAGGAGACAGCATTGGTTTGCCACAGGAAAATCTGACAGGGCCACCTGTCTTGACTCATAAGCGAGCTTATTGCCCGCAATGTCAACATGACCAGGCACCCAACAGATACACACGGAGTTTCCATCCTCTTGAAATTTTTGTATCGTACATACTACTCTGCTGATGATGGGGTGGAAGCTGTCGTATACTCGAATGGCCTGTACTACGCTCAGTGAGGCGGAGAATATTGTAAAGTTGTTCTCATCGCTGTCTCTAATGAGAAGCAGCGCCGCGCACACGCCCAACAGCTCGGCGGCGAAAATCGAGGTGTCCGGTAATAGCGGCATGCTCTAGTTTCACCAGTCGCAGCGGCTGCACATCCAGCTCCGTATCCCGTTGTAGAGCCATCGGTATAGATGTGAGTAGTCACTATGTTGGTCTCTCATGTGATCCGTGAAGAGAGTTTTTAGTAGGAGGGGATGCGAGTCTTTCTTTTTTGGGTATTGCGTGCAGGGGCAAAAAATTGAAACTATTATGCGCCAGGTAAGGTTGTCTTTGAACAGGAACGGGGCCACCTTAGAGGCCTCGATTTCTGCTATGAAGGAGAGTTCTTCATAATCATTGGAGGAAGGAAGTGTGTACGGAAAGTCTGTTCCCTCTGCCTGTGTCTCGACATATACTGTTACAGGCCGGGGATCGAGAGCCTTGTAATACGCGGTAGATAGATAGATAGATAAGTTGTGCCCTGCGCTGTTGCAGGCAGAGTTCGCCGCTGTCAGCGAGAAGGCTGGGTTTGGGTGATGTAAGGAAGGCTCGGGTGCATAGCCTTAGTGCTGCATTGTGCACAGCGTTCAGTTGTTCTAGGACTTTAGCCCTCGCGGACTGATATGCGACACAGCCAGAGTCTAGACTGGAGCGTACATGGGTTTGATAGCAGTATAGAAGGGTTTGCCGGTCGGCACCCCATGACAGTGTCGTCAGGTGCTTGACTAGGATGAGCCTACGCATGCACTGAGTTCTCAGCATCTCGATGTGGGGTTTCCAGGACAGTCTTCTACCTATTATCATTCCGAGGAATTTCACCTCTTCGGGAAGTTTATCCGTTGTCCATACATTTGAAGTTCGGGTGACATTACATCCTTGGCACGCCTGATGTGGAGGGCAGAGGTCTTAGCAGCAGAAAAGGCGAAGCCATGGTCGGTCGCCCAGTCACAAACGCGTCAAATAGTTCGCTTCAGTCGTCCATGTAGAACTTACAGATGTAGTGAGGAGTATAGCATCTGGTCATCTAACTACAGTGACCCGTGCACGAATTTGGGAAGGTTTGCTATGATGTTGTTTATTGCTAGTAGGAACAAGATACAGCTAATGAAGCTCCCCTGCGGAACCCCTTCATCCTGTGTCATTTCAGGGGAGAAGGCCTGTACCACTCTGACCCTGAAACGGCGCTCGCTCAAGAACTGCTGCAAGTAAAAGACCATGTTACCTCGGCTCTTATGCCTATTTTGTGTAGTTGTTTCAGTATTCCGTGTCGCCAGACTGTGTCATATGACTTTTTTAGATCAAAGAAAACACAGGTAGTGTGCTCCTTAGGTGTCTTGTGCTCTATGATGAAGTTTTGTATACATACAATGGCATCGGGGGTGCTACGGGACTGTCGAAAACCGAGTTGCACGTTGTAGAGGAGCTTGTTGGCTTCTAGATATTTCATCAGGCGGGTGTTCACGATTTTCTCCATGATTTTTCCGGAGCAGCTGGTCAAAGCAATGGGACGGTAGCTACTAGGTTCCGTGGGAGGTTTATCTGGTTTTAAGAAAGCTAGTAAAATGGCGAGGCGCCATCGTTTCGGATAGTCGTGCGTTGTCCAAATTTTGTTGTATATTGTCAGGAGTGCTCGAACCCCTGAAGGGTTTATGCGTTTCAGCATCTTGTAGTGTATACCATCAGGGCCGTGACTTTCATTCTTGCATTATGTGAGGGCGTCATGGACTTCCAATGCAGTGATTGGATCACTGTATGGCTCCCTGTCGTCTTTGGGAGGGCTAGAAAAGTACAATGGGTCTTATTCTGATCTCTCTTTCGCTTGTAAGGCTCGCGAGTAAGTCGCGGCACTGCTGACCTCGCTAAAATGTCGAACCAAACGGTCGGCGACCTGTCAGGTTCCACAATCATGTCATTCTCCTCCATACAAGGAGAGCTGTGGCGTGGTTTACCGGTCATCTTTTAACGCGTTGCCCGACCTTGCTTATTGGAGTGTTAACGTTTAGCGTAGTTGTATATTTTTATTTCCAAGAGACTTTCCGGGCCCGGTGCAGGGTAAACTGTGCCTGCTCGCGTGCGCAGCAATATACAATTTTATTGGCTAAGTATCTATTTCGTCGGTAACGTCGTAGTCTCTTTCTCTCCGCACATACTCGCGTGCACTCGTCATTCCACCATGGAACCCGACTGAGCATAACCAACTACCCTGGCTAGGTAAACTAGCGACGTCTACCCTACCCAGTCCTGAGGAAAGACCTTTACTCTCAGCCCGTGAGGAAGAGAAAGATCACTGACCTATATTCACTGGAAGCCCTGTCTACGCAATAGACCAGTTAAGGAGCTAAGGCAGAACTACGGCTCTATCCGTTAAACACACAGAAGATATCAGTGCAACATTCTGGATAAATAAGTTCTAAGGTTGGCCACTCTACAACGGTATGCAGAAGGTCCACCGCACTCTCCACCAAGGGCGCATGGCCCACAACATATGCAACCTTAGAGCTCAGGGGTTTCTTCTTTTTTCAGTAGAAGAATCTCTATAAGCTCCTAGGCATAAGGCCCTAAAGTCGACGAAAATCCAAAAGGAGCCCGAGCCCCTTTTGCAACCCTCTGCCTTTTCCTGATCCTAATGCGAGGCGCTGAGACCAGGAGAGCGAGCTTCCCACCAACCAGGCTGTTTGTCCAGAAAAGGGGGCTCTCGGAGTACGGTACGTACCTAAGGCGCTTGGCGAGCAGAATTGTGGACTAGGATCAAGGAAAACGGGACTGAGACCCAAAGGCCAACCTCGTCGTTGCCCCTGGCGAGGATGAAGCTCGATTCCAGGCTTCCAAATTTCTCTGAGGAATCTAATTTAAGATAGAACTCAAAGTTTCCAAGGAATCAAGACTCCAATTAATAGCGCCTGAAGTAACCGCCGAAGATGAAAGTTCACTAATAATCATTACTTATCAAGAAGCAGAGAGTACAATAACTTTCCAAGGGATACGCGCGTTGAGCAAGCTTCAAAACTTCCTGAGTGCTAGAAATCTGGAACATAATATATTACGTAATCGCACCGATTACGCTTTGAGTTTCACCTAGAACACAGATTCCTTTATTTTACTCAAGTTGCCTCCTGCAACTGATGACTAATTAAGCTTTTGGGAGACAGGGTGGTTTGTCACTGTGGAGCTCAGGTAAGTTAGGTCACTAACTCCCTTGGTATAGCAACCATAAACATTACATTGAAGGGGTAACAAAAAGGTGGGAGAGCAACTTACCCCAATCAATGAAGGCCGTTTAACAGAAGAAGACGAGCAGACAGAGCATGCGAAAGCCGGTAGAAAGTACATATTGATTAGTTATAGACTGAACTTTCATGGGATATCATCTGGTTCGACTGACATTGTGTCAATCACAACTTTGACTAACTTCTCTCCAGTAAAAACCTAATACTATGAGTGCGGAGGAAACTTAAAAACTATTCCACACACAAAAAAAAGAAGTAAACTAAACCAAAATTAAGGACAGGGTTAAGGAAAACGGGACTGAGACCCAAAGGCCAACCTCGTCAGGGGCGCTAGCACTCAGGAAGTTTTGTAGCTTGCTCAACGCGCGGATCCCTTGAAAAATTATTGTACTCTCTGGTGCTTGATGAGCAATGATTATTAGTGAACTTTAATCTTCGGCGGTTGCTTCAGGCGCTGTTAAGTGGAGTCTTGATTCCTTGGATACTTTGAGTTCTGTCTTAAATTAGATTCCTCAGAGGAATTTGAAAGTCTGGAATCGAGGTTCATCCTCGCCATGCGGGCGCATGACCCGCAACATATTCAACCTTGGAGCTCAGGGGTTTCTTCTTTTTCAGTAGAAGAATCTCTATAAGCTCCTAGGCATAGGGCCCAAAGTCGGCGAAAAGCCAAAAGGAGCCCGAGCCCCTTTTGCAACCCTCTGCTTTTTCCTGATCCTAATGCGAGGCGCTCAGACCAGGAGAGCAAGCTTCCCACCAACCAGGCGGTTTGTCCAGAAAAGGGGGTTACGTTAGTGGGTCAGGGTTGAAAATTAGTATTCCAAGTCTTTGACAGCACAGTAAATTTGGAAATCAATACTTCAACGGACGGGTATACAATGTTTGCTGTCTCAAGCTGCTCGTCATAGATAAACGTGGCGATTCGATGTCACTATGCCTGATTGATTATTCCACGAGATGGGAGAGCAATTCACGTTTGGGTGATCATCTAAAGTTTCAGTTGAATTTGGATCTAGGAAAATTCATCTAACTCAATTCGTCTAAAACAAGTTTATATAATGGTAAATTCATCTAAGGAACAATTCATTTAAGCGCAATTCATCTAATGTCAAGTTTGTCAGAGGAATAATTCAATAATACAAGGCTACACACCCTGGTCAACAAAGAGTCTACTAAAAGTTTATAAAAAAAAGCTTGTATTGATCAATGCATATATGAAGTAACCTAAATTAACTTAGAACTAACCTAAATTAACTCAACCTGAATTAACCGAGTCTATACTAAGCTAACCTGAACTAAAATTACCGAACCTAAACAAGCCTAAACATAACTAACCTAAACCAAGCTAACCTGTCCTAAACAAACCAAACATAAACTTACCTAACCTAAACTAACCTATCTTACACTAACCTTACATAAACCAACCTCAATTAACCTAACCTAACCTACACTAGGCTAGCCCAAACTAACCTACTCTAAACCTCACCTAAACTAACCTAAGTTAACCTAAGCTAACCAACCTAGGTACCTATATTACATTGTTTATCATAGAGTAGAGAGACCGCACTGTCAAAATATGACAGCAAAATATTTGTGATGAGCCGTCTTCATTGATCATACTCATCTTTCGTTATTGCTAACCTAAAAGCACCTGGAGATGAGCACTTACAGCTTCACAACTGCTGAACATCGAAATTTTCCTCTCTCTGACATGGAGAATATTCTTGCAATCAGCTAAGCTCAAAGTTATAGAGTCGACTTGGTATGAAGGATACAGTAGGATGGCCTAGAGGTCCAATGCTTTGTAGCTTTGCGAAAGCTGTTTCATCGACCACTGAATTAAGTTTGGAAGAATAACTGGTGCAACGAAATAATCTGAAGGAAGAAACTAAGAATGATGATGAATGCGAGTGCTAATGGAAGCTTCAATACAGGATCTTCAGTGCAGGGATTTCAACTTCTGCAATGTATTCAGACATAAGGTCACCCTATACTTTGCCGTAGTTCGCTGAAGGGCGAAGGTAATACTTGTTCAAATCAGACTAAGCCCTCGATATCTTCATTGTTTGAATTTCAATTGTCGCTGATCAAGATACGTTTGTTACCAACTGCAACCTCGTCAAAGTTGTACCAATTCGTTTTCGGCTGGACCCGTGAAATTTTCACGGTCTACCGGGCACTAGGGGATGCACTGTGCAGATATAGTGTAAGTTTGCCATCATCTGCAACGCGGCCTATTTTCTGCTTATCAATTTTCAATGGAACTTGAGAAAACGATCAATGCCTCCAACCTGAGCAAATTTCCGCCTATCTGTTTTCTTAAAGCAAGACAAATAATGGACAAATATACAAACAAATAAAGAAACAGATACACTACACATCAGTCTTTATTATATTGTAGATACAATTATAAAGACGAGCTTTTTATAATCTTTTAGTCGACTCTTTGTTGACCAGGGTGTATTAGCCTTATATTATTGAATACTTCCTAACTTAATGTAGCTAATTTCGGTTCATGGCAATAGGCACAATAAGAAAATGCTCTTTTTCAATCAACCTGTAATGCAGATTAGATGACTTATTCCTTAGACGAACTTGGCATTAGACGAATTGCGATAACAAGAATTGTTCCTTAGATGAATTTACCATTAGATAAACTTGTTTTAGACGAATTGAGTTAGATAAATTCATTTAGACGAATTGAGTTAAGCAAATTTACCAGCACCCGTTGAATTTAGGTAGTCCACTGAACCTAAGAGGTAGGAAACAAAACTAATGCAACTAACATAATAAAGGAAAATAAACACAATACTGTAAAGGGATATAAATGACAAGATAAGGGAGTAATTTGGCTAACGGAACAAAATGTAGATATAACGAAATGGAACTGAATCGATAGGATACCTACTGGTAACTCTAACTCTGACTTAACAGAACATTAAGTAATTCAACGTAACTGAAAAGATGACTCAGTGAAATCTCTATACTGTACTGAATACAGACATGACAAACTGTGTAGCTACACTGTACAAGAGTAACACAAACGTAGGAACAAGCAAAAGAACTGAACGTAATTACAACAAGAGCACTCTGAGAGGGCATACCTCTGCCAAGTAAGGCAACAGTATCAAAAAATTCCAATTCGCTCTGAAACCATGATTTCTTTTGCATCAACTCCAGAATCTAATAATTTGTTCCTTTTAATAGTATTAACAGTTTCTGCAATTTTTTTATGATCCTTTATAACTGTTTCAGTTATGCTGCTAACAAACATTACGACAAATAAAGTCAAACATACAAACGAACCAACCGTTCTGCACCAAAATTCAATCATCTATATCTTTTAACATTACTAACAGGTAACAACTCTTCTAAATTTCATAAAGATAGATTCAAAAGTTTGTGAGTTATTGCATAACAAACATTATGACAAACACAACTCAAACATAGAAACGAATAAGCCGATCTGCACCAAAATTTAATTATTTTTGCCTTTTAACATTATTAACAACTCCTGTAAATTTCATACAGATCCATTCAAAACATTTCAAGTTATTGCGCAACAAATATTATGACAAACACAACTCAAACATAGAAACGAATCAGCCGAACTGCACCAAAATTTAGTCATGTCTTTTAACATTAGCAGCTACTAACAATTCCTTCAAGTTTCATAAAGATTCACCCAAAAGTTTTTGAGTTATTGTGCTAACAAATATAAAATCAAACACAGTAACAAACATACGAACGAACAAACAGATCATCGCAAAAATTGGGTCATTTACTCTTTATGATATACCTGACAACTCATGTAAATTTCATAAAAATCCGTCCATAGATTTTTGAATAATGGCATTGAGAAATATGAGGCATACAAACAAACAGATTGACGGATCTTCACCAAAAGTTAATGATCTGTTCCTGCTAACATACCTAACAATCCTTGTAGATTTCGTCAAAATCCGTCCATAACTTTTTGAGTTATCTTGGTGCCAGACAGACATACCCGACGAAAACATTGACTCCTTAGTGGAGGAAATCAACTTATCTTGAAGTTACAGAAAGAAACAAGAGTGAATTACTTATGTAGATGCTCAACTGAAAATAAACCTATAGCTATACCATACAAGGAACAGCAGTTTTTAATAGCTGAAGTATCAATTAGATAGAAGTCTCTAGTTGGTATATATGGTAATTTCTAACCTTGGTGAAACTGACAATTGTCATCAGAAATGTATGTATTGCCCATTGAATTCAATTCAAAAGATTGCATTTTAACAGCCAGTATATTAAATGTCCTGATGGCTGCACAATATAATAAAGCAACGATCCCTGCACCTAAACATACAGTTTATGCGCAGCCAAGTTATACCAAGTTATAGTGTCGCACAAATAAACATTTAATGAATGGGCATACTCACCATTCGGAGCAACAATTAATCGATTGAAAAGCTCGTAGGGTTTGGAGGTAAGGTAGGGTAGTAAGCAGAAACAAACAGGTCTGAGAAGGAAGAAAAGAGCACGCAAATCAAGAACAAGGAAAGTAACATACGATCAAGACAACAAAAGTAGAAGGGTAGGTATTTATGACATACATAGCAAATGATAAGGAAAGCATATACAAGTCCCAAGATATACCACACGGCAGATAAGAGCTCAAATGCAGAAGTAAATAAATCCAATCAATTAGCTTGCTGGTATCCAGACAACTTCAATAGATGATGAGCAAACATGGAATTGAACTCACCTCTTGGCTATAAGCATGATATGAAACTGATCGCAGAGGGGGTAGGTTCATACACGGCAAAAGCGAGCAGAACTAAAAAGCGGGTAGCACTCCATAGCTCAAGAACAATCAAGGCACTTGTGTCTAAAATGCTAGCCTCAGCCGGCCATGAATTTGGGAACTGTCATGTGTTCTTGAATGTGTCTTGCTGGGATGAGACTAATGCCGTGTTAAGCATTCCACAGAGTTGTGGTCAAGCCAAAGATTCCGAGGAAGCGTCAGTTCCACGCTGAAGCTCGACAAGTGAATACACAGCCCTCTCAGCTCCATGCCTTCACCAGTTCTACATGGGAGCTTGACGGATGAACCCGCCGTGACTCTCGCCGCTATACATTATTACATTTTAGGAGAGTGGCCACGTTTACTAAGTTTTACTCTTCGTGGTGGCTTTCGTCTTCCCGATCAGGGAGTCCGAATTGAGAGCCGTGAGGAGTTCTGCTGCGGGGATCACCCCGTCATTCCAAGGGATTATATCGACGCACCTATCCATTCTGCTAAGCAGTGACATCCACCCCAACCCTGGCCCCGCCTGTTCCTGCTCAGTCTGCTCGCGGAACGTCACCCGCGGGTGGTCTTTCCTGTGTTCCGCCTGTGCGTGCTGGGTCCACATGCGCTGCTCTGGCCTTTTCAGCCCCGCCAGCTACCACCCAGACTGGAGGTGCCCCATTTGTGCACCTCAGCCCCTCCCGCCTCTCCTCTCACTCCCCATCCCACTAACGCCCCTCCGTTCGCGTTATGCAATTCAACTGCAATGGACTCCTACAATGCAAATCAGAACTATCCGCTTTCCTACATAGCAGCAACATAGCCATCGCAGCCCTCCAAGAGACCAAACTCACTCCAAGCTCTTCCCTCCCCGTTTTCCAAGGCTGCACTCCAATCAGGAAAGATCGTCCTGCCGGCCAACGGCAGTGGCGGTCTCCTGTTCCTAATTAGACAGGATATCCCCTACCTGCAGGCTACCACTAACCACCTATTCCCCAACGACCACACAGTAGAACACTTAGGTGTCACCGTCGTCCTATGCTCCTCTTCCCTCACTCTAATCAACATATACGTTCCTCCTGCCAGATCTTGCCGCCCGGGATACAGGCTCGACTCCTCCGCCCTTTTTGCTGACTCCTCGGCTGACACCCTCATTATGGGTGACTTTAGCGCCCACAACACTGACTAGTATTCTGTAACCCAGGATGCGCGGGCCGCCGCGCGAGGTGAGGAGATTAGTGCCTCCATCAACAGTGGACCCTACTGTCTCCTCAATGGCCACTCGCCCACCAGGGTCCCTCGGGACGGTCCGGGCTCCTCTCTGGACCTGACCGTTATCTTAGTTTATCTTGCACTTGACTACTCCTGGTCCACCACTACCACCCTCTCATCTGATCATCTACCCATCTTGATCACAGCAGAGTCCAGTGACTCGGCCCCCTCCGGTCCCAGACGCACCTTCGTTAACTTTAGAA
>LQNS02277964.1:5506685-5523691 GCA_001587735.2 Parhyale hawaiensis | reverse complement strand
GAAATATTGGTATAAATGAATAAGGTACTTGTGCAACACCGACGATCTTCTCCCCACCTGACGTCACACGAGCAGATGCGCAGAACCGTATCAAAATGGTCAAGCGATGAGTTAACCTGTTACGTTGTTCAGCCATGACAAGGTCGTTTCGAATCTTGTTCGGCCCATACACGCAGTTTTTTATGAAATTCAAGCATTTATAGCCTACAAACCGACGAGAAAATTCCGTAGTACATCGTCAAGACAAACACGAGATGCATTATCAGCAATTATGATAGCCTTAAGCCTTTATTAAAAGAAACAAAGCACCATTAGCAACCTCGTCTTGCGTAACAGCCCCAACGTCGTAAAAAATATAGTGCTTAAATCAAACTAATATCGTGTATGAATCACTTGTTGAATTTCAAACTGGAAACTGCAAGTTCCAGAAAGCCTTATACAGTACATAACTAGAACGCCTCGTAGCGTAAAACCACCACCCGCGATAGGGCTGGAGGGAGAGAAATTGCTGAGTCAGGAGTTATACAATTCAGCGCTGTCATTGCTGATGGCCTGCTTACTTTAAAGTTTTGGTACGTTTCACATCTCAGTCAGCCCACCGGACTGCCTGAAAAAGATTGCGATGATAGCTCAACTTTTTCTGTCCCTTTTTGGGTGGACAGACAAGCAAATACACATACAACTGTTGGTCTATATCCCCAGCACAAACCAGTGCTTGAGGGTTTCCCAGTGTACGTTACCTTTATCTTTAGGAAGAAATACGTTTTGGAGTATGATACTTGTTTCTATATCAAAGGAGCATTCGGGGGCATGGAAAAAGAACAATTGCTGTTCGTCGGCTATTGGAGGATAATAAGATGGAATACATGGATGTATTATTATTAGTCTAAGTAGCTCTCTGCTCCCGAATAGTTAGTGAAAGGACATCGTCATATCAAAAATATTGTGATTACTAGAGGGCCCGCGCTGTCATAAAATGACAGCAAAGAATTTGTGATGAGCTTTTCCATTGATCATACTTTCATTATTACAACTGCTAACCCAAGGAGCTTCTAATTGGAGGAGCAAGCCCAAGCACTCTATGGGCGAGTAAGCACATGGCTTTGTCACGGGATCGAAGCTGGCATTTGGAGTCCGTGAAGTGGCTGAAGTGGCAGTGGTCAGCACATATAATTAAAGAAGATACAGGCAGGCAGGCAGTTCTTCAATATTTTTTGCTTGACCATCGTGTCTGAAGATTTATATCTCAGTGCTCACTCTCTTTCATCATCAGATGGTATACAGGATACAAGTTTCCTTTACATACTTCCATCCGCTCTGAATTTCGTCGATGGTTAATGGCTATAAAAATTTGAGCTCAGGACTCCTTCCTATACAGGCTGCGTGAGGCAATGCCGCTTTCCGATTGGATAAGCCACTCATCCAGTTTAAGAGAAAAGTTTACTCGAAACACTCCCGTAGGGCAAATAGAGAGGGGGCGCTCTTCCGTATTAGAACCTCCTTGTGCTAACCTAAGCACCCTGAGAAGAGCGTTTACGGCTTCACATCCGCTCAGTATAGAAACTTTTTTTTTCTCTCTCTGAAATGGAGAAAATGCACTGCTTATTGTAGGCAGATGGTTTTTGTAGGTCCAATGATTTTTGCTTAGCGAAAGCAATTTCATCGACCATTGAATTTAATTTGGGAGATTAGCTGGAGCAACGAAATCATCTGCGGGAAGAAACTACGAATCAAGATGTATGAGAGAGCCAATGGAAGCTTCAGATAACTTCAGGGGAGAGATTTCAACTTCGCCAATGCAAGAAGTGCATTTAGAGCTGAAGTCGCCCGATACGTAGCCATAGATTCGATATATGGAGAAGCTAATACTCGTACAAATCAGACTAGGCTCGCGATGTCTTCATTGTTTGCATTTCAACTGTCCCTGATTGAGATACGTTTGCCAACTTCTGCAACCCGGCCTATTTTCTACCTAACAGTGTTCAATGGAACTTGAGAGGACGACCAGAGCCTCCAACCTGAGCTAATTTCCGCCTCTCTGTTTTGTTAAAGCTTGGCAGAAAATGGATAAAGAAATAAACAAACGAACAAACCTATAAATGCACATCGGTTTTTATTATACTGTAGATCTCGTTGTCTCTACAGCCAGCTGTAAGAATGGGAGATATTTCAAAAAAGCTGAAAAACGAATAGCCTTCGACTGGTAGCTATTTAATTTAACTCCGGCCACTCTAGGAAAGGGCCTTGCTTTTGATATGGCTAAGAATGGGATGGATTTTCACTCTCGACCATTTTGAAAATTCCATTATACCCACCCTTTTTAGCGATGCTTTTAAATATTTAGTAGATTTGCAATCAGTGAAGTTTAAATTCGCGGAAAAGTGCTCCTGTTGTTTAATTTAAATCTTTTCATGACTATAGAAATGTGAAAATATATTTTTCACCGTCTGCCATTTTAAATCCTACAATATGGCCACCCTTAACAAGGATGCTTTTAAATATCAACTTAATTTGTAATTCTTAAAAGGGAAAAAAACATGGAACAGTGTTCTTGCTTGTTATTCTATGGCTTTTTATTGGCCAGAAATATAAAATGTGTTTTCCATGGCGGCCAATTTTGAATCATCCGTTATGGCGAACTCGTCTCGTTGAGAATCAGCTTTGGCTCCTGGCAGATTGAGTCCAGGAGACCCAAGTCTCTGTGCCAAGTTTCATATTTGCGGAGAACTTCCCTCTAAAGGCGTGCGCAGACGAGCGACCTTTTCGCTGAATTCGAAGGGACAAAATCATGTGCAGATCAAAGCTTACCGCGATATGTTGATGCACACGTAGCGGCGAAAGGTGCTTGCGGTTGCAATGTTTTAGGGTAAAATTATTTCAAGTTGAATCTAACAGAAATGCTAATTATCAACTTAATTTTGTTGCTTGGTTGGACGTCGTTTTATTCATTCATCGTCCATAGTAATAAACGACTGAATATTTTGTATGACCTTGTAGCTTGTAAACGAAAGTTTGTCGCGTTCGTTTTCTGCTTGCTAATATCGTTGTCACTTTGAGACAAATTAATTTATATATTATATTTCATTAATTCATATTAATATATGCAATCACCACCGTTAAAACCAAAGTTTCAAGAAAAGGGGCGTTACCTGCCCTGGTAGTGAATAGATAACAGGAAAAACGGGAACGTAAGTTGCTTTGAATTGAACAAAAGCTGAGAAAAAGATAGACCTGAACCCATGCTACTGAATTGACGCCTCAGGCAACTCCATCGCGGGAGTCTGGTAGAGCATTTGTTGGCGAATTTCCACTCTCGGCAATTTTTGCTTCTCGTCTGCATTGGCCTTAACAGATCAGACTATGGTTGAAACCTGTGGAAAATCCGCTGAACAAATGCATTGGTCTTCAAATAATTCACCTATCTATGACCTGCCTGCAGAAACAGTTCGAAAAATTGGTTTTCGGACTTGTAACCGCACCAAGCTCTTTGCATAGAGTCGCAGTATCGTAGCTGACGATCTTACTAACAAAGGGAGGTAGGGGAAAGAAAGAAACAAAAAGAATTGAGAAAATAATAGCTCTAAGTTCATGGTGGTACTTCCTCGATTCGACCAGTCTCATTACTAATTTTCTTAGGTTGCACTTCACGTGCCTCCTGGAAGAAACACAATAGGATTGCATTCTAGACACGATTTCTCTCAAGCAGTACAAACCCTTCACTCATGATACAAATTTGAGTTCCGAATCATAAATACACCGTGAGAAATTACATTTTTGCCTAATCAAATGACTATTTAAAAAAAAAGGAAATCAAACTAGAAAACAGAACTGCTATACAACGTGCTCTCTGCTCGTCATCCCTACTTCTGCTTGTGGAATATCTGTCGAACGCTTGGTACTTCTTTTCAATTTTCCACATTTTTGAATTTTGTCGCCAGTTTTCAATGTAATCGTTGTAGACATATATGAAAAAATACCTTTCCTCTACTTCTTTTTGCCATTTCATGAGGATGAGTTTTGTTGTTTTTAAATGAAATGTTCAGTTGCGCTTTCTTCAATAGCCTGGAATAGAAAATTCGGATGTTTGTCTGATTATTATTTATCGCCTTTGCTTATTGTGCTTCTGTGTCTGTCTGTCACCAAGATAACTCAAAAATTTATGGACGGATCTTTTAGAAATTTTCAGGGATTGCTAGGTTAGAAGCAACAGATGATTAACTTTTGGCGAAAATCTGTTCAACGGTTTGTTTGTTTGTTTGTCTTCTTCTTTTTCAGTGGAACCATGACTCGAAAGTTATGAACAGTGTAAATTCCGAGGAATTTTAACCATGTATCCCTGTGGTGACATATTGTTCGATACCTTTTATCTGCACACATTGTGATTTCGCCCAGTTTGTGCCTGCCAGTCACTTCCTTCAATTTTATCGAGCTGAACGCATCTGAGAGGGTTTATAATACTTGGTAAGTTTCTTTGGGCATTTGCTATACGTACATTTCTTGTAATTCTACTACCGATGAGCCCTTTTTTAGTCTTTCCTTCTTTTCTAGAGTTTGAGTGCGCGTATTCGGCCTCTCATTTCTTTCTGTATTGCTGGGCATGATAGGTAGGTTCGCGTTCGCCCTCCGCGGCTGTGGGGGCAGTGACCCTGGGGACCTGCGGGTGGCCTGAGCCATCAGCTAGGCCTTCGGGACGTCTGTCTTTTGTGCCCACTTTGCTTCTTCCCATCTCATACTCCTACTGATATTTACTCCATCTGTTCTTTCTCTTCTTTCCTGACGTGTTTCCGTGCGCGCTGATCCGGTGTGGGGGCGCCCTAGGGCGTGGACTCAGCGTGTCAGGCGTCATACTGCGTCTCTTCTTGTTAATCGGTTGTATCGCCTTCGTTGGGGGGCTGAGATTTAAGGTTCTGAATATATTAACAGTAACATAGTGTTTTTTTTCTGTCGTCCCGTGTACGTGGACTCGGCGTGGTAACACCTTTGTACGTGTGTTCTGCGTTTCTGCTGACATGCCGTGTATCCCTTGCTTCTCCTTCTTTGTATCGTCGGCATGGCGGAGTCGGAGACTTAGGCTGTTCAGTGCAGTAAAGACTGCTAGACCCGTTCCTTGTTCCTTACTCTTTATCGTTGAATTAGTGGTGCTGTGGTGGAGGAACCGAATTTAATTGTCTTTTAAATTAGAACGTGCTTCACACTGTGTTAAATTTTATTTAAATATTTCATTACGCCCGCTTGGCCTAGGTATGCGCTCTCAAAGTTCTATAGTTGATGTGATGAGAGGAGTCGTTTGCCTTAGCGTCGAGTCAAACGTTTTGCTAGTCATTTATATCACGTTTTAGCCTTCTGATGACCGGTATCGTCATTCTTTTTTTAAACAACAAGCATCGCCTTTTCTTTTGAAGCTTAAGAGTTCCTAAAAGCGCCTAATTTAACGTTATGGCCGGTTTCTTTTTCTCCAAAAAGACTTTCCAACCAGAAAAATTGTCCCTTTTCTTACTCTTGAATCAGAACAAAGCTAATTTCATAACCATGGAGCTGATATGCACAATGCCGAGTTTTTTCTGATCTGAGAGTTCCACATTCTTGCTTTGATTACTGTAGAGGGGCGCTGAGTCCAACCCACTGCCCCAGATGCGTACACCTGTGCTGGTATGGCTCTCTAGATTACATTCGTTTAGTGGAACGATCAGTGCTGCGACTCCGTCCGTCTTGTGAGGCGGCCCCGCGCTGCGTGCTGGGGCTTATGTAGTAACGTCGGCGCTTGATGCGGCGGGACGACAGTCTTCTCCTAGTGCGCCGAGCTCGTCCTGAGTTGTGAGGCATTGCGTCGGCGCGATGGCCCGTATGTCTAGCAACCTGTGAGACTGAGCCATGTGTGCGTAACGATGTGCAAAATGTGATCAGAGAAAATTGCTTCAAATCGCGCAACGGAAAACATGAAACAATGTGACTGTTCGAAATGAAATTTCGTGTAGTATTGAAATTTCCAAGACAGTAATCGATCAGTAAGAAATTCCAAACATTGCTATTGCAAAGCGTGAAAGTCCAACCATTGCGGTTAAATTTCAAACAGCGAAAACTGTCAGGCATTAATTGTGATTACTCGCGTGAAATTTCATGCATTGTGATCGCTCGCGGGAAAGTTCAAACGTTGTGGTCGCGTTCGAGAGATTTCAAGTATTGTGTTGGTAGGCTAAATATTTCAATCATTGTGATCGCCCGCCTGAAATTTTTATTAGTATGATTGCTGGTGTGTAATTTATAGTAGCGTCGTCGTTGCGTGATTTTTAGGCGTTGCTCTGACATTGAATCCGCTAGGGTGAAATTGAAAGAACTGCCATCGCTCGACGGGAAATTTCAAGCGTTGCGACTACCAGTCGAATAATTTGAAAGATTCCCATTGTTTCGGGTGTAATTTTCAGTGTCTATTGTAATCTTTCAACGTTAAGCTTGTAGCATCGTAATCGCTCGTTATAAAATTTTCAGAACTGTGATTCTTTGGGGAAAATTTCGAATGCTGCGGTCGCTGCCCGTACGATTTCAATCATGGCAATCGTGTGGCCTTACACTTTCAACATTGTGAGTACTATCCATTGCAGAAAGCTTATATAAAATAAAATTAGCACTGATTCAAAAACGTGATGCAATCAGTCACATTTTTGATTTTTTAAAATTTAAAATTTATGTTTCAATGTGCCAGCTTCACTTAGCGTTAAGGTACAGCATATCAAAAACACAAAGTCAGATTCCAACTATAAATAATTAAATTGAGCCATCGGATCTTTATTTTTACGGTATAGCGGTGGTTCCCAAACTTAGCTATGCTTGGCGCGCCTGAAGAACTTGTTACATGTTCTCGCACCCAGTACAACATTAGGTGTCCATATGATGGTGACAAATAGACAAATAAAATTTATACCAACTTTTGTGCCACAAATTTGAGTTTATTTGTGAATGATTGAGACTTAAAACAGTATTTCGTACCCCTAAAAAGGTTATCTTACACTCCATTGGGGCACCATGCACGGTAGTTTGGGAACCTCTGATGTAGACGGATACAACGTTTCGTGTGGAGCGAAATGGATAAATTCAGCTGACTTCAGCTCGTCTACTTGATTTTGGTTATTGTATTTCTCTAGGTACTGATTTTCTTATTTACATTGTGTGGCTTCTGTGTTTTTTATTTCCTGACTTTTCCCTACCATTTGTTTTCTATAGAATCTATTCTAAACGTTCGAGGAGCCAAATTTCTTTTTTAACTTGCCATTGTTTTAAGGAAAAGAAGTGAACCGACTCACACTCATTTTTTTCTCCTATTTTTACCAAATGTTCAAAAAAGTTTTCGTCGACGCTTTCATCTGAATGAATTCCAAAATGCTACTTCTAATTTTCCGCGAGCCAACTTTTTTAAATAGCAAATTACCAAGTTTTCCATCTTCGGCCAATGTCTAACTTATCAGTTTCTGCTCTAATCTTCATTTCTTTAATTTTGTTTCTTTACTACTGCACTGATGTTTTTCAACCTTAACTCAATTTGTAATTTTCCATTATTGTCTCCATTTTCTTTTCTTATATTCAAATTAATCAGCTCTATTCCCTACTTTTTCACTTTCGTTCCGCTCTATTTCATCGTATTTCACCTTCCGTCAATCTTATTTTTCCTTCCTGTTCTTTCTTGTCTCACAGCCTAGATACTTGATTTCACTATCTTTCACTTTCATTTCACCTCATTCCACTCTCTGTATACCACGTGATGCAGTTGAATTTCACCCCTATTTGATCGCATTTCAAATTGTTTAGTTGTACTAAGTTTTCAATGCATTTTATATTACCTCCGCCAAGGAAGTTATATTTTCACCGAGTCTCGATGTTTGTCTGTCCGTCATCAAGATAACTTAAAATATTATCGACGAATCTTTACAAAATATACACGGATTGTTTGGTATATTAGATGCAACAGATTATTAACTTTTTGTGAAGTTTGTTTGTCTGCCTCTTTTGTCTTAATGCCATAACTCAAAAAGATATGTACGGATATTTATGAAATTTACACGAGTTTGGTAGAATACGAAGAGCAAATGACCAAATTTTCGTGACCATTTGTTTCATCTTCATTTGTTTGCCTTTATATTTGATTTTTTGTTTGTTAACAAAATAACTCAAAAAGGTGCAACCGGATCGTTAGGAATTTTACAGGAATTGTTAGTAATGTTGAGTGGCATAAATGATTGAATTTTGATGATTATCGGTTGGTTTGTTTGTGTATTTAACTACTGTTTGTTGTATATTTGTTAGCTTAATTGGAAGAGGTATACGCATTGCGCACTCAGAGTGCTCTAGTTCTTTCTGTTTCACTTTCATTTCACTTTTATTTGATTCATTTCACTTTCATTACCTCGGCCAAGGAGGTTACATATGTTGTCGTCGTGTTTGTCTGTCTCTGTCTGTCACCAGGATAACTCAATAAGCTCTGAACCGATTTGGATGAAATTTACAAGGATTGTTAGGTATGTTAAGAGGAACAGATGATTAACTTTTGGTGAAGCTATGTCCATCCGTTTGTTTGTTTGTTTGTTTGTTAGTTTGTCTGCCATATTTTTCTCAATGCCATAACTCAAAAAGTTAAGGATGCATTTTTATAAAACTAACATGAGTTGTTAGGTATATAACAAAAAGTGAATGACCGAATTTTGGTAATGATCTGTTTGCTCGTTTGTTCGTATGTCACTGTATTTAATTTTATGCTTGTTAGCACAAAAACTGAAAAAAATAATGAATGGATCTTTATGAAATTTATAGGGGTTGTTAGTAATATTAAACGACAATAAATAATTAAATTTTGGTGCAGATCGGATTGTTCGTTTGTATGCTTAACTCATGTTTGTCATAACGTTTGTTAGCAGTATAACTCAAGAAGTTATTGACGGATCTTCAAGAAAATTGCACAAGCTGTTATTACTATCAAACCACACAAATGATTCGATTTTGGAGTTTATACAAAGAAAATTATAGTTTCAGAGCCAACTTGAATTTTTTGCTACCGTTGACTCGCTTGGCGGAGGTATGCGCTCTCAGAGTGCTTTAGTTTGATCTTATATCACTCCTTGAACAGCTTTGCGCAGTATTTCTGTTTCGTTTTCATTTTAGTATATTGTACATTCAGTTCTTCCCATGTCATGCTATTCTTCATCTACTTCACTTCAATTCACATCATTACCTTCGCCAAGGAGTTATGTTCTTGTCGAATTCGTCTGTCACTAAGATAACGCTATAAAGTCATGGATGGATCTTCACAAATTTATGGCGATTGTAAGCCATGCTAGGAGTAACGGACGATTGACTATTTGTGAAGAGCTGTTCTACCATATGTTTCTCTGCCTCTTTTGTTGACACAAGAACTCAAGAAGTACTGGACGGATTTTCATGAAATTTGCACGAATATTTAGGTATATTACGAAGAGCAAATGACGAAGTTTTTGTGATGTTGTCAGTTTGTTTGTCTTGAGGTTTGATTTTATGTTTGTCAGCTACGTAACTCCAAAGGTTATGAACGGATCTTAGAAAATTTGCAGGAATTGTTAGACATGTTTCAACACTTGAAAGACTAAGTCAAATTTTAATGATGATTGGTCTGACTGTCTGCGTTTAATTTGACTGATTTTGATGTTAGTTTTTGTCATAAAACAGCTCGAAAAGTTACCCCACGGATCTTCAAGAAAATTGTAGAAACTGTTATTAGTCTCAAGAGACACAAATGAACGAATTTTGTAGATGATAAGAACTAAATCCTAGGTTCAGGATCAATTTGAATTTATCGTTAACATTGTCTTGCTTGGTGGAGGTATGCGCTCTCAGAGTCGTTTTACCTTTGTTTACTCCTATTTTCTTTTCTATTCACCTTATTTCCGTTTATTTCACTTTGCAATTCAAGTTAGAACTTCACTTACATTTCAGCTTTTCTTAGTCAACTGCCTAACTTCACTTTCATTTCACCTGATTTCATGTTACATCAACGTACTTCTTTTTATTTTACTTGATTTCATGTTACTTCAGCGTACTTCACTTTCATTTTACCTGATTTCATGTTACTTCAGCGTACTTCACTTTCATTTTACCTGATGTCATGTTACTTCAGCGTACTTCACTTTCATTTCACCTGATTTCATGCTACTTCAGCGTACTTCACTTTCATTTCACCTGATTTCATGTTACTTCAGCGTACTTCACTTTCATTTCCCCTGATTTCATGTTACTTCAGCGTACTTAACTTTCATTTCACCTGATTTCATGTTACTTCAGCGTACTTCACTTTCATTTCACCTGATTTCATGTTACTTCAGCGTACTTCACTTTCATTTCACCTGATTTCATGTTACTTCAGCTCATGTTACTTCAGCGTACTTCTCTTTCATTTCACCTGATTCTATGTTACTTCAGCGTACTTCACTTTCATTTCACCTGATTCTCTGTTACTTCAGCGTACTTCACTTTCTTTTCACCTGATTCAATGTTACTTCAGCGTACTTCACTTTCATTTCACCTGATTTCATGTAGCACTTCTTCATTGATTATACTTTTGTTACTAAAATGCATACTGAGGAAAACGCTACGACGGCCAACTCAAATTATCGTAAAAGATGCGTGCTTTCTACTGCACAGTGCACTCCCTCCTTCCCTTGGAGGATATGCGAAAAAAAAAAGATCTATATTAATAAGGGCTGAAATATCAGTGACTTTAATTTCCTCTGCGTATCCAGAATACACGGTGACATAATATCGGCAGAACAAAATGTTCGCGCTCAAGAGGAAAATCAGTCGTCAAAAGAGAAAACAGCAAGTTGGAACAAAGAACTACTACGTCTACTACACCGGGAAAAATCGCTCCCTCTGCTCTTCGTTATCTACTGAATGTGTATTGTGCTTCATGAACAGAAATAAAAAAATTTCGATGTCGAGAAAAAGTCCTGAACATCAGACTCCACGGAACGGCAAGAGAAGCTGGAAGAGCCAGAGCTGCATTCAATGTCATCAACAAGTAGAGCACTCTGAGAGTGCATATCTCCGCTGAGCAGGGCAGCGGTAACGAAACATTCATATCGGCTCTGAAACCATAATTTTCTTTACATCGACACCAAAATCTGATCACTTGTGCCTTTTAATAATGTTATCAGTGCCCGTAATTTTCTTGGGAGATTCGTTCCTAACTTTTTGCGTTATGCTACTAACAAACATTGTAACAAACATAAGTCAAACACACAAACGGACAAACCGATAATTACCAAAACTTAATCACAGATGTCTTTAAAAAAGCATGAGTAGCAATTCCTGAAAAGTTCATAAAGATCCATCTAGAATTTTTGAATTATTGCGCTAAAAAGCATTTTAACAAACATTAGTAAAACACTCAAACGGACCAACCGATCATCACCAAAATTCAATCAATTATTTTTTTCAACATTACTAACAATTCCTAAAAATTTCATAAAGATTCATCCATGATTTTTTGAGTTATTGCGCTAACAAACATAAAATCAAACACAGCGACAAACAAACGAACAAACTAACAGATCATAACAAAAATTTGATCATTTACTCTCTATAATAAACCCAACAACTCATGTAAGTTTCATGGATATTCGTCGCTTACTTTTTAAGTTAGGGCACTAACAAAAAATAGACATGTAGACAAACAAACCGATGGACAGATCTTCACCAAAAGTTAATCATATGTTCCTCCTAACATACCTAACAATTCCTGTAAATTTCGTTAAGATCGGACCATAACTTTTTGAGTTATCTTGTAGACTGACAGACAGAATAACTGACTGATAGACAGACAGAAAGGCAAAGCCGACGAAAACATAACCTCCTTGACGGAGGTAATCATTTCTTCCGTATCTCATCTACCTGCGGCTGTTCATTTTTTCGTAACTTACTATTCGTTTTTGTGTCAGCGGATGACAGTGCAAATACATGCTATAAGAGAATATTGCAACATGTACCGTCGTATTTCTCTGTCTTTATCAAAACACAAGTGCGGATTCCTTAGTAACTGAACAATTGCGTGATTCACTGATGAAATCGAAATACTAGGAAAAGTTAGACGAGACGTAAGGTAGATGGACTGCATGAGGATAGCCTGGGTTAAGCGGCGGACGTTAATTGGTTCAGACTGGGTGGTTTAGATATGAGCGCTACCTCTGGTTGAATAAGGTAAGTGAAAATATTCACTAACCGTGGAATTTCCACGGGTGCAGCTAGTCTATATATTAACACGCTAGTACCTACCTAGGTACCTTTTTTGTCACGCTCTTCATCCACTATATTGTACTAGTGGACCCGAGCGTGAAGAAATTCACGCAATAGTCAATATATTTGCTTTATATAGGGAGGTGCAAAATCTTCTTTTCATTGACTTCTTTCTTCTTCATCGCAAGAAATTTGTGATGGCTGATGTCACTTCTTCATTAATTGTACTTTCCTTACTAAATTACATATAGAGGGAGAAGCTACGACTTCCAACTCAAATTATTATGGTGAGAGATGCGTGCTTTCTTCTGAGTAGTACACTTCAATTCGTCTTCAGCATACTGCTTCCTTCCCTTAGATGACATGCAAAATATTAACTGTACTAGTGGACCCGTGCGTGAAAAAATTCACGCAATAATCGATATGTTTGCCTAATGCCTCTAGGCCGGTGCGGAATCCCCTCTTCTCTTATCTGCTTCTTAATTTTCTTCATAAATCCTTTGTCGTGCTCTCATCCTTTGGTCTTCTGTATTGACAGGCAGAAGTAACATCTTGAGTAAAACACTCCAACAAACTCAAACAACATGGCAGCTTATATACAATGTGTTCGCTCCGTAGCAATGATACCGTTGATACCGTATTTCCACCTCAAATATCTTTCATTTGAGGTGCTCAAATTTTGACCTATGAAGATAAAACTGCTTCGTCTGAGGAAAACAGTAAACTAGAAGAAATAATTGTTAACTGCCCGTGAAAAATCATATTTCGTCGATTTCGTTGACAATTGCATCAAAGTGGGAAGAACTGCTCATGCAACGAAATCATTTGTGGGAAGAAACTACGAATCAAGAAGCATGAGAGTGCCAATGGAAGCTTCAGATATCTTCAATGCTACGATTTCAACTTCGGCAATGCAAGATGCGCATTCAGACATAAGGTCGCCCTATACTTTGTCGCATCAACGGAGGCCCGGGTTCGATTCCCCGGACGGCACGCTACGGATTTACACTGCGTGGAGCACTCCAGCATCGAGAGGCCACGCGATGCACGATGAGGGATCCTAACTTAACTTTCAGGACGGACTGCTTCTCCTGCTCTTCACACTACTGGATCTTCAAAATTCTAGAATTAGGGCAAGAAGAAAACCTCGATAGGTGTATCCATTTTACCCTGTATACGAGATAATAAATGATCTCTGTTTGTTTGTTTTGATTCGATGTATGGAGAAGCTAATACTCGTACAAATCAGACTAAGCCTGTGATGTCTTCATTGTTGGAATTTCATCTGTCCCTGCTTAAGATACGTTTGCCAACTTCTGCAACCCGGCCTATTTTCTGCCTTTCACATTCAATGGAGCTTGGGAGGACGACCGGAGCCTCCAACCTGGACTAAATTCCACTTATCTGTTTTGTTAAAGCGTGATAGAAAATGGACGAACAGATGAATACACATCGGTTTTTATTATATTGAAGACTAGAGGGCCCACACTGTTATAGAACGACAGCGAAAAATTTGTGCTGATCTTCTTCATTGATAATGCATTCGTTATTACAACTGCTAACCTAAGCACCCTGAGAAGAGCATTTACGGTTTCACTCAGTATCGATTTTTATTTCTCTCTGAAATGGAAAAATTCATGGCTTATTGCAGCCCGATCAGCAACGCTGAAAGTAATAGCTCAGATTCGGTATTGTGGATACGGTAGGCTAGCTTATACAGGTCCAATGGTTTTTGCTTAGTGAAAGCGGTTTCATTGACCATTGAATTAAAAACTTGGGAGAATAGCTGAAGCAACGAAATCATCTGTGGGAAGGAACTACGAATCAAGATGCGTGAGAGAGCCAACGGAAGCTTCAGATACCTTCTGTGCTGCGAGTTCAATTTCGGCAATGAAAGAAGTGCATTCAGACATATGGTCGTCCGATACTTTGCCGTATATTCGATGTTTGGAGGAGCTAACACCCGTACAAATTAGACTAAGCCTGCGATGTCTTCATTGTTTGAATTTCCACTGTCCCTAATTAAGATACGTTTGCCATCTTCTGCAACCCGGCCTATTTTCTACCGATCACTTTTAAATGGAGCTTGAGAAGACGACCAGAGCCTCCAATCTGGTCTAATTTCCGCCTATCTGTTTTGTTAAAGCGTGACAGAAATGGATAAACAGATAAATGCACATCGGGTCTTTATTATATTGTAGATTCGTAAGCCCTAAAACATCACCGAATTTCATTTCCGCTGCGCATCCACAATACACAGTGAGATAGTTTCAGCAGAACTAATTTCTGCTCCCGAAAAGTTAAAATAAAGAATGACTACGTCTACTATACAGCAAAAATCGGTTCCTCGACGCTTCGCCGATTTGCTACAAAATGTGTGCATCGCAATGCAAAAGAAAACATAATTTCAAGGTAGAGAAAAAATAATGAATGTCAGACTCCACGGGAACGGCCAGAAAAGCTGGAAGAGCAAGAAATGCAGTCAGTGTTAATAGCGATAAGTACCGTATTCCAAATTTAGCCTTCTTCTGCTGTAAGGTTTATTGCCTACTGAATCCCATCAGAAGTGAACAGGATCGCCAAAAATTCCAGCGGGACAGGAAATTCATTCAGATAATAAAGGAGTAAGGATTTCACTTCAGGTGTCTGAAACCTCGTCATCGTTAATTACGAAATCTGCATCCTAGCCTAGTTTTCCCATATCTATTTCGCTAAGAGCGGACACGAAATAAATAGCTATTGGATGAAGCAAACCTCAGAAGAGATTAGGAACGACAATGTAACGGAGTGCTTAGAAAAGCTGTATACATGTATCTGCATTGAGTGAACTTCATCGTTGGAAAAGAAAGATATTTTTTCCTACCTATTCTTAAGAGCGTGACACCGAACATATAAATAAATATTTAAATATATAAACACACGACGGTTATTCTTAGAGTTAGACTAGCATTATAGTCTACTTCCTGTCCTTTATAATGCGTCGGGAGGACCGTCTTAAATAGCTAAATTAACTACAACAAATAATAGCGCACAGCAAAAGAGAATAAAAATACCGAGAGGTCAAGAAGATCAAACAAAAGGGCAACGAACTCGACCATACAGTGGACGCGCGGCTTACACCACGTACAGGATGTTTTGTTCACGTGGATAAGACCCACTGAGCAATATAACCTAGATTGATAGCCATATAAAGCGATGGGAAACCAGAGGAAGCGAGGGCATTCATCGTAGGATAGCGACAAGATAGACTTACAGATAAACGACAGTTACTCCCAGTTCTAATAAGCCTTTTGAATAATAATAATATGTTCTCAGAGACAATGTGTTACGCTTCTACTTGCATAATCTTTGCTTGAAATTTAATTATTAACACCTAATGAAATCTGATTTTTATTTCCTTACAAATAGACGGAAAGTGATGAACAATTAAGGAGTGATACTAAGGCAAGAACGATCCCAAAGAAAACCCATTTATATGGGCGAGCACATATAAAATGTATCACTGCTTAATGTTCATCACTTCCGTCTATTTGTTAGGATATGATGTTCAAAGTCAGAAAGCAGATCTTCTACCTACGGTGTAACCTGCAAGCAGTGGGCAGCTAAAAAAAAAAAAACGAAACCTTGGCTCCAGTTCTTCACCTCCGAGATGGTAACCAGAGCTTCTTATTACCTCCGCCAAGGAGTTTATGTTTTCGTCGGGTTTGTCTCCCTGACTCTTTGTCTGTCTGACTATTTGCCTGTCTGTCACCAAGATAACTGAAAAAGTTCTGAACCGATTTGAACGAAATTTACAGGGAATTTACAGGTATGTTAAGAGGAACGGATGATTAACTTTTAGTGAAGATATGTTTATCCGTTTGTTTGTTTGCTTGTCTGACTCATTTTTCTCAATGCCTTAACTCAAAAAGTTATGGATGAATTTTTATGAAATTGACATGAGTCGTTAGGTATATAACAGAAAGTAAATGACCAAATTTTGGTACTGATCCGTTGGTTCGTTCGTTTGTCACTGTTTTTAGTTTCATGCTTGATAGCATTTTAACTCAAAATTAGTGAATGGATCCTTATGAAATTTATAGGAGTTGTGAGTATTGTTAGAAGACATAAATGAAAAAAATTTGGTGCAGATAGCTTTGTTCGTTTGTATGTTTGACTCATGTTTGTCATAATATTTGTTAGCAGTATAACGGATCTTCAACAATATTGCACAAACTGTTATTACTATCAAAAGACACAAATGCTTAGATTTTGGAGTTTATGCGAAGAAAATTATGGTTTCAGATCCAATTTAAATTTTTTGCTACTGTTGCCTTGCTTGGCGGTGGTATGCGCTCTCGGAGAGCTCTAGTTTTTGCTCTTTTTAATTTTACGCTTTATTTGTACGTCACATATCTCAGAAAATATTGAAGAACAATGCTTCGACCAAGGAGGTTCTAGTAGAGAGGAGTGCACCCATCTATTTATCCTATGGGAGCGTTGCGAGTAAACTTTTCCCTTAAACTGGCTGAGTGGCTTATCCAATCGGAGATCGGCATTGCCTACGTGAGGCATTGCCTCGCGTAGGAATGAGTCCTGAGCTCAAATTTTTGCAGCCATTAACCATCGACAAAATTCCGTGCGGATGGAAGTACCTATGTAAAGGAAACTTGTATCCTGTATACCAGCTTATGATGAAAGTAACAGGGTGAGCAGTAGGATATAAATCTTCAGACACGATTGTCTTGCAAAAATATTGAAGAACTGCCTGTCTGTAT
>LQNS02277964.1:5488338-5505212 GCA_001587735.2 Parhyale hawaiensis | reverse complement strand
TTTACCAACGACTGTATATTGTCACTAATATAATTAATAATTTAGCGCAAACTTTCATTCACCTTGTCGGTTCGCTCACACCCTGAGTGACGACTGCTTTCAAGAGCAGCAGCTCACTACACAACCTTAAGGCATTTTTTTTATCTGACTTGCCGTTTCTTTATTTCCCCGCTTACGCCTATCAACAGCTCTCACTTGATTCTGTAACCTTTCTGCTTTAAGTCTTTCTCTACTGTATCGCATAGACGATTCATCTCTCCCCATGTATTCGTAGCACGTCTTCGATTTTGAGACTAGTAGTCTCGTACTATTTATACGTTCCCCATCTTACTTCTTGATTAGGCATGCGTCTTCAATAGTGAGAGGCAGAAATAAATCTTGAGTACTTAAAACACTGCAATAAACTTGAATGTAACTCCAGCCAGCTTGTAAACATGTCAGCGCTCCGTAGCCAAGATACACTCTTGCAAACTTAAATATCTGCTTCACTGAAATTCTGCAATTTTGGGCTATGAAAAAAATTCGCACCTTCAGAGAACAACAGTGTGTAGGATAATATGCGTTGTAAGGAGCTGGAGGAGCACATGGTAATGGACAAAAATGCAGGGAATAGCAGGATCTGCTTCAGCGACCCCCATTTGAACTGGAATAATACTTTTGTAGAAGAAAAAGAGAAAGACATTGAGCTCGAAGAAATGGTTGTATTACCACCCGTGAAGAATCATTATCTCTTGAGTGCTCCTTTAGTCATCTGCCGAATTTATACGTCGTGATCTGAGAGAAGAAAGGAATAAAAATCGGGACTTCAGAAGCTGCATACACATTGTCCCGATTTGAAAAAGTGTTTAAAGCAAGAAGTGTCTTCAGGAAATGGGAGGAGGATCTGCCTTCGCCACATTTTACGACCTGGTCAACGATGTATAAAATCTGCAACCTGGCTTATTTTTCGCCCATCTATTTCCTTCAAAGCGGACACGAAATAAATAAATACACCAAGCGTTTTATTATATAAGGATAAAATGCAAATTCAAAAGAAATTTATTTGGTACTGAAGTCCAAAGTTTTGTTAAATGTTGAAACGTGTGCATCGCTTTGTATCTATGATGCGGGTCTGAGATTTCATTGGAAAACAATGCTTTTGCTCCTTAGTATTTTGACTGGTTCCTGCTACTTTTAAGTTTGTTTTCCAGTTTCTCAGTCGTCGCACGAAATTTTTGTCGTTCCGGTCGGCTGGAGCTATGTTCTACAATAAGTACAGTCTAGCTAGAGTTGCATTCATAGAGCACCAAACTCCCATCAAGCTACGCACTGTTCACCTAAGGGATGACTGACAGACAAAATAAGAAAGAGACAAAGGGATAAATCGCCAAAATTTGTTCAACAACTGTTCTTCGCGACATACCTAACAGTTTCTGTTAATTTGATGAAGAGTCGCCCAAAATAATTGAGTAACGTAGCCAAAAGACGAGCAGACAAGCGGACACCAAGTAAATGGGCTGACGAGGACCACCAGAAGTTAATCATGTTTCTAAGGCCATTTGGTACGGTTCCTTTACATTTAATGGATATCCTTCGATAAGGTTGTGAGTTGTGTTGCTGAGCAAACATTCCCTTTATGGCGGAGCCAATGAAAAGAAAACAGGAAAAGATGAGCAACAGGAAATGCGATTTGCAAAACAAGACACGTTTATAAAAAAAAAAAAATGGTCGAGTGTGCTTTGGTTTGTGCTGTGCATTTTTAAGTTTTCTTTGCAAAGCAATCTGAAGTTCACTCATTTCTAAGAGATTTGTTAAAAATTATATCGCATTATCATTCCGATTTACTATAGCTCCATATTCGAGGGAATCAAACTGATTGAGCTTGATTAATTAGAATGTATTCATATCCTAAAATCTAGAATCGATAAAAAACAAGCAGTAATTTAGATAAAAATCTAAAAACAATGCTATCAAATAGAAGTCATATGTAGTAAGAATAATGAATAGCATTGTGAGAGAAAACATTTACGATATTTACATATACAGTATATTCTTACATATAATATAGCTTCACTTCCTTATCCAGATAAATAAGCAAGTACATACAATGACATCAACCATTTCACAAGCAGTTAAATGCATAAACGAAGGCACAAAGCCTCTCAGTAAAATTCTACCTGAAATAGTCCTCTGACCCGTAGTCCGATACTGAACAGATCATCCAAGCATTGGTGCATCTCGTTAGCTACCTAATTTCCTGCCGAAATGAAAACTAAGCATTAGACATACTAAATCGCATAAACAGTGAAGTAGGAATGGAGTATCGGGTCTTTCTTGTTCGGTGACCATCATAAAAATTTATTTTAAATACATTTTTCCGATGTGTTTTTGTCCGTAAAATCCGAAAATATATATATATTTATTGAGAAATGAATGGTTTCTGAGTAAGAGGGTTTTAAAGTTATTTTTCTCCCATCTATTACTGAAGAAGAAGAAATTGGACAATTTTATACTTTTTTGAATACATTTCGCTTTCTTAAGCTCAAAACCCTCAAATTTAGTTGTAATACTCATACAGACATAAATTTGCGTTCATTAGGTAAAGTCTTCCTTTTTATGTTCCTATACTGCATTATGTTAGGAACTGCATTCAGTATATTCGAAATTAGCCCCAATTTTATTAAAGTCTCTATTTCATCAGTAATAGATAGGGGAAAAATATTTTTAAGGTCACTTTACTCGAACACCACAATGTTTCTATGAAAAATAATGATCACTTCCGAACTCTACATAAAAATGTATTCAAATAAAATTTGACGATGACCACCAAACAGAAAAGATCCGGAGCTGCAATAATCAGTACTATATAATAATTCACGTCGTGTTTTTATTTATTTATTTATTTATATATTTATATCTTTCCTGTCACGCTCTATGGGAATAAGATAGGAGAAAATTCAGATTTCATAATGTAAAAAAAAGTGGGGTACCTTGCAATCTTTTTCTTCGGCGAAAAAAAAAGTTGGGTACCTTGCAATCTTTTTCTTCAGTATTAGATAGGGGAAAAATAGAACTAATAACAAAGGAGAAAATTCAGATTTCAAAAGGCAAAAAAAAAAGTTGGGAACCTTGAAATCTTTTTCTTCAGTATTAGATAGGGGAAAAATGAGGAAGCCCAAAAGACGGCGGGGGTTTTGGTGAAGTGTTAATTTTTTTGCCGTCATTAATAATGACGGCACGGGCCACTAGTACCTATCATAAAATTGAAATAAATCGGAAATTGAAAATACTATAACAATTAATTAGAAATCATTATATAATAATAATAATAATTATATTTAATAATAATATAATCATTCGATTATGACATAATTACATTAATTACATCATAATTTTATTAGAGAACCCATCCCCTAAACAGACACCTATTCTGGCTTATGGTCTTCTTTCATTCATACCTAGGTACTAAACAAGAGAAATTGTAAGCATTAAACTCACCATTTACCGAACATTCTGGAACAGCACGCACTATGATTGGTACCGACTCTTGAAGTCCTACAATCAAAAAGCAGAAGATAGATACCCTTGTGCAGCTTCCTTTCATCATTGCACCCAACATAAGCACCTGCATGATATTGACAGCCTGGTTGCAAATGCATTTTATCAGCCATCAATATTACATCAGACGATATGGCTCCTGAGTGATGGAGCTCTCATACGGCCTTCGTGGTGTCAATCCCGCCTTGTTAAATCTTGTACAAAAGTCGGAACGCGGGCAACGGAAACTGCTTCAACATCAGCCGGTGTGAAGTAGCAGAAATATATCTCTGCATGAGTGCATATCTCATAACTGCGACTGAATAAGGCGGCCGATCTTTTCCTTTATAGTACTCAAGTTTCCGTAGTTCGTCAATGATCGTTGGGGATGTGCTTCTGCTGCTGACTCCAAATATGGAGGAAAATTTTCAAGCATTGAATACCTGGTTAGTTTTGCGTTACGGCCAGTGACGAACAATTTTGGGAGAGGCATATTGCGGCCATTGCATTGGAGTCTTACGTGCAGATCACCGTCAATGTTGATGCATCTACTCACGAATGGAAATCCAAGGTCATCGGTGTCCATCATGTTAAAAACTACAGATTCATCCTTTTGTTACGCCCTGATAACCAAATGGGCAGTGTTGGAGAGGATCAATATTAGACAATGAGCGTATATTGTCCTTGTCGAGGAATCTGATTTGATCAGGTTCAATATTTCGAATTTTCGGTGGCCTGCGAGGGGTTTACATTTTCGGCAATTTTGAAGGTCTCTCCATTGCAAGGGAACTGTGTTTCGTCGAGTTATTAGGTTTCCAGTAAAATGCTTCTCACAAAGAACTGATCTAGGAGTTGGTTTCCAGTCACGACGATTGTCAAACCTCACCCACCTCTGTAGCAAATCTTCCTTCTTATGGGGAAGTGAAAGCTCGCCAGCTTTTCTCTTGAGCCTGCATTTTCGTCAACCTTCTGGTTTGCTCCAGTTTCACATCTGTAAGCCATGCACTTGTTCACCATTATTGTAATTTTTATCACAAACACAGGACATACTACAAGAAAACTCAAATCATGGCCTATATTGACTCCAGCCGTATCCAAGATACGGAACAACCTTCCTGAAACGGAACTGGCAGCTAGCAGTTCAGGCCTCTTAATTTTAAGAGGCAAATGTAACATGCACGGCCGTATTTATAGTAGGCCATGGTCCCTTATATTAGGAAGATGAAGAGAGAAAAGTAACGCAGTCTGACTCGTTTAAATAGATAACAGGTAAATACAGATCAATTTCCATTTAGTAAATTAAGTTGTTGTACAAAAATTTTCATGCTCATGAATATTACACTACAGCACTTGCTCATACTGTAGAGCTTGACTCAGTAGGCCGTGTTAAGTGGATTATGTTGGTTGTAGTTCTGACGAAAATGTTATTTATCGTAGTGAAGTGAATGAAAATAGGAAGAAATGAAATTGAGGAAATAAGGTGAATGAGGCACTTCAGTTCCTCGCTGCTGCCGGCTAAACTATGCATAAGTAACGAGCAATAGTTGGAATAAATTTGTATTTAAAAGGATTTAAAGAGAATTGGACATTGCAAGTAAGCTCTATACAGTGAGGCACACAGCCTGATGACTGAGGCTGCTGATCTACATGAAAGAAGGTTTCTGTGGTACTAATGTAAAAAAGGAAGCTGAAATATCAGTAGAAACTGGAGTGATCTCTTGCAAGTATTAATATTGCCTCAGAAAATACGGAATAGAGCTAAACTGAAAAAAATGGTGCTATTTTTACTGTATCTTTACTTCCGTCAATACGAAACAATTCTCGTAGTAATTAAATACTATCCAACATATCTACGCATCTCTGTTATGATCAATAGCTGAGTTATTGCAATCATTAACTAGAAAGCTCTTTATACATAATGTATATGTTATATTCAACGTGAGTATTTTTTTGAGCTCACAAGCAATGTATTTGTTTACTCAGAGATGAGGGGGGTGGGGGGTCTCGGGTTATTTGTTCCTTCCGTCAAATTGGCGCCATAGTTCGTAACCCGAGGGCTACTGCGACTACACTTGCTCGTCTGGGGCCAGAGGGCCTATACCCGCAGCACAAACCACTGCATGCGGGTTTCCCAGGTGAGGGTGTGGTCTATGTTGACTTTACCTTTACTTTACTTGAATTATTTTGGTAGCTTGGTACATTAAGGTGATTTCTCTGCATGTACTCAAATGCTCCTGTAATTTTTTGCCTTTAGGCATTTACGGAGAGGTTATACGTTTGGCTCATTCAGTTTCCGGCAAACTAAAGCGCTCGGAGCTTGCCTTGTCCGGGGCTTGGAGCAGAAGCTTTGGCGTTGTCTCGTTGTCTCGTGTCGTAATTGTCAGAAGCAATCCAATCATGTCGAGCTGGCTGAAGACTCCATTCTACAGGGTAAAACGAGTTTCTGTAATTTTCGAGAGTAACCGTAACGCCTGAAGCTTTCAGTTCAGAAAATTTAGGCCAGCGCATCCATCTGATAAGTTGAACATGTTAAACCTGCCACTTAATATCGCCGCTCCATTGAACTCGGTCTTTATGTGCCATTTTTAGTCCAGTTCAAAAGGTAGAAATGGGACAAAAAAAATTTTTCCCGCTGTTATAAAGGCAAAGAATAAGTAAGTGGAGAGCTTATTATATATATGTTCCTCAACCCAGCGTTCTATTGCAGTGCCGTGGGTGCCGCAGCAGTTATGCAGCACGCATGTGCTGCATAACTGCTGACAGGTGAATTGATCATTTATCATGATGGAATATCCTAATTTTTCGAACGTTTTCGAATATTCTTAGACTCGTTTCTCGGGATTATTCACCTCCAATGACTGGAGCTATACGTGGCACAGGTGCGCCCTAGAATCTGGCTGCTGCCCTATTAAGAGCCAAAGTTGATTTTCTGTTGGTAAAGATAAACTCTAATGGTTGTGGAGCTATAACTATAAGCTCCTATATATTCATGTATTTAAATCAGGACTTTAAATCTGGTGTCTTCAACACTTGTGGCGCCCGATGAAACCTCACCTGATGTACCAGGTACATTAGGTACCTCAGGTACCAGGTACCTCATCGTACTTCATGGTACCTAATCGTACTTCAAGGTGCCTGATCGTACTTCATTGTACCTGATCGTATTTCATGGTACCCGATCGTACTTCATGGTACCTGATCGTACTTCATGGTACCTAATCGTACTTCATGGTGCCTGATCGTACTTCATGGTACCTAATCGTACTTCATGGTACCTAATCGTACTTCATGGTACCGGGTGGTGCTTCGGTGCTTCACGGTACCTGGTGGTAGTGCAAAGTACCTGGTTGTGCTTCATAATACCTGGCGGTGCTTCATAATACTTGGCGGTGCTTTATAATACCTGGCGGTGCTTCATAACATCTGGCGGTGCTTCATAATTCCTGGCGGTGCTTCATAATACCTGGCGGTGCTTCATAATACCTGGCGGTGCTTCATAATACCTGGCGGTGCTTCATAATTCCTGGCGGTGCTTCATAATATCTGGCGGTGCTTCATAATACCTGGCGGTGCTTCATAATTCCTGACGGTGCTTCATAATACCTGGCGGTGCTTCATAATACCTGGCGGTGCTTCATAATACCTGGCGGTGCCAGTATTATGGACCGCCACGAAGTATTATGGACCGCCACGAAGTGCAGTGCCGCGTACCACGATGAAGTACGATGGTGTTCCTCCCTGATGGTGCCTGGTCTCACTTCATGGTACCTAGGCGTACCTCATGGTACATGATGTACCGTTCCCCGTGGTACCTGATTCATTTGTTTCTGACTGCACCTGATGTGCCTATTTTGCACCATGGAACCTGCTTTACTCTATCTATTGGAATTTCAGTTAGTCTAACGGCCTCTCTCATTACAGTGAATAAAAATTCCGTTCGATGAAGCCGAATCGCTTTATCACTTTTTATTTCATTTAAAATCAATTAAATTTCAGTTAAGTTGAAATGAACGTAGAAGGTATTTTTTTAACTCGAAGAAGTACTCTGTCAAACTGGAGAGGCTTTCCGAGTGCGTATTCCTTCTATACAGTACAACACCATGCTCACGAAAGTTCCAAAATAGTCCCTAGTCTAATGTTTCTTTTGGATTGTCACCAAATTTGAATGACTTTCCTTTTGATATTTCCAGCAGTTCTGGTGAATTTCATGAAGCTCCGTTCATATAGTTTTCAAACAAGTTGCTGGAAAACAAAGAGGCCAACAGAAATAAAGGGCTCATTGGATCATAGCTAGATTCGTGGAATCTAGCATTTTGAACGTTTCCATAAATTTAATGAAAAGCCGTTCGTAAAGTTTTAGTTATGTTGCTAAGAGAAAAACAGACATATACATTTACAAAAGGATGAACGGATCTTCGAAAATTTAATCCGTTCCTTGTAATATATCCAATAATTCTATATTTTTTTTTTTCAAGATATGTTCATAACTTTTTGAGTTATGTAACCAAAACCTTGATAGACAAATCAACGGCCAAATAGGACGTCAAAAGAAGCCTAGATTTGGTTTTGATGTCATTAAAAACAGTCAGTTTTATATTATTTTCTATTTGTTTATGTTGAAGTCCAGATAACTAAACTACAATTCGAGAAAACTTAGTGATATCTTTTTTAAATCCAAACTTTAGATGCCGTGAATTTAAATTTCGCTTAGTATAAAGCAAATTTCATTTAGTTTATGCTAAATCCTTTCATATGAAAAATAACTGTTGTTTTGTTTAAAGGTCTCTCAAAATGATTTAGAATATTTTTCAATTTCAGAAGTTCATTGCACTGTACGAATTCTATTTGATTTAGTTAAATTTCAGAATAATATGCTCTTAATCAAGAGTTGCTGAGCGTCTAGTAAATTACACCTTGGTTAGTTTTTAAATTCAAGAAGCTAAAATGAAATTCGAAATTGTTTGCAGCACACTTCAATTTTTTATTTGAATCGTTGCTTAGATACTTCTGCTGAGGATGTTATCTTTTTGTTTACTTTGTCTGTCTCATTGTCTTATCGTCAGTCACCAAGAAATCGCAAAAAGTTATGGGCGGATCTTTACGAAATTTACAAGAATTGATTGGCACATAGGAACAGAAGATTAACTTTTGGTGAAGAGCAAGAGCGGTGCAATTTTTTTTCTGCTTCTTTTTTTCTTAGCACCATAACTCAAAAAAGTTAGGAACGAATTTTTGTGAAATTTGCATGAGTTCTTAAGTATATTACGAAAAGTGAATGACCCAGTTATATAACTTGAAAAGGTATGAATCTTGTTGAAATTTACAGGAATTAATAAAAATGGGAAAAGACAAAAGGGATCAAATATTTGTAATGATCGGTTGGTTGGTTTGTTTGTGTATGTGTGTGACTGGGTGATTGAATGAGCATCAGCTACGTAACTCGAAAAGTTGTAAACGAATTTTATGAAATTTTTATCGAAATTATTAAAAATGTAGAAGGATTCAAATGACCGAATCTTGGTGATGATCTCTTTGTCTGATTGTGCATTTGACTAATGTTTGTCAAAATGTTTGTCAGAACGTAACTCAAAAAGTACCGACCCACATCTAAGGAAATTGCAGACGCTGTTTTTATAAGTGTCAAGGTTGCTGATAAAGAAGAAGTCGTTGCTGATGCTGATAAAGAAGAAGTCGTTGCTGATGCCGATAAAGAAGAAGTCGTTGCTGATGCCGATAAAGAAGAAGTCGTTGCTTCAAAACAAATTCAATTTTTTCGTTAACATTGCCTTTCTTCAGCGGAGGTATGTGCTCTCACAGGGCTCTAGTTTCAAATAAATTCGTTGCGCGTAATTTAAATTTACTCAGAATTAGTTAACCTTGTGGTAATTAAGCTTCACTGAAAGAAATTCCAGCTTTTGCAAACGAGCTCTGAGATCCAGAACACGAGGTCGCCGTGCTCTAGGAGCACGATGAGGCAGGTATTTCTATCGCTTCACAGCCAAAGTGTGCTGCACCAGCACGCTTTCGACCATATGATCGATATTGCGGAGCTTCTCTGAGGCCTAGATACGTGTTCTACGCTCCCTACACGCGTGCGTTGTAGTGACGATTTGAAGTGGTGGTGCCATGGTGGCGGCGGAGTCGAAGTGCGACTGTCTGGTTGCTATTCACAGGATATGTGATCTGCGTACAGTTTCCATAATGCTTACGTAAGGAAGTGATACTGCCATAGATATCAAATTATAACTTTCATGAGATGCCCATGCCCTGGTGTCAAAAATTTGAGGGGAAGACTGGGTTTTCACCGCAACATCGATAAACAAAAAGCAACACTTCGGACGTCAAGGTTGCATGACTGCCTGTGGTCAGCAACGCCGAACGCTGGCGGACGTACGATATTCATCGCGCTGCTTGCACGGAGTGTGCGCAAGCCAGCTTTTGGGTTAACGCACGCTGCTAATCAAAGTGCTTATGCATAATTTTCTTTATAAAAGAAGTCAAGTAAGAACAATTATCACAATTACAATTATTCCAAGCGAAGTCACGCTTATATCGAATGGCGCAATCTGTTCCACAGGTTCATAGTCTCGCATGCTCATTGTAGTGTTCGTTATACCGCCTTGTACGAATTGTCATCAAACACTGGAATTACGTTTATCTTATTACTTTTGTACTCATATTGATGATACGCAGAGCGTGTGTATATTGGTTCATTAGATGCGTTTTTATTCATTCATTTGGCAGCCGAGTAATTTCTTACGATAACCCAACTTGAACCCAGATATTTTTTGCCAATTCTAGCTGATATCATTGCGCTCAACACAAACTTGCAGGTCACAGCCGTCGAAAGTGTTTAGTTTTAGAGGGACTGATATGTTTAGTTTAGCATTTAGTTGGTATTTGTATTCAAATGCGAACCGTTTGCCTGTAAAATGTTTGCCTACACTGCAATGCCATTAGCAGAATCAATTTTATTCTCCTAACTTTACAAATGAATGCATCACTCAATGTAAAATTTATTCATTTATCATTCGCGGGCTTCCATGATATTCCCAACGTATATTCAAAGTGGGGAACTCGTTCAGCTATTTCTGTAACTTACCATTACCGACGATGCATTGAACACGACACTCCATAAAAAAACAATTGGAAAACCTGCGCCGTCGAGCGGCGAGGTGGCCGTCATGTTTCATGTGACCGAGCAATTGTATTGTTTTTTAGTTTTGATGCAATATTCGAAGGGATTTGCGCGTGTACTTTTTTTTGTGAAAAGTACATTAGTAAATTATAAGATGCGAATATAGTGTCGGTCTTTACACTCTGCTCAGGTAGTTCTGGCTCTTAATGATATTCGCTCGGTAATTAGACCAGCGAAGCCACGAATGTTTGGCTTGAAGTGAAAACGCAAATGGGGAAATACATAGCAATTTAAAATTGTCCTATTCCGCTCTAGGCAAATTTCTCCTCATTTTCATTAATAACTAGAATTCTTCGAGGCGTAGGACCATCACCCGCGGTGGGAGCAAATTTCATCGCCCAAATTTTTAATAACCAGCTAATCCAAGCCAATATAGGCTTACATAAATCTTCATTTTGGACTTACCTTATTTAACGGTACAGACTGTTTATATTGTCTCATCTCATCTGAAAGTGCTGTCAATCTTTTCTGCACTTGTACTTGTTTGTATGGCGGTTGTATTCCTATGAATAGATTTCAATTTCATAAAATATTATATTTTTTACAAAAAATATCTTTGGCATACTGACTTAAATAGCTCAACTCACGCTTATAATGTGTTCATTAGCAGTGAAGTCCGTCACGGCAGATGTTTTTGTTCCATTTTTTCTTCTTTGTTTACTTAATGTAATGTCCTCATTTATTGCAGCCGCCACTTTCAGAATGACTATTGGAAGTGGCAGCATAAAGGTGTCTATTTTATTTCAAATACCTCACCATATGCACCTGAAAGGTTATGCAGTGTGGTGTCAAGTAGTTTACTGTAAACCTCCCACTGCAGTTCTGTATTGTACATTCTGTTGGTTTAAAAAGCCAGCCATAGAGTGAACTCACTTGATGCATAGATGTTAACCACATGCACCAGTACCACACTGTGAAGTTTACAGCAAACGACTCCATATTTCCTCTTCTGCTCCACGACCTGGGCCGCCTACTGGTGGTGAGCGACCCAACGCATGGGGATAATGTACCATTTTCAGTGTGGAGGGCCATTTGTTTCCGAGTGGAAGGCCACGGAAGTAACCCTTCACACGTGTGTTTTTTCTATCTCCTTTGCTTTTCTTTTTTCGTCTCTTTGCTCTGTGCAGCGGGACTAAGCGAACAGTCGCGCCGTGTGGTCTGGGAAATACTCTGCGTCTTATTTTCTGCCAGTAGTAGCGTGCTGGCTACTTGAGATCTAGAGAACTCGAGTTCGCATTATGGATTAGACCTTCCAGCAGAAAAACTGAAACACATACCTCTATAAATATAAAGCAATCTATATTATACTTCTGCACGAGGCACTATCCGTCCGTCCATGTACTTGCACGTTTCGCTTTTCTGTATAAGGTAACGGAAACTTCAACTTGCAAAAAGCTCTGATTTTCGTTGGAAGGAAGTTCAACAATAACCGTCTTCTTTTGGCTCTGAAGATATTTTCAATTAGTTAGTTATTTCATTTACGCGTATTTTACACGTGTGATGCATGCCGTACCGATCTTCATATCTTGTAATATTGATGTTGTTGAGGTCGCATAACGATCCATATATGGCGGAATTTGTAGCCAGAATGCGGTGCAAAGCGATCTGTTCTTAACTGCTTCATTTCAAAGTGTGAAAGCGCGATATTTAAAATATCACGTAAACTGAACCATTTAATGAGCTTGTTGTTTCTTGTGGGAACGTTAACGCACATGAAGTATACGGCAGTGCCGGTTCCCGCTATTGAATTGAAATCATCAAATACACCGCTAAAAATGGAAATTGTAAAAATTGTGAAAGGCTAAATGATGCTATTTTCAGACGATGAAAAACAAAGGCTAGCACATGCGTGTGAATAAAGAAAATAGCAACGACACAAGTACGTGCGAAGAGTGATATTGTTATGTTTGTTTTTTTGCTGTCTTTTTGTCTATATGTATCAATATCATGATATACGGGGCAAAAACTTTACTGGTAAAATATTTGCGAGATCCACCGGTGATAATCACAGTGTGATATAGGTTATGTAGTGCGACTTAGGATGCACGGACTACGACTTGACGACCACGGGCAACGTTAAATCTGCTGCATACGAGTCGAAACACGACAGCGCTTCACGTTCTTGAAACACATGTTGCTATGCGCGTGATAACGGTTGAATCTATTAGGATACATCTATTCCGAATTGAAACTCAATAAAAATTTAGAGAGAGATTCGAAACTGAGTAAGTGGCCCTTGCTGTAGCGGAATAGCGGTTAATTTTACCGCTCGGTGTGCATCAGGAATTGAAATTTATGCGTATGATTTTTTTGGTAAACACAACATTCTAAGACGATTTCATTCATGTTTTTTTTTTTGGCAGGATGCTGAGTTTCCGAGATAAATGACTTTGAAGTTTTATTTTTCCCCTTTGAAATAGTGAAGTGTCCGCATGTGACGGGAGGTGGAATGGGGATTCGCGGCAATTAATATTTAGCTAGGGTATAACCTAACTCTACTTAGGATAGGTTACGTTAGTTACTATCAAGAAGCCTACTTTAATTACCTCCGCCAAGGAGGTTATGTTTTCGTCGGGTTAATCTGTCCGTGTGTTTGTCTGGCTGTTTATCTGTCTGTCTGTCATCAAGATAACTCAAAAAGTTGTAAGCAAATTTTTACGAAATTTACAGGGATTGTTAGGTATGTCAAAAGGAACAGATGATTAACTTTTGGTGAAGATCCGTTCAACCATTTGTCTGTCTGCCTCATTTTTCTCAATGCTATAACTCAAAAAGTTATGGACGAATTTTTATGAAAGTTGTGAGTTGTTAGGTATATTATGAAGACTAGATGGCCAAGTACTTGTGACGATCCGTTTGTCGCTGTTTTTACTTATATGCTTGTTAGCACAATAACTTAAAAAATAAGAAATGGATCTCTATGAAATTTATAGTTGTTAGTCATGTTAAAAGGCATAAATGACCAAATTTTGGTGCAGATCGGTTCATTGCTTTGTATGTTTGAATCATGTTTGTCCTAATGCTTGCCAGCAGCATAACTAAAAAAGTTATGAACGGATCTTCAAAAGAATTATTGAAGCTATTAACGCTATTGAAAGCACAAATGATTAGATTTTGGAGTTTACACCAAGAGAATAACGGTTTCAGAGCCAATTTGAATTTTTTGCTACCGTTGATTCGCTTGGCGGAGGTATGCGCTGTCAGAGTGCTCTAGTTATCCATATTACTGATGTTCCTTTTGAAAAAAAAAATAGATAAATACAGCTCAAATATCTCGGAAAGTACGCGTCCTGCAAAAAAAAAAGACGAAGAATAACATCGTCTTAGAAGCTCGTGTCTTACGTAAATATGGTAACAAAACAATCAGTTACTGATGCGTACCGATCGGTGGCATTGACCGGAATAGTTGCCGCTGCTCAGAGATTAAGCAGGTTTTGAATGCAATAATATTAGAACAGTCGAAGCTGCATCTACGGCGGCGTAATGGGAAGGATGAGAAGAAACGTTTCAATGTTTCTACTCTCGTGAGCAGCAGATTTGAGGTTAGACTCAGTTCGCAAGGATGAAGGGACAGGCGCTATTTCTGGGGTAGGCCAGCCAAAGTTAAGGAGCAGCATTAGGTTGAACTAACGTGAGTTATAAAAGCGTAGCTTAAGATTGCGTCATATTAATAAGTGAGAACATTAACTAACCCGGAAATTTCCATGGATCCCGCTAGGATAAAACTTAATATTGCTGTGCTAGTGACTTCTCTACCATTACTGCAGCAAACAGTGGCTGTATGGCAATTTGCAGGAGGCTGCTCTTGTGTACATCTTGAAGACTGTATTGCGTACATGCGTAGGTACGCGTGTGCCTGTATGTGCCCGTACGAGCATGCGCACGTACATACGTGCATGTGTGCCGTGCCCATACACGCACGCTTGTTCCTGTTCGTGCGTGTCTTCACTTGTACGTGCATACGTCCGACTTTACGTACGGGCGCGCACCTGCCTTTGCGTACGCGCGTGCGTGCTTATTTACGTACGTACGTGCTGCGTACCTGCGTGCGTACATGCGTGTGAGCGCGAGTGCGTCAGCGAATGGCTCTGCAGCTCTCCGTCAGCACACATAAGCGTGCTGCGTAGCCCCTAATATTCACGGCCTTGCACGCGTGCGGACGTGTGCTGAGGGCTGCAAACCGAGGGTTACGGCGCGCCCACTGCCGTCCCATTGCACGCGTCCGATTTGAGGGTCGGAGGCACGCGTTAGCGTGCAAGAAATGCACGCCCATACATGCCGGTTTTTGTGACAACCCTTTAGCACGGCTCGTGGTGCAAGACTATCAACAGCGGTGGGAGCAAATTTCATAGCCGTCATTTTTGATGGTCAGCTAATTCTAGTTTTTTGGCATGGGTCACATCGAGGACAGCCCACCAGACTCCCGGCAAAAAATTATGAACATTGCTCAACTCCTTCGACCACTTATTGGGGGTAGACAAATATATATATATATATATATTTACAAATATATATAGGCTATATACAAATATATATGCTTAAATCTTCAACGAAAACATTACCACCTCTTTCACTTCGTTAGCGGGTAATACCCAGCACGCCCTACTTCTTGCATTGAGCTTATCTACATATTATTACCTCCGCCAAGGAGGTTATGTTTTCGTTAGGTTTGTCTCTCTGTCGTTCGGTCTGTCTGTCTTCAAAAAAACTCAGAAAGTTATGGACGGATTTTGACGAAATTTACAGGGATTGTTAAGTATGTTAGGAGGAACAGATGATCAACTTTTGGTGAAGATCCATTCATCCGCTTGTTTGTTTGTCTGCCTCATTTTTCTTAATGCCAGAACTCAAAAAGTTATGGGCGGATTTTTATGAAGTTTACCTGAGTTGTTAGGTATATTACGAAGAGTAAATGGCCAAATTTTTGTAATGATATGTTTGTTGATTTGTTTGTAATTGTTTTTAATTTGGTACTTGTTAACACAATAACTCAAAAAGTTATGAATGGGTCTTTATGAAATTTACAAAAGTTGCTAGTTATGTTATAAGACATATATGATAAAGTTTTGGTTGTTGAGCGGTTGATCTGTTTGTGAGTTTGACTAAAGTTCGTCATGATGTTCGTTAGCAGCATATCTCAAAAGTTATGAACGGATCTTCAAGAAAATGACTGAAACTGTTCTCTTAAAATGCACGAATGATTAAATTTTCATGCTGATACAAAGAAATTCATGATTTCAGAACCAATATGAAGTTTCCGTTAGCAATGCTTGCTTGGCGGAGGTGTGCGCTCTCAGAGTGCTCTAGTTTTAAGCTTACACCCACAGCTTCTCGCAGTTCTTATGTTTGTTGACAGTGGATGCCACTTTTCACCTCCATCTTGGAGGTAAAATTCTAAAACTAACAATGACGTGTTTCCCATTCTCTACAAGGCCGAATATTCTTTTCTTCATAGAACGCAATTGCGCTAATGTAATAGAGACTTCGATACACTATTATCTTTGTTTTGCTTCTATTATTATTTTTTATGCACTTTGTTAATCGAATTTTCAAAGTATTTGTGAGCAAGCCTCAGGTGCGGCTGACGCTTACTCTCTACCGTGCTCCTGGTCGAGGCTCGCAATACCAAGGCAAGACAGCAGTCGAGACTTTCATTTTTTACGGCCATAAGACTATCGTCTGCTGCGGGCTTAATGCAGCTCCTCAATTTTAACTAACCCAACCCATAAACAGCGTTTGTCTCTTGATCCCTACGAACTGCGTCTAACCTCAAGTCTTCAACACACGAGAGTAGAAACACGGGAACGTTTCTTCCTATCCTTCTCATTACGATGCCGTGGATGCAACTTTGACTTATCTAAAATTATTGTATTAGAAGGAAAGCGCTGTCATAAATGGCACCGAAAAATTGGTGTTGATCCAGCTTCATTGATCATGTTTTCTTCATACAATTGCCAACTTAAAAGATCATGCCGGTGAGGGCTTACTGCTTCATAATCTAATACTAAGAATGACCGTCGTGTGTTTATAAATATATTTACATATATGTTTGGTGTCACGCTCTTAACGAAATAGATAGGCGGAAATTAGCCCAGGTTGGAGGCTCTGGTTGTCCTCTCAAGCTCCATTGAAAGTGATAGGCAGAAAATAGGCCGGGTTG
>LQNS02277964.1:5477882-5488179 GCA_001587735.2 Parhyale hawaiensis | reverse complement strand
TCCCGCAGATGATTTCGTTGCACGAGCTATTCTTCCCATTTTGATGCAATTGTCAACGAAACCGACGAAACATAAGTTTTCACGGGCAGTAGACAATTACTTCTTCTAGCTTACTGTTTTCCTCTGACGAAGCAGTTTTCTCTTTATAGGTCAAAATTTGAGCACCTCAAATGAAACAGATATTTGAGGTGGAAAAACTGTATCAACGGTATCTTTGCTACGGAGCGAAAATATTGTATATAAGCTGCTAGTTTGTTTAAGTTTGTTGGAGTGTTTTACGCAAGATGTTACTTCTGCCTGTCTATATAGAAGACCTAAGGATGACAGCACGACTAAGGATCAATGAAGAAAAGAAGAAAATTAAGAAGCAAATAAGAGAAGATGAGTTTCCGCACCGGCCTAGAGGCATTAGGCAAACGTATAGGTGATTGCGTGAATTTTTCACGCACGGGTCCACTAGTTACAGAGAATCGATACTCTTACTTTATTTCTGTGACATTGAAAAAATTAATTACTTCTTAGTCACTTCAGTAAAACTGAAAATAATTGATTCGATTTGGTATCATTGATACCGTACCCTAGGATGTCACAATTTTCAGATAGTTTTTGGTCACTGAGAGCTGTTTCGTCGACACTTGTATCAAAGTCGGAAGAGAAGCTGCTAATGCAACGGAATTATGTGGGAAGAAACTAAGAATCAAGATGCAAGAGAGTGCTAAAGGAAGCTTTAGATATCGTAAAGGGAAGACATTTAAACTTCGGCAATGCAAGAAGTGCATTCAGACGTAAGGTCGTCCTATGTATACTTTGCCATAGATTCGATGCATAAAAAATACTCGTACAAATAAGACTGAACCTTCAAGATATCCATTGTTTGAATTTCATCTATCGCTGATTAAGATATGTTTGCCATCTTCTGCAACCTGGCCAATTTTCTACCGATCAGTTTTCAATGAAGTTTGACAGGACGACCATGGACAGCCTCCAGCCTGGGCTAATTTCCGCCTATGTGTTTTGTTGAAGCGTGCCACAAAATGGATAAACGGATAAATAAGATAAATAAAGAAGTAAAGAAACAAACAGATAAATACACATCAGTCTTTATTATATTGTACACTAGTGGACCCGTGCGTGAAAAAATTCACGCAATAATATATGATCTTCGTTTCTTTGACTTGCTTGTTCTTCATCTCAAGAAATTTGTGACGACACTTCTTCATGGATTGTACTTTCCTTACTAAAATGCATATAGAGGAAAACGCTACAACGGCCAACTCAAATTATCATACGAGATGCGTGCTTTTTACAGGGCATTGCACTTCAATTCATCTTGTGCACACTCCTTCCCTTCCCTAGACGACATGCAAAAAAAAAAAAAAAAAGAACTGTATTAGTAACTAAGCGCGGAAACATCACTGAATCTCATTCCGCTGCGAATCCAGAGAATACAATGAAATAGTTTCAGCATAACAAATTTTCGCGTCCAAGAACTTGGCATGAATAATTATTAAGTCTACTGCACCGGACAAAAATTTGTTCTTCTAAGCTTCGCTGGTTTTCTGCTAAATGTGTACATCGTAAACCAAACCAAAAGAAAATATAATTTCGATGTAGAGAAAAAGTAATGAGTATCAGACTCCACGGGAACGGCAAGAGACGCTGGAAGACCAAGAATTGCATCCATTGCTACTAAAGATTAGCAATATTTCTTGCCCACAATCGATATTGCTTCTAATAAATACGGCGATCTGTATGCAAGATACTCGAGGGTGGCATATAACTCGGACTCGGAGAAAACTTGTTATGTAGTTAGAAGAACCCAAAATGGAACAATTTGCTGCCAAGAAGTCTTCGTTATTTTTACGCACTTGCTGACCCCTACAGAATATCCTACCATTTGCCTCGATAATTATGTAGTCAAAATAAGACCATCAGTGTAAACTAAGGGCAGCTGAATTTTGCATGAAGAAAAACCTCAGGAGAGAGTACACATCACGGCGATGGAAGAGATTGTTTAGAGACGCTGAATGCATCTGCATCGAGTGGACTTCAACGATGTCAAAGAAAGACCGAAATCCTCTGATAAACTGTTCGAGTGCTATCATCAGCAACCTGGAATATTTTCACCCTATCAGCTTTCTACTGTATGAAGTTTGGCAGGATCACCACAGTCTTTAAGCAGATGAATACACTGATGAAACCAGGAAGGCCAGAGCTAATTTTCGCCTATCTATTTCTTTAAGAGCGTGACACGAAACATTTAAATAAATATATATTTATAAACAAACGACGGTCATTCTTAGTATTAGATTGAAAATTGCTTACACTCCCGAGCCGCGGCAACTATTCCGGTCAAAGTCATTGATCGGCACGCATCAGAAACTGAATCTTTTTGTTTATAATTTTTTCGTAAAGCACAACATTCTAAAACGCTATTATTCCTGGTGTATATATATATATTTTTTTAGGACGCGTAATTTTCGGTATATTTGAGCTTGAAGTCCTATTTTTCCCTATCTAACAGTGGAGAAAAAACTGTCAAGGGTTTTTTTTTTGCAAGAGGAATATCAGTAATATGGATAATTAAAGTAGGTTAGTTGGTAGGAACTCACGTAACCTACTCTAAGTTGGGTTAGGATATACCGTAACTAACTATAAATTGCCGCGAATCACGATTCCACCTTCCGTGAAACGCGCACTCTTCAGTATTTCATAAAGAAAAAATAGAACTTAAAAGTAAAGTATCTCGAAAACTGCGCATCCTGCCAAAAAATAAACAGGAATAAAATTGTCTGAAAATGTTGTTTTCGACCCAAAAATTGATAAGCAAACATTTTTTATGCGTACTGAGTGGTAGCATTGACTGCTATTCCGCTACAGCGAGGGCCACTTGTTCAGTGTGAAGCGCTTCCGTGTTCCGACTCGTACGCCGAGGGCTTAACGTAATCCGTGTTTGCCAAGTCGTAGTCCGTCCATTCTAAGTCACGCAACACAACCTATATCACACTATTCATATTACCGGTGGATCTCGTAAAATGTTTAACCAGCAAAGCTTTCACCCTAGTATATCATGATATACAGTAAACATAAAGATAGCATACAGCAAAAAAACAAATATAGAAATCTCACTATTTGCATGTGCTTCTCTCATTGCTCCTCTTCTATATTTACACGCCTTCGCTAATCTTTGTTTCTCATCGACTGATAATACCATTCATTATTTAGCCTTTCACAATTCTTACCATTTCCATTTTTCATCGGTGTATTTGTTGATTTCGATTCAATAGCGGGAACCATGACTGCTGTATACTTTATGTACGATAACTTTCCCACAAGATACAACAGCGTCAGCGTATTTTTTCATTAATGGCTTCATGCCGCTGAAAGCACGTTTTTGTCATTTTACGTGATTTCTTTAAACTTCGTGCATTCACCTTTAGAATGAAGCGGCCAGAACATCTCACTTTGCACCGTATTCATGCCACGATGTCCCCATATTTGGATCATTACGCGACTTCTGCATGCGACCTCGGCATGGAATGTATGATACGTGTAAAATGAGCTCATGTCTTTGCTTCGAAACTGACTGAAAATTTCTCTAGAGCGAGAGAAAAGAAGACAGCTATAGCTGAACTTCCTACCTACGAAAATTAGATCTTCTGCAATTTGTAGATTCTGTTGCCATTTGCTGAAAAGCGTAGAGTGCAGACACTTGGACGGACGGATGGAGCCTCAGGCAGAATTGTAATATAGATTGCTTCCATATTTATACAGATATGCATGTGTTTCGGTTTTTTCAGCTGGAAGGCCTTATGCCAGTGCGCTACTACTGGCAGAAAATAGGGCGCAGAGAATTTCCAAGCCTACACTGTGCGGCTCTTCGCTTAGTCACGCCACGCAGAGCAAAGAGACGAAAAAAGAAAAGAGAAGGAGATAAAAGAAACACACGTGAGGAGAGAGCCTTCCGTGGTCCTCCACTCGGAGACAAGCGGCTCCACACGGAAATATATGTATATCAGCCCCATGGGTTGGGTCGTTTACCACCATTAGGCGACTCACGTCGTGGGGCATAAGAGGAAATATAGAGTCGTTTACGTGTAAATCTCACAGTGTGGTACTGGCGCATGTAGTTAGCTCCTGCACATCAAGTGAGTTCGCTAGCTGGCTGGCCAATTAAGCCAACAGAATACAAAATACTCCGCAGTGCGAAATTTACAGCAAACTAATTGACACCGCAGTGCATAACCTCTCCGGCGCATAATAAAATGGTGAGGTATTTCAAATAAAATAGACCCCTTTATGATGTCATTTCCAAGTGTGATCCTGAATTTCTGTAAGCGATGACTACAACAGATGAGGGCATCACATTAAATGAACACAAGGCAATAATGCAACAAAAATATCTGCCGTGACGAACTTCACCGCTAATATACACATTATAAATGCGAGTTGAGATGCCTTGCCCAATATGCGGAAGAACTTTTTGTAAAGAAAACATAATATTTTATGAAACTAGAAGCTATTCTTAGGAAATATCCGCCACAGAAACAAGTACAGGAGCGGGAGAGATTGGCAGCACTTCCAGATCAAGTGAAGCCATATAAACAGAACCGTTAAGCGAGGTTAAGTCAAACATACAAACTTCCATGTATTCTTTTACTCTGAGATATAAAATCCTCCCAAATTAAAATGAGTAGACTTTATCCAAGTGCGAAATGGGACAGCTTTGTATTGCTATGTATTTTAGACTAGCGTTTTCACTTCAGACCAAACATTCGTGGCTTCGGTGGTCTAATTACCGAGCGAATATCATTAAGAGCCAGAGCTGCCTGAGCATGTGTAAAGACCGACACTATATTCGCATGTTATCATTTATTAGTGTACTTTTCAAAAAAATTACATGCGCGCTTCAACGCTTGTCGGCCCTTTCATCCATAGAGCAGCCAGCTCAAGTGGTAACGAAATAGATACATGATGCCATAACTAGACTATTGCAGCAGGCTGCGGTACAAAAATAATTCAATATTAGATAACAGATGGAACGAAGTTTCTCTCAAGTTCTGAATATGTTAAAGGAAGCCGAATAAGACGAAGAACTGGGTTCCTGCAGCGACTGTAGTGTCGGATCCCCATCTTGACGATCTTTTGAGAAGATCTTCATCCATTTCTGAGTATAAGTAAAACAATCATAATCTTCAACACTGCGGATAGTTGAGATTCACTTAATTAATCGTGTTTATTATACGAAGCACTTTTCCAATAAAATTTACACAGGTAACACTATATTATTACAGAAACAAGTTTTTATCTTGATAAAGTAACATTTTTTACGCAAATCCCTGCGCATATTACATAAAACATCAAAAACAATATCAACTATTGCTCGGTCAAATGACACATGTCGGCAATCTCGCCGCTCGACGACACTGGTTTCCAGTGCAGCTTCACTGAGAGAAGCCAGGCGTGCTGAAAACGCATGTGAATGCGTGCCGAAAGCTCGTCCCAAAACCAGCACACAAACGCGTGCACTAATTGCACATGTTGGCGTGCTCTACACCCTCAAATCGAACGCGTGCTAACTTCAAATCGTCACTCCGACGCTCGCGTGTTGGGGGCGCAGAACACGGGCTTCAGCGAAGCCCAGCAATATCGATCATATGGTCGAAAGCGTGCTGGTGCAGCACACTTTGGCTGTGAAGCGATAGAAATACCTGCCTTATCGTGCTCCTAGAGCACGGCTACCACGTGTTCTGGATCTCAGAGCTCGTTTTTTCAGTGAAGCTTAATTACCTTAAGGTGAACTAATTCTGAGTAAATTTACATTCCGCGTAACGAATTTATTTGAAACTGGAGCGCTCTGAGAGCGCATACCTCCGCTGAAGAAAGGCAATGATACCGTAAATTCGAATTTGGCTTCAAACAATGATTTCTTTTCATCAACATCCAATCAATCATTAAATCAATCTTTTATCGAAAATAAATGTTACATGTAATCTAACATCTTTCTCAAGCATATATCTAAGCACTACTAAGTGGTTTTCCGGCAAAAGAACTAAAAAAAAAGAGAAAATAAAATTCAAAATAGCTACACCTTAAACTACATTGAGGCATCAGCATGACAGTTACTCATAGGTAGCAAGCAAGTTATACATTATGATCTGAGATACTATATGATGTTGAGGCTCAGATTATGAAGTATATAGTAAGATATTGTAATTTACTTTTAACCACTAAGAAAATATTTTTCAGTTCGACCTTGAATTTACTTAACGATGGAAGGTTTCTTATTCTTACAGGTAGTGCATTCCAGACAGAAGGGGCAATATAATTTAGAGAACGTTGTGTTACTGGCAAGCGTTGGTAGGCAGGTACAGGGTTAATACTATATCTAGTAGTGTAACCATGTTGCAAACATACAAAACCAGAACGTTATGTAATTTGAAAGCTCCTATAAAGATAAGGTATGTACGCACATCGTGAATTTTTAGTGTTGAAGTTATAGAAAAGAGGATTACAATGATCTAGATAACCTGCACCAGTTATGTTTCTTACAATTTTCTTTGTAGCAATAATAACCTATTTATATATACATCACTAGCACCACTCCAAACAACATTACAGTACAAGTTATATGGGTATACAAGAGCATAATACAAATTAACCAATCTATTTTCAGGAGTATATGGCTGTAGCTTATAAAAAATGCCTATAGTTTTCAAGATTTTAGAACAAATATTATCAAAATGATTGTTAAATGAAAGACGCTTATCGATAGTGACACCCAAGAATTTACCACTCTCCTCAAAGTTAATCCTCTCACCGTCAAAGTAAACATTTAGTTGTTCATCAATTGACTGTATTCTGTTACTAAATACCATCGTGAATGCTTTATTAACATTAAGAGAAAGCCGATTTGTTATCATCCAGTCTTTAACTTTAATCAATCCTGAATTTAAGGTGGTGATGAGTTCATTATAATTAGTTGAGGCTAGTGATGATGTGGTATCATCCGCAAATAATATGGGCATTAAGACACTAGATATATTTGGCAGATCGTTAATATATAGCAAAAACAAGATTGGTCCAAGCATAGAGCCCTGTTCTGTTTGACAGGTAGCTTTCGATCCAGTCCCAAACCACTCCTCTGAATCCATAATTTTTAAGTTTAATTAGAAGAAATCTGTGATCGACTGTATCGAAAGCCTTTTTTAGGTCTACGAGGGGAGTTCAAAAATTTGCGGAAAATTTCTCTCGCAGCGTCGTTACGTATCCAAAAAAGTCAAGTGCTGTCTGATATGGTAGTTGGCATCCGACCGCTATACATGGCACAAGTCAGGTCATAACAAATGGTTTCAATGATGCGATGGAGGTACTCATTTTTGTTAATATCAAAGTACTAAGAATTAATTGTCTCATATCCGCTGTCAGACAAAGTCTTAAAATTTGTTTCTTATTCATATGAACGCAACGCAATTACCACTCACCCCACAGACATCAAGGCGCAGGAAAATTTGATAGTAACGAACTTCCAGCGACTTCGATACCAAACGCTTCATGGCGATGCTCAAATGAGTAATTGCTCATTTGCCTATTCAAGTGCAGCAACTTACGTCAAAGTTGGTGGAATGAATCAGCGGAGAAGAGGACCACACTTGGCTGAGCAATACATTTGCACATACGCAAGAAAGCTACAATTTATGTTAAATATTATCAGCAATTCCGCGAACTTTTTGAATTCCCCTCGTACAAATACACCTATAGTGTGCTTTTTACCTCCGCCAAAGAGGTTATGTTTTCGTCGTGTCTGTCTTTTGTCTGTCTGTCTGTCACCAAGATAACGCAAAAAGTTATGAACCGATTTGGATGAAATTTACAGGGATTGTTAGGTATGTTAGGAGGAACAGATGATTAACATTTGGTGAAGATATGTCCATCCGTTTGTTTGTTTGTCTGCGTCATTTTTCTTGATGCCATAACTCAAAAAGTTATGCATGGATTTTGATGAAATTAACATTAGTTGTTAGATATATAACAAAGAGTAGATGACCAAATTTTGGTAATGGTCCGTTTGTTAGTTCGTTCGTTTGTCACTGTTTTTAATTTTATGCTTGTTTGCACAATAACTCAAAAAATAACGAATGGATCTTTATGAAATTTATATGAGTTGTTAGTAATGGTAAAAGAAATAAATGATGAAATTTTGGTGCGGATTGGTTGGTTCGTTTGTATGTTTGACTCATATTTGTCATAACATTTGTTAACAGTATAACTCAAAAAGTTATGAACGGATCTTCAAAAAATTTGAACAAGTTGTTATTTATATAAAATGGCACAAATGATTAGATTTTGGCGTTTATGCAAAGAAAATTATGGTTTCAGAGCCAATTTGAATTTTTGCTACCGTTGCCTCACTTGGCGGAGGTATGCGCTCTCAGGGTGCTCTAGTTATTGTTAAAACTGTCATAAATAAATTCAATTAATGATTTTAGAGCATCAAGGGTATATTTTTCCTTTGGAAACCAAATTGATTTAAAATAATGATTGAAAATTTCAATTGAAAGACAATTATGCGGTCAGACATACAACGCTCATGAATTCTACTAACTAATGGAAGCACCGATACCGGTCTGTAGCACGATACAATTGATGAATCTCCCCCCTTAAACACTTGTGTGACACAAGCTATTTTCAAACACTCTGGAAATATATCCTGCTGGAAGGAGTCATTAATCAACAATGCCACTAGTCGTGCGAGCACATATTTTGCAGCTTTCAATATGTTAACTGGAATGACAATATTACCATATTTTACATTCTTCATGAGGCAGATGATGTTAACACATTCATCATTACTAACAGGCTTCGTGAAAAAAGAATTTGGCAACGGATCGTTCATATTACAGGCAGGTATTTCTTTATCTAGATTGACAGCAACATTTGTGAAGAAATCGTTGAAGTGGTTAGCAATTTTATTATCATCTGTAATTTTAGAGCCATTAACGATAATTGATTTTATTGCGTTCGTTTTCCGGTTCTTAGGTAGAAGTTTATTCATTAGATGCCAAGTTCTTTTTATATCAGAATCATGTTCTGCAAAAATATTTTTGTAATAATTTGCTTTTGCCTTTTTTTATAAAGAAGTGAGACGATTTTTATACTGCTTGTTGACATCGTTGCCAATTCATACCATTTTATTTAGTTAAAAAATACAAGGATTTTGTTTTATTGGATCTTAGCAAACAAGGAGTAAGCCACGGATTTTAAAATCGTTTTAAAGAGATGAATTTGGTTTTTAGCGGAAAAGTCTGGCAGTACAGTTCATTAATTTTTGTTATGAACGACTCAGTTTTAGTATTTATATCACTTTCTTACAGCATATTCAAAATTTGTATTGGATGATTTATTCAAGAAATTTTCAATACTAAGTGCAGAATGCTGTCGAAAAGAAATTTTAGTATTTAAATTTACATTTGAGTTTAAAGGGATTAAAATGAATATTGAGCAGTGGTCCGTGATATCTGCCGTAAGTATTCCACTGGTACACAACGTTAGGTTATTGGTCCAAATGTGATCCAATAAAGACGCTACGACATCCATCTCTGAAGGAGTAAAGCGGGTTGGCTTGGTAATCATAGGCATGAAATGTAGAGCGCGTATATTACTCATGAACAAGTTGATGTCCCCAGCGCTTTGCTGAAGTAAATTTACATTCAGATCACAACAATAACTAGAGCACTCTGAGTGCATACCTCCGTCAAGAGAGGCAACGGTGGCAAAAAATTCAAATTGGCCCTGACACCATAATTTTCTTGGTATAAACTCCAAAATCTAATCATTCGAGCCTTTTGATAGTAATAACAGCGTGTGCAATTTTATTGAAGATCTGTTCATAACTTTTTGAATTATACTGCTAACAAACGCTATGACAAACATGAATGAAACATACAAACGAAAAAACCGATCTGCACCAAAATTTGATCATTTAATTATGTCTTGGAACATTACTAATAACCCCCATAAATTACATAAAGATTCATTCATTATTTTTTGAGTTATTGTGCTAACACGCATAAAATAAACAAAACCGTGACAATCGAACGAACGAACGAACGGATCAGTACCAAAAGTTGGTCACTTACTCTGTTATATACCTATCAACTCATGTTAATTTCATAAAGGTAAAAGTAAAGTCAACTTAGACCACACCCTCACCTGGGAAACCCACATGCACTGGTTTGTGCTGCGGGTATAGGCCCACTGGCCCCAGATAAGTAAGTGTAGTCGCAGTCGCCCTCGG
>LQNS02277964.1:5454648-5477818 GCA_001587735.2 Parhyale hawaiensis | reverse complement strand
CATGCACACACAACTGCCGAGTCAGCACACCAAGATCTGCAAAGAGCTCGTGTGCACGGGGAATCGAACGAGCGATACAAGGTGTTAGAGCTGAGAACGGAAGCATGCAGCTACCGTGGCGGCAAAATAAAGCGGGTTGGCTTGGTAATCATAGGTATAAAATGTAGAGCGCGTATATTACTCATGAACAAGTTGATGTCCCCAGCCAAAGCTTTTTGAGTTATGGCATTGAGAAAAATGAGGCAAACAAACAAACGGATGGGCATATCTTCACCAAAAGTTAATCATCTGTTTCTTCTAACATACGTAACAATCCCTGTAAATTTCGTCCAAATCGGTTCATAACGTTTTGAGTTATCTTGGTCACAGACAAACAAGACAGACAGACAGATAAACACGACGAAAATATTACCTCCTTGGCGGAGGTAAATATTTTACGAATTCATAGAATGTTGTGGTGAAGGATTTCAGTTAGAGCATCGGAAAAGTTCCCAATGCTGTCTGAGTGGGGTCTATAAACACATATATATATATATAAACACATAACACTTCTGCAAGAATTTCAATTTCTAGAGTTAAGCATTCTATTGTGGTATCACATCGGCTCAAGTCCTCTATATATCAGTGAAACCCTGCAGCTTCGTCTGCTAAATATCGATATTCCGCCACTACGTCTGTTGTGTCTAACTTCAAGAAATGAGTTATAGCCTTCAAAATTACAGTATTGCTTACTATCATTATCTAACCACGTTTCTGCGAGAACTATAAGATCCGGTGCAGCACACATTGAACTGATGAATGAGGTGAGAATATCGCCGTTAGCATTGATACTACGTATATTTGCACTTAAAATTAATAGATTACTCTTAATGTACAGCATCCTTTGACACTGGTAACAACTTCTGCAAGTTTCTTATAGATAGGTCTGTACCTTTCCAGTTATGTTCTGACGAACATTAGTCAAATGCACAAACAGAAAAGCAGGTCATCATTCTAAGAATTTCTAAAAATTACATTAATACCCGTCAACAACTTTTCGAGTATGTTGCTACAATCAAACCTACAAACGACCGAACCTATCATCACCAAAATTTGATCAGTTGTACCGTTTGTATTAATTCCTGCAAATTTCATCACTATCCGTTCATAACTATTCAAATTATATTTCTAACAAGCATAAGATCAAGCATATTGACAAATGAACAAAGTGATAACTAGAGCACTCTGGAAGCGCATACCTCCGCCAGGCGAAACAACTGTGATGAAATATTCAAATTGTCTCTGAAACCATCATTTCTTTGTATCAAGAGCAAAAGCTAATTATTTGTGTCTTTTGATACTAATAACATTTTGTGAAATTTTCTTGAAGATCTGTTTTCATAACTTTTTGAGTTAGGCTGTTAACAAACATTATGACAAACATGAGTCAAACATACGAACGAACCAAGCGATCTGCACCAAAATTTAATCATTTATGTCTTTTAACATTACTAACAACTCCTAAAAATTTCATAAAGATCCATTCATTATTTTTTGAGTTATTGTGCTGACAAGCATAAACTTAGAAACAGTGACTAACGAACGAACAAACGGATCATTGCAAAAATTTGGTTATTTACTCTTCGTAATATAACCTAAGAACTCATGTAAATTTCATGAAAATCCGTACATAACTTTTGAGTTATCGACGCAACATAATAAACTCCGTCGTGTGTTTATTTGTTTAAATATTTATAAGTAGGTATCTTTCGGGTCACGCTCTTAAAGAAATAGATAGGCGAAAAACAGGCCAGGTTGCAGATTTTGTAATTAGGTTGCATTTTCATGAAGATCAGTGACCAGGTTGCAGATGGCGAAAGTTGGCTCCTAATTCCTTTCCCTCAATGTTCTTCTTGCTTGAAACACTTCTTGGAATCGAAAGACTAGAGATATCACAGCTTTTCTTAGCGCGGCAGTGCTGTCTCATTTCATAACTTTCTCCAATTTGTTCTCAGTTTGCCACGTACAAATTCAGAAGTTAATCAATGAAGAGCGGATGAGGCGATGATTTTTTTTCCAGTAGTAGACATTATTATTATTATTATTATTATTACTTTGCTTGGCGTGTTCCTTTTGATGGAGCTGATTCTCTATCTTGGCGACCTTGGCTATTTTCCCTTCAACACACAATCTTCGATGTACTGAAGGCTGGTTGGGAATCATGGATACGCAGCGGCTAATTCATTTAAATTCACTAAGGCTTCCTGTTTTCCTGTGTAAAATTTTTTCCGCGTGTAATCCATGGTGGGACACGATTGTACTTCTTACATGAACGGAAAGAGAGCGCACTTATCTCCTATCAAAATTGAGACGGCTGTTGTAGCGTATCCTCCAGAAGCATATCGGTGACAAAGGTATAGAGTGAATAAAGACGGGTCGTCTCAAATTCTTTGCTGTCATGCGTGACAGTACGGGCACTCCAATGGTACTAAGAAAAAAGAGGCAGACAAACAAAGTTGATCTTTTTTTCCTCCTAGCATGTCTCACACTTCTTGTAAAATTTTCGTGAAAATCCGCCCATAACTTTTTGCGTTTTCTTGATGACAGACAAACAACAGAAGCATGTTGTTGTTGAGTTGCCTCCAAGAGGGCGGAGTTTGAACACCACACTCTGACCGCATAGAGGAAATTAGTGATGGCGTTTGATGCTACAGACAAGTACTGCAAGCCCAGGTCCACGCTACCACCTAAGTGGGGCCACGCCACAATCGGACCATAGTCCTGAATGGATAAAAAAGGACAGGCTTTGAGTGAAGTGCAGTGGGCCACGCCGAACCCACACGACGGCACGCGCCCCTGGACACGCCCGTGCCCCTCTCCCCACCGCCCACGCTCTCCAGCAACTCAAGAAGCAGGGCACGAGCCGCCGCTCCGATCCGACGTCGCCGGGTACCCGGAACAGCAAGGCGCGCCCCCGCGCAAAGGCCGCCAAAGTCAGAGAAAGAAAGCAGGCGCGGACGCCCCCCAAAGCGCGGACCCGGCACCACACTGCACCACTCCTTTCTGCATTTGGGAGATTGCGGTCAGCGCAGCAAGCTAGGTACCGTTGCAGGTCAAATTCTCAAGGAAAGGGCAACAATTAACGTTTGCTCCAGCACTTGGGAGGTGATGCTTGTAATATAAATTACAAGCCCATCAAGTTCCCAAGGCGGGGAACTAAAGCATAACCTCCTCAGCGGAAGTAACTAAGCGACGTTTCAAATAAAAAGGTGAAATTAAACTAAATCTAATGGAATTAATACAGTGCAATATACTTTCACGATTGAAAAACAATCTAAATCATTTTGAAATCCCTTCCAACAAACCAACAGTTATTTTTTAAACAAAATATTTAAGCGTAAACCAAGCCAAATTCACTTTGAACTAAGCGAAGTTTAATTTCACAGTAGATATAAGTAAGATATCACGTAAGTATTCTGGAATTGCAGCTAAGTTATCTGGACTTCAACACAAACAAATAGAACATTATCTAAAACTGACTGACTGCTTTGAATCTCGTCAAAACCTAATCTGAACTTCTTTCGATGCCCCGTTCAGTCGATTGTTTGTCTATTAATTTTTTGGTAACATAACGGAAAAAGTTATGAACCCATCTTCAAACAACTTATGAGACTGTACAGAAAATTACCAGGAATAACTGATTAAATTTTTGAAGATCCGTTAATCCGTTTGTAAATTTATGTGTCTGTTTTTAGCAATGTAACTAACAGTCTATGGATGGATTTTTGTTATTAAATTTACGGGAACCGTTCAAAATGCTAACTGCTTCGAAGACCAAAGAGACAAATCTTGGTGATGATCCAATGAGCCGTTTATCTCTGTTTGTCTTTCTGTATTTCAGAATCGTATTTCAAAATTTTACAGACGCAGCTTTATGAAATTTACAAGAACTGTTGGAAATAACATGAAGAATATCAAATTTCTGTGATGATCCAAATAAAACATTTGATTAGGGAGTATTTGAAACTCTCGTTAACATTGTGTTGCACGCACTCGTGGTGCTTTTCCATTTGAAAGTTTGAAAGAGTATTTGCTCGACCTAAAAAATTGCGTTCTACCATCATTTCTGTTTAGCTGAAATTTAACTTAGTCTTAAGTGAGATAAAGGGCGAAAAGCTGAAAACTAATTCATGGTCAAGAAATTGGATTTCATTGAAGGGAATTTCTAGTTACTGTAATGAGAGTGACGTTTATACTAACTGAATTTCCAATCCGATAAAGTACATCTTGTTCCATGGTGCAAATTAGACACATCACGTACAGTAAGAAACAGTAGTTAAATCAGGTACAACGAGGAACGGGACATCATGTACCATGAGGCTTGACCAGGTCCCATGTGGTACAGTAAAGTACCAAGAGGTACGACCAGGTACCATGAAGTACGACCAGGTACAATAAGGTAGGAACAGGCAACGTGACGTAGGGCAAGGTGCTATGCGCCACCACCAGGTATCGAGAAGCACCGAAGCACCACCAGGTACCATGAAGTACGATCAGGTACTATGAAGTACGATCAGGTACAATGCAGTATGATCAGGTATCTGGTACATGAGGAACCTAATGTACCTGGTACATCAGGTAAGGTTTCATCGGTCGCCACAAGTGTTCAAGACACCAGATTTAAAGTCTTGATTTAAATACATGAATATATAGGAGCTTATAGTTATAGCTCCACAACCATAAGAGTTTATCTTTACCAACAGAACATCAACTTTGGCTCTTAATAGGGCAGCAGCCAGATTCTAGGGCGCACCTGTGCCACGTATAGCTCCAGTCATTGGAGGTAAATAATCCCGAGAAACGCGTGGAAAAATATTCAAAAACGTTCGAGAAATAAGGATATTCTATCTTGATAAATGATCGATTCACCTATCAAAGACACACATGCGTGCTGCATAACTGCTGCGGCACCCACGGCACTGCAATAGAACGCTGGGTTGAGGAACATAGTAAGCTCTCCACTTACTTGTTCTCTACCTTTATAACAGCGTAAAATATTCTTTTGCATCCCCTTTCTGCACATTACTACATTTTTTAACTGGATTAGGAGTTGCACATAAAAAGAGCATTCGATTGGACAGCTTCCGTTCAGCGGTTACTTACACACACTTACAAAGTATTCACTTCTAGATCATAATTGGAGCAATTCGACTTTCAGTCGCATCGTGCAGAGTGGAGTTGTGAACTTAGACATCTCCGATCACTTGCCAGTGTATGCTATTTTTGACACTGATCAACAACGAGAAGAAAGATACCAATACCGTAACGTCAATGATCCTGAGAGTGCTAGGAGATTTACAGATGGTGTGTCTCAGTTGTCTATTCCAGATGGCTGCTCGGGAGATCCCACAGTCGAGCTGCAAACACTGCTAACCCAAATCAAAAACATATATTTTAAGGCTTTTCCTCTCAGGTATGCAAGACGCTGGGGACCTGCGACAAAGTGGGTTTCTCAATATATCAAAATACTAATCAAGAAGAAACATAAACTTTACCAGTTATATCGTCGACACATTATGCAACGACGTGCATATACTACGTATGGAAACGTGCTTAACGCGTTCATTAGGTGTACGAAACGCCTATTCTATCTTTCCGAAATACGGAATGCATCACGAGACTCAACGAAAACGTGGAAAATTGTAAATGATCTTCTTCGTCGCAGTGCTTCCACTACTGTGAGAGAAATTAATGTTGATGGTGCAATTTTAGGAGGAGAGGCATTAGCAAATAGCTTTAATAATAATTTTTCGTCTATAGCTAAAGAACTTGGGCAATATTTGTCAAAAAAACTATGGACAATATAATATAGCTAGTCCAGTAATACACAATGAGTGCAATAATCTACCAATAACCATTGATGAAGTTTACTCAATTGTATGTGCAATGAAAAAAAGACGTTATCATAAGCATGAATTACAACTAAAACACTTACTGCTGATTTTACCAAACATTGCTACGTATCTGTGCGCTATTTTTAATAAGTGTATAGTGTATACTAATAGGGGTGTATCCTGATGTGTTGAAGCAAGAAAGAGTAATTCCCTTTATAAAGGCGGTGATATTAATATAATGACAAATTGCAGACCGATATCAACGTTGTCCTTGGTAAATAAAATATTCGAAAAGTGCATCCATTCACGTGTAACAATTTTTTTTGAGCAGCATAAACTTTTCAGTGATGAACAGTTTGGGTTCCGGAAAAATAAAAGACAATTCATGCTATATTTCATCTGGTTTCGAATATTCGCCCTGCCTATAGCATTAAGTCCTACACCATTTGCTTGTTTCTTGACTTGAAAAAAGCCTTTGACACCGTGGATAGAGATATATATTGAGAAAATTGCATCAGTATGGAGTCAGAGATAGTCTAGCCAAATTAATTGAAAGCTATTTAAGTAACAGAAAACAATTTGTGGTAGTCAATGACAGTAAATCCCATACGGCCAATGTTGATATCGGTGTACCACAGGGCTCTGTGTTGGGACCCTTATTGTTTAATGTGTATATTAATGACATTGTGTATTTTGAAAAAGTAAAAGCTATATTATTTGCAGATGACGCCGTGTTTTCCATTAGCGATTGTTCATTTGATGTTGCCGTGCAGAAATTGCTGAAATTGATAGATGACTTGTCAACTTGGCTAGAATTAAATAGACTTACTCCAAATGCACGTAAAACCTAGTTCACGTTATTCAGTGCCAGAAGGGTTGATTCTCTTCCAGAAGTATCTTTTATCGTTGTAATATTAGAATGGGTCAAATCTTTTAAATACTTGGGAGTAATTATAGATGACAGTTTGAAATTCTCTTCACATACTGTATATCTACTCTATATAATTGTCTGAGCAGGGCAAAAGGGGCAATATACGCTGTCTTATAACATTTACCGAGGGGAGCATTAATGTTACTCTACTATTCGTTATTTTATTCACAACTTATATACGGCATAGTAATTTGGGGAGGAGCAACGGATAACTATACCAAACAAATAAGCACAATAATGAATGAAACATTGAGTATTATATTAAATGTCAAAAGAGATAATAACAACACATTCCTATGATGTCCACTAATGATATGTATGTTAAACTGAGATGTTTAAAATTTAAGGCCATATATCACTATTTTTTACGAAATTTCTGCAAATGACCATTTCTGGGGAGAAGTCTTACTTCGAAAGTCATGTTAGTCACTTGGTAGGAACAGGCCAGCATAATATTAGAGGTAATTGATTCCATTTGCCCGTAACTCGTTTGGAAATTGAAAAACGATTTACTGTCTTTCAATGCGTCAAAATTTTTAATCAGCTGCCAGAGGATCTTATACAGCCAATGAATCACCACCAGATGTTTAAAAGAGAATTTAGGAACTATTGTATACGCAATTATAATGACATTTGAAAGCTCTTTGTCCAATAATTGCACAGCACTTTTTATGGGTTTGTTTTCAATTTTGGTTTTTAATTTTATAAATGTTCTTAAACTGTATAATGTTGAATTGGAAACAATAAAGGTGTAAAGGTGTACTGTTGATAATGCAAGAAACTGAATTGTTAAGTACATGGACCTCACGATGCCCTGAGACTGATGTATGAGACTGATTGTAGATAGATGAAACTTCGATAATTTTTTCCAAGCAACAGAACGACTTCAAACAAAAAGTGACGGGTATACTTGGTGATGCAAGAAATGTGTTTATTTGCAAGAAACACCAATTCGTTGCTATGTACAAACTGTGTACCACGATCACTGAAGCTTGGGACCCTAAAATTAGCTAAAATAAATTTTGCAATTTACCGTTGGCCGGTACTTACGCATGTGTGTTTCTTTCCAATAGAAACATTCCACGCGTCTTCATGGACCGTTTATTTTTTCTTCAGGTCGGTACGTTGAATGAACAAAATTCTATCGTAGTGTTATCAATTTACCATCAGCATCACTTGTGAGGAATGGTCAGTCGAGGTATCGTGTGGCCCACGCTCAGTAAAATGGAGTTTTCAGCCAGCTCGACATAATTGGATTGCTTCTGATAATTGCAACACGAGTCAACGAGACAACGCCAAAGCTGCTGCTTGAAGCTCCGGACGAGGCAAGCCTCGAGAGCTTTAAGTTGCCGGAAATTGATCGACCCAAACCTTTACCTTTTCCGTAAATACCCAAAGGCAAGAAATTACAAGAGCATTTCAGAACATACAGAGAAATCACCTTAATGTACCAAAACGATGCGCATATTTTGGCCAGTATTTACTACGAAGAATTGGCCCTAATCATTTAATGCGTTTAGTTATTAGGATACAGTTAACGGAGAATTCTGTGTGTAAAGGTACTCTAAAAATAGCGACTAATTTTTCCCAGTTTAGCTCTATTCCGCGATTTATAAGGCAATATTAGATTACTTCCAAGATATCATGGCACTTTCTATCCATCTTTCACATTCGTTTCTTCCTTTGTACCTAAAAACCTCTTACATCAGAAGGTCCAGTTATCAGGGCCTTGTGCCGCACTGTGGAGCTCATTAAATCTTTTAAAGTACCTACAATTTCATCCACACTATTGCTTGTGGCTCTCATTTTGTATAGCAGCAGGTTTCCTTTTCTTCCTACAATTCATTACTGTCTGATCATTCTTCACTACCCTACAATAAACTGAGCCTGAGTACTTCTGTACAAAAATATTTTCTAAGTGAAAATAGATATCTATTTATATGTTCTTAGCATAGAAGCCGTAAGTGTTATTTCATGCTGAAGCACGAATACTCTACGTGCATTTGTATTTGTTTATTATGTAAAATTTTGGGAATATTATCGACCAGCTTGAACCTGTGGAAATCTCACAGAACAGAAACAATGTTCTTCAGTGATACCTCAGGCCCGTATGGTCCTAATTTTCCTCTATCTAATACTGAAGAAACCTGTGAAAATTCTACAGAAGGAAAGAATTTTTTCTCACTTATGATGCCCTCGGACATGTACCATACATTCGAAGGGTATAAAATGTTCGCAGTCAGGCAGTGAATCTTGTGCCTAGGACCTGCGAGCAGAAGCAGTTTGAATTCGAACTTGACTCCATCCACTACTGATCTCTTCCCAGGCGGTATAGCGGATACGTCGAGGACGCCCTATTTCTCCTCTATCTATAATACTGATGAAAGCGTTACGGTTGCACTCCGTAACTATCTAACGGACGAACGAGCAGAATTCTACAGCAACATTGCCTCATATCGTCCAGGTGACTCCATGAGATCGACGCGTCGTACTCGTTCCGGCAGTTCAAGCTCAGCGTCCGTCGGTGTTTGTTCTCCGGTGTCGTGCACCTAGTAATGGAAGTTAAGTTAAAGTGATTTAGTTTAGATAGGTTGAATTGCTACTATTTTGCTGAATTTAATCTACGTTACCCGAGTAGTAATCTATTACTACAGTTTGTCTTTGACCATCGAATACTACCCACTCAAATGAGTGGTTACGTAGCAGCTTGCCGGTATGGCCTATGGCTGCTGTTTGCCTGGGATGCTAATGTGTAACCCTCCCAAGTTGTGCTTTACGCGGTGCAACTTTCCTAATTGGATATGATCAGGACGAGCAGTGTCAACTTTCCATTGATCTTTAAAAATATCTTTTGCTTTTCACTGCGTTGAGCAGTAGCAGTTTGCTGAATTAGCCTTTGGCAGCCACTGTCATGGCAGCAGGTTGCCAGTTCTTTGTTGGGCTAATACTTTTGGCCTACATAGACTATGTACTAGGAGATGCACTTGCATATGAAACTCTTTCTACGCTAAAGAATGTCACTAACTTGAGGCCTGCAGTGACTAATAGATCGTAAACTTTACTAGATTTGGAATTATGGCAAGATGGCCTTATCTCGTTTGCGCGACCCTAATTTGTTGGGTAGGCCTAGTTAGTTCTTGTTAATAATTTTATACTAAGCACCTGCATGCAGCATGGGAAAAATTTCCTTCATTTGGAATTGTCTAAAACGCTGACACGCGGCTGCCTACAATTTGGCTGCCTACAATATGGCGGCAGTTATTGCTGGTGGCTTTGGGGCTTTGTGCTTTAGCCTTATGTAGCACGCGTTGTGACTCGAATAAAACGATTCCTTAAACCCGTCTAAATGGGAAACCTAATGACTTATCCGCCTTTTAAGTAAAAAATCTTAGATATCTCATCCTAACGATATCCGGACCGACCTACTATTTCTAAACAGTTAGCAAATATAACTGTTCTAGATGCTTGTACAGCATCCTGTCCACGCCTCAGTGTTTTACCAGCCTACTGAAATTCACTGTCTTAAGCTGGGAAGTCTATGGCCTTGTTAAAATTTCCTGGGGCTTTGCCTGTAGTTAATATTGCCTAATCTAGTTACAGAGGGATTGAGAGCCCCGGCTAAAGGCTGAATAACATGAGCCGCCTACCTTCGCATAAGAACTATGTAGCTACTTATTGACACAACGTTACTTGCCTCGCTTAGGCTGGGGCCCACCGACGCAAAAAGGATGTAATGAGAGTGTCACGAGATCGAACCTTCTGCTTCTGACAGAGCAATGCACAGGCTCTTGCGCAGTCTGGGTTCTGTCGGTGGGGACACTAAATTTTCTACCGGGTGTTTTCGTGCAATAAGTTTGCTGCGTCGTGCCGTGACTGACATCACATTTGTTCGGTAGAACTTATTTTGAGGTGACAGAACGATTTGAGCATGGAATAGACAACTGTTTAGGCTGATGGTGGGAAACAAGTGGTTTATACCCCAATGCGGAGTATGCCAAACCTACAATAGACTGTTCATCTTCCCTTACACTGAGGCGGCACTCAGTGCTTCGTAGCTTAATTACTCTGTGGGGTTTACACTTTCACCTTATGGCCTGGGTAACCCATGCCGAATGCCTTTTCCTTGGCTTGTGCAAAGTTGGTTCGTCATTGAAGTAAATTTGAGTTGGACGAAAATTGGAAAAAGTTAGTTAATTTGTTTAACAGCTTGATTGGTTGTTAGTTGTTAATGTTATTTATCTGTGGGACTAGCCTTCATATTTCATGGCTGAAGGAAACTGAAAGTATGAAGATTTAGGGAAGCTATCGTCTAGAGGGTAGTTAAGTCTCCCATTATTGCCGTATAGTTCCAGCTAACTTGAATTTGCTTCTCAGGTTCAGATCTAATTTCCACGAGCCACATTTTATGTCAAATCTAATTAAAAACAATGACCGTAGGAAATTGGTGGTGCTGCGGTGCTATGCTCATAACTTTAGTTTATTGGTCATATGTACAGAGCTAGTAGACACAAGGCTGTTAGCTGTTATTTGCCTTCAGATCTTAATTATGTTCTTTACGCAAACTATCTGATGAGGTCGTCGTGAGAGGCTCACCAAAAATCTAAGGCTTTTATTCTATGCTCATGGAAACTTAGGTTTATTTCTCCAGACTTATCACACAAGTCCTGCGAGGTACATGCTTGCTCGTTTTATTTCATTTTATTTGTGGAAAGAAAGAAATAGAAGATCTATTATTAATTACGCCTGCAAAAAAATTCAGGACTTTATCAGATTCAACATTTTGTGATCTCATACCTGCACATAAAAGGCAGACATAGTGCAAAGATATTTAGCAATGGGGCTGTTGATGAACAGGAGAGAGTGAACTTATTTGTCCCTTAGTTAAACTGATGTTCCTACTTTGATCTTAATACTTTGGTTCCCTTCTCAGATTGGGCCTTTTTTCAGGCGGTTGAAATAAACATTTCAGCCTGACTATATAGTAAGATTCTTTCATATTTGATATTTAACTGCTATAAATACTTTGGTTGTAGAGTCTACTTCCTTAACTCAATAATGCCCGAAGATTTATAAGAAATTGCTCAGGACTTGATCTTTCTTGCGGGTAGTGAAGGTTTTCCGGTGTGGGGCTCAGGCTTCAACAATCAAGTTTTGATTCTCCTCTACAGTAGGAATGGAACACGGCTCTAGCAACATTTGGGGCTGCCGCAGCGCCGGCTATATCGCTGCTTAAGTTATTCAAAGAATAAAGGTGGATTTAATTTGGTATGGGAACAAGAAATCGTCGCAAAAGTCATCTTTCTTAATTGGCAACAGGAGATTTACAAGCTTGACTTCAGCAAGGCCTTTGCTAGGGTAAGTTTCTCTTGGGACGGAGCAAGGCCTCTCCATGGGAGGTTTTGCTGCTCGTCATTTTGCGCTGTATACCTTTTCAACGAAGAACGACTACATTAATAGAATACTAATATCTCATAATGGTAGCATAGATAATTTTTTGGAATATAAAATATCCGAAATAAACATATATATAATTAAAATGACATTTAATGTAGAGTAGTCTAAGTTGCGACTTCGGGCTTGTTACCTCCGTCAAGGAGGTTATGTTTTCATCGTGTTTGTCTGTCTGTCACCAAGATAGCTCAAAAAAATAAGAACCGATTTGAACGAAATTTACAGGGATTGTTAGGTATGTTATGAGGAAGAGATGATTAACTTTTGATATAGATATGTCCATCCGTTTCTTTGTTTGTCTGCCTAATTTTTTTCACTGCCATAACTCAAAAACTTATGAATGGATTTTCATAAAATCAACATTAGTTGTTAAGTATATAACAAAGAGTGAATGACCAAATTTTGATAATGATCCGTTTGTTCGTTCGTTTGTTTGTCACTGTTTTTAATTTTATGCTTGTTAGCACAACAACCCCAAAAAGTAATGAATGGATCTTGATGAAATTAAATTAATATGGATTGTTAGAAATGTTAGAAGACGAAATGATGAAATTTTGGTGCATATCGGTTCGTTCGCTTGTATGTTTGACTCATGTTTATTATAACGTTTGTTAGCAGTATAACTCAAAAAGTTATAAGTTATCCATGGATCTTCAAGAAAATTGCACAGGCTGTTATAACCATCAAAAGCACAAATAATTGGATTTTGGAGTTTATACAAAGAAAATTATGGTTTCAGAACCATTTTGAATTTTTTGCTACCGTTGCCTCGCTTGGCGGAGGTATGCGCTCTCAGAGTGCTCTAGTATAGGATTTAGTTTCTTCCGCGGGTTCGCAGGCTCTTGCCTACGGCGGCTTGAGTTATACGCGCAGCTTTAAAATCTCATGGAGTCACCTAGACGATATGAACCGATGATGCTGTAGAATTGTGAAGTCAAACGAGACTCACCGAGTTGAAGTTTGGCTGCAATTCTGCAGCAACTCGGTGACGTCCAGGGACTAGCCTACATGAGATTTAAGCGTCGTTCCGGCAGTATTTGAAGAACTTGAGGAGTACGCGCTGCAGCTGAACAGGACAGGGCAGCAGACTGCATCTGAGATTGCGACACAAAGGCAGTATCGATACTCCTAAAACGGGGCGGGCATGTAGTCCCTGGACGTCACCGCGTTGCTGCAGAATTGCAGCCAAACTTCAACTCGGTGAGTCTCGTTTGACTTCACAATTCTACAGCATCATCGGCTCATATCGTCTAGGTGACTCCATGAGATATTAAAGCTGCGCAAATAACTCAGTAATACATGGTGATTGGCCCCTTGCCGCTACAGTAATGCATGGTGATTGGCCCTCTACGTGGTTTGCGCACTTCCCATATCGGGGTTTGGATGAGAACGGTCCTGACCTTATATGGCAATAGCTCATAGAGGGCCGGGGTGTAAGTCCCGGTGTCTCTTTAGGAATGGGCCTTTTGATTCGTCTACTGCTGCCTATCTAATCTAATCTAATCTTAACACTTCTGTTTAGAACGCAAGGACGTAATTTATCATGGATATGACGACAGATATTTTCTCATGAGAACGTGTACCAATGTCACTATCTATTATTTGTTTGCAGGGCCCTTATGTACGTAGCCATATTTTAGTTGCCACGTCAATCATTGGCATAAAATTTTCTAGTCCGCATGGTACAAGTATAATGAAGAAAACGATGAATGTGTGTCACTCATTAAATATTCTTGCAACACACGTTGAGAAATCTTTTCAGTTACAGGACCCAAACGCCTCAGCCAAACACAGGCTGTTGTGAGAACAGAAGACGACGCTCCTTCGTGCTAGCTATTGTGCGCATTTGAAATGTTTTATCCCTGCCTGACAACTTGTTTCTCGTAGAGTTATTTAGTATGTTGCTCTAGTGCACCGCTTCCCATAAGTGAAGTGTTAAAACCCACGCACATCCTCTTAGTTCATGCACAGACCCCTAGCATTACGCGTGAAGATCTTCTGAGACTGATGAAGATTTTTGTATAGGTGATGCCATAGGCCACACCATACATTGATTGGACACTGGCCCCTATGGCAGATTTCGGCCCTGCAATTGTTGGGCCTGACTGCACGGTGCCGCAGACGTATTTTTATATTTTATAAGTTCTTCATACTTTGTTTAGGTATTTGACTTATTTTTTTTTGCGTTCAGTGATGACAGGTAAACCTGTACATACTTCTAAGACTTATTTGTTCAACAAATTCATAAAACATAAAACAATTTCATGAATTCATAAATTCATAAAATTGGTAACGTTACCACTTCATAAATTGGTAACGTTACCAATTTTATAATTTGACGTCTATTTTGTTTTCCTTCGTATTTTTATAATTTGTTGCAGTAATATAACTATCTTTGCTATAATTCTGGCACTGAAATTCATAAAAATATTAGGGCTTGAAGTGTAATTACGTAGAGCAACTGTTTATGACATCCTTTGATATTTGCAGTAGAGTAAAACTATTTCGCAATACTTCGTGAAAGAAACAATACATTTTATAGAACAGAAGCTTCTCAAACTTGTGGTATGCTCGATTTGTGAGGAAATGCTAAGTAGACAGATGATGAAAAAGATTAATGAAACTTATTTGGTATACGAGTTAAGCGAAATGATCAGAACAGACTGCAGAGCTAAAGGGTGAGTCGGAGCAGCTTGCAGACATGAGGTGATGAAGCCCTGGCTGCAGTGAAATAATGAAGCACTGGCTACCATGAAGTGATCTAGCATTGGAAGCAGTAAAGTGGTATAGCAATGGTAGCAGTGAAGTGATATAGCATTGGCGGCCGTGAAGTGATCTGAATGATGAAGCACTGGCCGCCATGAAGTGGTGTAGCCTTGAGCATTGCCAGCAGTGAAGTGATACAGCATTGCTAGCAGTGAAGTGGTAGAGCATTGGTAGCCACGAAGTGATACAGCATTGGTAGCCGTGAAGTGATATAGCATTGGAAGCTGTGAAGTGATTCAGCATTGATAGCCTTGAAAAGATCTAGCATCTTCAACAGTAAAATGATGTAGCATTGGCAAGCCAAGAGTGATCTAGAATTAGCAATTGTGAAGTGATGTAACATTGGCAGTTGTAAAGTAATGTAACAATGGCAGCTAACGAGAGACAGACACAATGCTCAACTTATGGAAACAACTAATACTACCGAGGATTGAATACTCCTCACCTTTTTGGATGCCAAGCAAATGAACAAAATTACAAAGTGAGACGTTCTGTTCTGTGAGTGTTGACGTTGAGAAATGCGCTGTGAAGTGATGTAATGTAGGCCGACATGGAGTGATTTAACTCCGACAAGTATGAAGTGATGTAACATTGTCATCTATTACATCATGTAATGTAGGCAACCATGAAATGATGTAAAATAGTCGTCCACTAAATAATGTAAGGTAGACGACGTGATTAAACATAGTAATCAGGTAAATCATGTACTGTAGGCAACAATGATGAGATGTACCGGTAACATGACAACATGAAGTGATATATTGCAGACAATCACGTGATGCAGTGAGAGGTACGAGGCAGTCGTCGCAATAGGGTTGCGGACGCCTCATCTGTACATAGTCGTGAGTGAGTCTCGTATGCCCAATACGTAGGCGGCACAGTACGACATCCATTCGACGGTCGTCGCTATTTGACGAGTACCATTGTCGGACGGTTTCCTTTATTGTTCGTAAATTATTATTTAGGTCTATCTGCGTCAGCCACTGGGATTGCCATAACTCGCAAAGATTTCGCTTGATTAGTGGGTAGTAGTCTCAGCAGGGGACTGCACGGTTTGCCGTAGACAAATCGAACAGGGCCGCCTGCCTCGACTCCTCATTGGCGTGCTCATTGCACGTAACGTCAACATAACCAGGCACCCAACAGATATATACTGACTTTCCATCCTCTTGTAATTGTTGTATCGTAGTTACTATTCGGTTGATAATGGGGTGGATGCTTTCGTATGCTCGAATGGGCTGTACTACACTCAATGAGTTGGAGAATATTGTAAAGTTGTTTTCATCGCTGTCTCCAATGAAGTGAAGCGCCTCGCACACGCCGAACGACTAAAGCGGTGTAGGTCGAGGTCACCGGTAATAGTCACTATGCTCTGATTTCATCGGTTGTAGTGGCTGCGCATCCGACTCGATCTCCCGTTTTAGAGCCATCAGTATAGATGTGGGTCTAGTCACCATGTTGGTCCCTCACGTGCTCCATGAAGAGAGTTTTCAGTGAGAGAGGGTGGAAGTCTTTCTTTTGGTCTGCGCCAGGTTGAATAGTTGAGTTGATCAACAGATATATACTTATATTGAGAAATTAGCTATCTCATTTGAATTGTGTTTCGGTTCTATTATATAGTACATTACTTCTATGTATCTTTTCATTACATGGAAAATAAGTAAAACACTTTTAAATTTCTTCCATTTATAATGCAATAAAAATTATTTTATTTCTTTCTTGCTCTTCATGTTTTCCCAGGACTAAAATAGATGTTTCCAGATTTATGACTAGAAGTAATATACAAACTGAAAACTAGTGCTAGCGCCGCTATGAATTGAAATGTGTAGCGCTATAGCGCCGCTAGTATTTCCCAGGTCTAGCGCTAACGCCGCCAGTTTCTTTCACTAACGCGCACAACTCCGAAGATATCCGGAACTTTGTGGCTCAATTTCGCTTCAACTTGGATCTTTTAGACTCAAGTACCATTCGCGAGTGTTAGAAAGTATTCCAAGATATGTCACCAAGAAAGAAATATAATTATTTTTCTCATATCATGGATGCTGTGTCCAACAAGGTTAGGGCTCAGCACCCTGAAGTTTTCATTATTAAAACTAACTTACGAATAATACTAAACTCTAACATGAGAGAGAGTTATCATCTAATCTGCTGAGAGTCACTGACACAATGCCTACACATTATTAATGAGCTGACAAGAGAAACGTCGGCTACACAGAGTTAAAGCAAAATAGGCTTCTTGAGAATATGAAGTACCGTTTGCAGAAAACAATCGGCTCAAAAAAATTCTGCGAAAAAAATTTTTTTGGGGGAAATATAAAATGCCGTGTGCAGAAAACAAGAGGCTAAGACCAGTTGTCGCGAACTAGTAAAGACTTCGCTTACAAGGTTCCCGAAATAGGGTGAAAAGTGAAGCGTGAAATTTAGAAGATCTAGACCAGCTAACCATTTTTCCAGGAGTGAGAGAGGAAACTGGCATTATGACAAGAAGTGAAAAAATTTAGAGTCTAAAGACATAGTGCAGCTAGAATTACAATACACAGCACGATGTAGACTTAAGATGGCAAGTAGCCGCCCATTATGCATGTAACACATACATTTTATTTTCGTTTTGTAGACAACTGATAAACCATTTAATTTCTCGCGTGGATGCGGTGCCAAACAAATGAGGAGCGTAGCGCCCTAAAGTATTCATTCTTGTTCATAACATTCTTAAAGCTAATACATGGGACAAGCTAACTTGTGGATTAGGATTAGTGATTCACAATTTTTCATCTAATAACTGATAAAAATTGGATAAAATTCTAAGTAGTAGTATTACTAACTTCACTAGCATATCAGGGATACAATGTCCATATCGCGCCGAACTATTTCTATGATTTAACACAGGCTCGTATGCCCCTAGGGCGCGAGGTGTCTCGTTTTAAATGGTCAATGATTTTGTCTTGGCTTTTTTGCCGGGAGATCTCAGAGTGGTCAGTGCGCTACTGACAAGAAAAAGGCGCAAGTTGTCCCTCGCCAAATCCCTGGGCATGAATGACCGCTTTCGCTCGGCTACGCCGCACTGGGAAAAAAATAAAATACGAAAGAAAAAGAAAAGAAGACAGAAGAAAAAATGCCAGTGCAGATCCTCCGCACGGGAGAAGGTAGAAGCCTAGCGGTATAGGTCGGTCACTTCGATCAGCGGCCCCAACCCGAAACAGACGATGAAGTATTGAGGGTTACCTACCTTTACAAAACTAACCTAGTCAGCAGAAACTGCGGCAAGCTGCAACATCTCCTGCGGAGAAGGCACTTGGGACCTTTGGGTTCGTGAGTCCCAAATATATTGTGGAGGGAAAGGGCTTCGCCAGAATCTGCTCCTGAGGGCTGAATAAAAAAACTCTAGAACATGCGTAGATGTGAGAAAGCTTTTCCCACGACTAGAGAAGCTCTCAAGACTAGTATTGCTGTGTCCAGTCAGTTCATGCTCTGTAGGGCGATCTTTCAGTGTCTTGTGGCGACTGAAAACCTACTTGCGAACTACGGTGACTTGGGCAAGTTTGATTCCTGTTATGGCGTGTCACGTGCACAGCGATCAGCTCATGCACATTTCACCCCATGCAATTGCGCAGCAGTTTTTGGATTCATCACGTGGTGAGCGTTGGGCTCGCATCTTCGGCCGCACTTTGCGCATACGAATATGACTACAGAATAACATAGACCGCATTGACGCTCGAGCGCTCGCATATGCTACAACTGCTGCTCTCGCTGTCCGATTGTCGGCAATGCCTTTGTAAAAAGATGAAAAAGTTGCAACTGATCTCCTTAAAATTTGCGATTTTTTCGACTGCATGAAACTATTAAAGGAGGAAAGAACAATTATTTCCAATTAAATTGTTAGGTAACTTGCTGGGAGTTGTTTTACTGGTATATACTCCTTTCTTTAACTCAGTGGTTCTGGGGGGGGGGGGGCATGGCCCCCTGGGGAGCCATACAGCAGATTGCAGAGTACCATATTCTGATGGAATTTATTATTCTTAAAATAAAATGGGATTAATACAATTAGAGGATTTTGAAAGTGGGTTTTATATGGATCTAATGAACGTAGAATTCTAGACAGTTGTGGTAGTCACCAGCTATGTTTTTTGGAGGCCATGGACAAGGATCAGGTATAAAGAGTGGCTAACTAGCATAGCGAACTACTGCTTTAACCCTTCACTGCGCACATTATTTTATGGCTTTCAGAAAAAATTTTCAAAATTCAAAACATACTAAATTGCCATTGGTATATCAAGAAGTTTTATGAAGATTCATCCAATGATATATACTGTATATAAATAACTGTATCATATATGATACAAAAGGTATTGGGCAAAAAAAATCATCACTTTCACTGCAATGCGTAAAAACCGGGGGTAAGAATGGTGCAATTCTTCCTGAATGTTATGCAGCAACTAAGTCTCCTATGTTACAAAGGTAGTTACGACGTCTAATTGATTTTTGTTGTTTTACATCGGTCATTTTTCTAATTGTATCACGAATGATACCTTGCGCGGTTAAGAGTTAACAGGACGTTAACGGTTTATCCAGCTCACATTCCATTTAGTCACCAACCACAATTCAGTTATTAATTACTCTATTATTAACTGCTTTTTGATAATAGCTATAGGTACATGCCCCCCCCCAACTAATGGATGGTGGTTACGCCTCTGCTACGTCACCTGCGCCTGCCAGGCAATAGCCCAAGGCTACCTCTAGGTGGCCTTGGGCTATTACAGGTGACGTATTGCGCGCCTTATATTATCTCAATATGCAATAGTTTGCAATACAACAATGTTTATTGCTTGACTTGATGCGAGTTTATCATTATTCAGCGAGATTTAGAACTTACTTGGATATACAATAGGGACATCAAAACACACCATACAACTCTCCAAGCTTTTATTTCAGCTGTCACACATCGCATGACAATATATTTACATGCAGTAAACTGGCATCAGAAAAGTAGAATTATAAAAATGATAAAAATTATTTGATTGATACAGTGTTTTAGTCCAACAGTGAAGAATGAATCGGTAGCTACTGTACATTTTTATGATGAACTATAAGATTGATTAATCCAAGACTCCGTCTTCACAAGACAATATAGTGAGATTTCGGATGTATAGAGATTAAACATGTAGCTATAAGTAGTCTAAGCTTGAAGTGAGAAATTATCCAGTTCGTTCTTCTGCGTAAAGTTATCTTAATATTGCATTTTTATCAGCAGAAGGTCCTACATTATGTAACGTATAATCACAGCTACTACTGTATAACCTATGTAGCCTGCGGAAACAATCACGAGTGTTTTGTACGAAGTAGCTAATCATAATTTAATCTAATCTCAGTGAAACCTGTAACAATACAGAACGTTCTATCACGTGTAGAGGTAGGTTACAATATCAGAGAGTCAACAGGAGGGCTGCAAGTGACACAATAGAGTAGGAGACAGCTTACGCTAATACACAGCAATTTACGATGTGCTCTCTCATACCGTAGCTATACATTGTCAAAACTACGAAGGAGCTACTTACTTAAGGATCTCCTACCAAATGTTACCAATATAATTACGTACTAAAATTAGCAACTGCAACCCTACAGCTGGCACCAAAACGTTTCATATATATAACAAAGCGATGTTAGGAAAAAACAGGCGGCTTTTTTCCGTAGTTTTACCATTAAAATTGTCAAATAGTCGTACGCACAACAAACAGACAACAGATATGAACTTTTTCCTGTTGCCTCCTACTTAAGAACTGCTTCGAAGTCAAGAGCTGGCGCTCTTTTAAATATTCGAAGCTACTTGGAATGCTTTTAGGTCTAGCATACAGGTCTCGACAGAAACAGGACGTAAATGCTTGAAAATGGGGCGTGATAGACAAAAACGGTCTTCAGATTTAGAAAAACAAGGTGGATATGATGAATACAATTGAAAGAATTTCGACATCAAATTGCTTGTTCTCGGCGTAATCTAACACAAACAAAACAAATTGAAACGAGTAACTTTTTCGGGCTTGAAGAGCCTGAGGCTATCTCATAGTTATTTATAGTCAAGAATTTTAGGCCTCCGTTTCCGAGCAGAACGATATCACAGAGGAAAGAGCAAGGAGCATATAGTATGCCAAGAGAAACGGGAAGCTATGCACGAATGCACGAACGTGTTCCCACATAGGATCAACGCGCATGGGAACAGCAAGTTGGGAAAGATGAGGAAGAATAGAATAAAGCATGAGCAAGTAGGAGTATGAAATTGGGAAGTAAGTAAAGTGTGCACGAAAGAGAGACGTCCCGAAGGCCTAGCTGATGGCTAACTATCTTATAGAACACGAAACGTCAAAAGGGAATATATGAGTAAGTACTTAATACAGTGACGACTGAGAGCTTATAAGGATTAGTTTACCGCTGGAGGCCCTTAGTCATTGCACTGCACGGTGAGCGGCTCTCGGAGAGTGGTCGCTGGTTGACCGGGACTGGAACGGAGGTCACCTTCGGCAGCGCCGGGAGTGACTGACTGGGTAGCCCTGTTTAGGAGCCGTACTATTTGGCGATCACTATTGCACGCTCAACGGCTAAGCACGTTGTGGCGGACTGTCAAAAGAATGGCCTCCTCTTCGTGACGTCACACTGCCTTGAACAGGCCTTGTGTTTCGGTGGCCTCGAGTAAGTCATCAAGAGGCCGAGTAAGGACTCTTCGCTTTTAAGAGATATGGACAAATCACGAAATAGTAGCGAGGCTCAACTCAAAACATTCATAGAATAGTGGTCGAACAGACTGGCAGGCGGATATAGAAAATGGAGTTCAATTAGCGGAAAAAAGAGGTACGGCGTGCTTTGTGGAATCATCCGCATTCACACCGCGGCCGCAGCGCTTGAAGGGTGGCATCCTCAGTCGGGAATACCGCGACGAAATTAAGTCACTGTAGACCACGACTGCATATAGTAGGATCGGCTGTATGGGCTAGCCAACTTAAACTCGAGAACGGAAGAAGCTGTAATCCGCCGAAAGCGACTGTACAATCAAGATCAGTTCGAATCTGCACTATTATTGAAAGTGCCGGCGACGCCGCAAAGCTACTGGGTGAGTTACGGGATATAACATTTGCAGGTAACTATATTCAGGAACGAAATCGATATAGTGTCTGCGGTTTGGACTCTAAAAGGGTACTAACATCTTTTGGGATCGGTAGCCTTTAAATAACCTTCGATTTCAGAAGATTTCAAGCGGAGACCGCGGCGCAGTACCAACCTGCTCCAGCTCCATGAACCAAATGGTCATCTGGCGGTTTAACAATATACCCACTATGGGTTTATTTTCAATAAGGATGTCTCAACAAACTCAAACTCTGAAGCAAAACCTGTATATCTCCTCTCACCTAGCATATGGGTCTTCAGACATAAACTTAACGTAAAGCAACTATTTCTTATGTTTTCGAAACGTTCAGTTTTTTAGCACATCATAAAACCAGATCAAGGATAAAGATATGTAAGTTTTTCGAAGATTTTGCGTAAATATTCGATGTAATCTATAATCTAAATTTTAGATCTGATCTGCAAAAATATATATAACAATATGGTATGACACTCTTGTAGGTGTACAATTTGAAAGAAAAGATGACACTTATACCAGTGCTTACACGCATACAAGCTCGCGTACCTAGCAGCTTGCGGTAGAACGCATTCCTAGGAGCTCGTTGTGCGACGCAAGCCTAGTAGCTCGGGGTTGGTGGGACGCGGCCCTAGGAGCTCGCAACAAATGCTCGCGACCACCTACCGCTAACCTCGGCGCGGTATGAGCATAGTCAGCGACATATGTAATACTTGTTTTTTCTTGAAGTTATACACTTACATGATGAAAATATATATTATCTATCAAAGTATAAACTAGTGGCTGTCGCGCTGTTCAACTTTCTGGCGGGGTGAGGCTTGTAACAATGCAGGTGCGACCTTTAATAAACACAGAGCAGAAGCAACCTATTGTCAGAAAGTGTCTTAACGCTCTCTTGAGTTCCTATTCAGCTCTCGTTCCAGCCGCACTTTCTGACGGAGCTCACGTAGAGGCTGGGCTATTAGCCTCTACTCCCTTGGGATTACCTTCTGCGTATCAGGCGGACTAATTTTCCCTTCTACCAGT
>LQNS02277964.1:5421129-5442295 GCA_001587735.2 Parhyale hawaiensis | reverse complement strand
TAATGTACATACAAACAGTTTTAGCAGTATTATATTCAATACACAGTTTGCTGGCTTCGCTCTCGCAAATAGAGACCAATTTTTGCAGCCCACTAGAATGGGGAGAAGCAAGGACCATATCATCAGCATAATTGAGCGCATTTACTGCGTGACCATTAATGTGGCACCCCACTCCAGTTGCGTTCAGATGGGTGTGGATGCTGTCGATGAAGATGTTAAAGAGAATTGGAGAGAGTAAGCCCCCTTGTCGTATGCCATTAGTCATGCCGAACGCTGATGGCATTGCCACTCCCCATTTCACATAGCATTTCTGAGTTTGAAACCAGTATTTTAGCGTCTTAACAATATAAGGAGATATTTGTCTCTCAAGCATACACTTAAATAGAGAACAATGGTGAACTCGGTCAAACGCAGCCTTAGCATCGAGAAAGCACAGGTATACGGGAGATCCACTGTCAATGAAACGATTTATGACCTGCTTAAGTGTGAATATAGCCATTTCTGTTCCGTGTTCGGCTTTAAAGCCAAATTGATTCTCTGAAGTCGCCATGTACGGTGACATACGTCTCTCAAGCACTAGTTCTTCCACTTTTGAGAGAGACGTTGCCACTGCGATAGGGCGATAGTTGCTCTTGTCGGTCACGCATTTTGCTTTGTTTTTACAATTGGTGTTATTATGACGCTCATCAAGTTCTCTGGGAGGAATCCCAAAGTAAAACACCCTGTGAGCAGAATTGCAAGGAATGTTACTAGTCTAGGGGGGCTACATTCAAAGGCCTCAGCTGGGATACAGTCAGCGCCAGATGCTTTGTTATTCTTCAATCTTTTCAGCGCCTGACAAACCTGATCTTCAGATACGGTGCATTGTTCGTTAGAGCGAGCCAGATTATCAAGAATGCCATCTACGTAACCTTTATGTTTATTATCGGCAAAGCAGTTCATAATTCCAGCAAAATGGGCTTTCCAAAGTTGCGCAATATTACATTCCCAAGTGACTCCATTCACTGACTGCGAAACGGTGTGGACTTTAGGTTCAAGATTTTTAATTTCTTTCCAAAAATCAATGGATCTATTTTGCGTCAGCTTGCTAGAAAGCTTTTGGGCTCTAATCTCATTTTCACATCTACGCACTTACTTGCGCGCAATACGACACAGATTGTGCTGCCTATTTTTTTCCTGCCATATATAACCTGAGCGCGGCCTACCTGCGTCCCTTCACGAGTAATACGCCAGTCTGCTGGCAGTGTGAAGTTCGCGGACACAGTCATTCCATCCCGGGACATTTGCCTTTGTTTTTTTGCGTCGTGTAACTAATACACGTCGCCCAGATTCGAGAATGGCAACTTGTATGTCCGACAAGAGTTGACTTAGCCCCGCTTCAGAAGTTTTATCAATTTCATTTACAGTGTCCTCCAGACAATGATTCAAGCAATCTTTATAAGCACTAACAAGATTAATATAATTAAATCACTATTTAACATGTTCACCACTGTCACGTAGTGATAGAAAAGGGCATCAGGAGCACATATGGGAGCGTTTGTAGTAGTTGCCGGAGCAAATAGAGCACTTATCGGAGCGATGCGTGCACCAAAGAATAGTTTACGCACCTATCGGAGTAAGAATTTAAATGAGGTTTTGCTTTTGAAAATATTTTGCAGGTAAAATGAGAAGTGAAAAGATAGAAAAAATCATCAAAATTTTTAAAGATAAAGCAAAACAACATTCGACCTTAGTCCAGTATAATGCCAACAGTTGAAAAGATATACCGTTGCGCCCATGCTAACTATACTTACCGTAAATACGGTTACAACCAGCTTAGAAGAACCAAATTAAATTATGAAAGTACAGAAACTACAGTTCAAAAACTACAACTATTTTAGTGATCATGCACGTCTCATTCATTATGCTATTTTGTTCGTTAGTGTGTCATAGTATTTGGGAACTCAGAAGAAAATTACCCCACTCTAAAGAAGTTTCCTACTTCAACCATTTTACCACTTTCAAACCGATAGAAGTCTCGGCACTGGGTATTGTATAATGTTGTTGTCGTTTATTTATTCTTGAATCAGACTCGTTGATATTCAATACACTTGAAAGTATGGTTGACCACCTGCTAGGAATGCTCCATTTATTTGAGAATGCTCCAACTTTGTGAGCAGTTAGAATCAAATGAGTGGAGCACTTTGGAGTATTTATAGCGTTTGGAGCATTATGGAGCATTAAGAGCACTTGTAGCATTTTACGCATAAATGCTCCAATGTCCGAGCTCTACTTATGAATTTGGCTCTGTGCCAATGAGAACGTCTTGCACGACTGATCTAGCTCTTATATGGACTTACTTCTGGCGTGTGCTGGCACGCCGGTACACTTGAATAAAATCCTTCGCGCATTAGTGCATGGTATTCTGTCTGACGCACGAAGCTGAGCTCAGGCTAGACCACATCAGTTATTGTCAGTCATACTACAACAAAGCATCTCTTAATACAAAAAAATGCTGAGATATCTTTCTGCTCTAGAACTTACCCACATATAAGCTTCAAATTCTCATACAGTAACTCATTTACCGTAGGTTCATTGATTAAGTTGAAAAATAAGCCTCCTATACCTCTCCTGTCAAGTGTTATCTACAAATGTCAATGCAGAAGCTCTAATGCTTCGTATATTGGTAGCGCTTGGCAAGATTACAAAGCTCGTATCGACCAACATTAGGTGCATCCAGTAGAACCGGTTTACCTTTCAAAAAACCCGCACTTTCAGCTCCTCGCCTCCATGCTGAACAAAAACACCATCCTTTCATCTAGGATGACTTCTTCATCATAAACTTTCCAATCCAATTGAGCTCGCAACAATGACGTCCCTCCACAACCATAAAACAAAAGTTGGCCTTAACACTATGATCTCTGCCGTACCGCTCCACTCATTAAATTACTAATTCCTCATTCTCCGACTGTACAAGCACTGACATCCGGGCCCCAACTAGCTTCGTTCATTTTAGACTTCCCCCGAGTCCCGACAACATTTCTGCCCCCCTCTAGCTATCATTGAAATAAATGAAATATTTATTCGTTAAGATAACTCGTGAATTTTAGTAGCTGCTTGGCAACTGTAACCGACTCACACAAATTCGATCATAATATATGTGTCATTTATGAAAAGAAATTCGAAACTATTGTCCAAAAAATTTTATGCAAGCTGCAAGCAAAATGTATGAGGGAGAAATGAATGCTAAGAAGTTGTATGTATCTGTAGAGCGTGTCTAAGTTCTGGCCGTATCACAGGCACTCTAGACGCAGTCTCTAAAAAGGGCGCACGAGCCAGCTATTTAAACGAAAGTTACGTTTATTTAAGGCAGTGTAAAAGGTACAGGGTAAAATCAACTTAACCACACCCTCAACTTGGAACCCCACACGCACTGGTTCGTACACCGGATGTAGTCCAACTGGCCCCGGATGAGTAAGTGCGGCTGCAGCCGCCTACGGGTTATCGAGAACCATGGCGCCATTTTGACTGAAGGTTCAAATGACCAGCGTTCTCACCCCGTCATCTCTCAGGATGGTAATTGCCCCCACTGCGCCTTGCATATCTACCGCTGCCGAGCAACCACACCTAGATCAGCAAAGAGCTCACGTGCCTAGGTTGGTCTCGAACCTGCGATACATGAAGTACAGCCCAGAACTTAAGCATGCTGCTACCGTGGGTTAATGAAACGGTATAGGTTTGCTTTAAAAGATATCTTAAGCATACTAAGATATATTTTGACGGTAATTGCTTACGAAATCAGTCATATATAGCGCCCTCCAAGGAGGCCGCCAAATTTGGACGGGCAACAAACAATCACAGATCTACAATCAGTGGCTAAAAAAAAAATATGAACCCCCACCCAAAAAAAAAGAAGCATCCGAGATTCAAACAAGCTTGATATTTCCTTAAGTAGTAGAGTCAGGAAACATCTGCTATAAATTAAGCATTTCATTCTCAGGATATAAAGAAACACCAACGTGGCTATAATCACTATTAACTGGCAAAACAATATTGTGTCATTCACTGCGGGAACTCCAAATTTTTTATTGCGTTAATCGCGATCGTGGCGTAAAAAAAATTAAAAATAGCAGCACTGCCAATAAATGCAAAAAATACAGAGAGGGGTGGGTGGGGGGGGGGGGTTGATTATAACGAAAAAATCCTGTTTTCCATGAAAAATTACTTTATCATAGTTTCATGTTTATTCAACTGAATATACTGGCAGAGCATTATACTGGCTGTGTTAAGGTTATTAATAAAGTTCTAATTCTATTTTCCGTTATATTGTTTTCAGCTAGTTGGAACATGCTGGTGTGACAGTTTGATCAACATCAATTATTGTCCGTTTCATTGTTTGTCCCGTGAACGCGATGTATCAGTCACTTTTTTCTCTCAGATATGGGCGTATTTTTTATGAATGGAAATACATCAAGCTACTCCTGCGATGTAATGCTTCTCTCTTGCATATTATTTTCGGTGTCTAGTTTTGAGGGTAGAAAGAGGCCTAACTGGTCCTGTTACTTTTTGGTCCACTGAAAACGAGCCATGAATAAAAGCTCAAGAGCTTGGGATCAAATAAAGTTAATTCTTGAAAAAAACCTTCACTGATGCTTTCAAAACGTCTACCTTGGGTAGTAAATGATGTCTGTGTTCCAGATCCGAGCTTTTGGCAATGAGTTTCCTGAAGACTGCCGACCCCGGTCTATACCAATGGAGTTCCATACCTACAATACGTCGGCGGGTGAGGTATACCAGAGGTATGAAGTGTCTCAAGAGTTTGCTGACTGCTGGATTGGAGCCGAAGCGCTGGAGGATGTCGACGGCGAATTTCTTGCCTGTGCTGAAGCGGCGCAAAGCAAAGGTGAAAAGTAATATTGGCTAGCCGTACCCGTACAAATTAAATGACTGGCGAAACACGTACAAATTCTATTGACTAGTGGAACACGTGCAGCTTATAATAACTGGTGGGACACATATATATTATAGTGAGTAGCTAAACTCGTACAAAATATGACAGGCAGGACACGTGTAAGCGATGACTTGTGGAACAAGGCAACACGTACAGACTCTACTGACCATCGGAACCCACACCAATTCGAATGAGAAGCGGAACTCATACAAATAACAATGAGTAGTGGGCCTCGTAAAATTTAAGGGTAATGGAAGTGCGGGGTTTTTGGTACATAGTTCAATTTGTTGATAACTGTCTAGTAGCGGAGCGGTGTTTTAGCGAAGCGTTTGATGATTTTATTTGCCACTTGTAAGTTATCAGCTGCGTAAATGTCAGTACAGGCAACACGCATTATGTTAGTATGTGACACTTTAATTCATAGCTTTACCGTATATATAAACTAGACTGCCCGTGACCCGTTGGGTCATCATCACCTGCTTCTTTGCTTCTCAAAGAAATATTCAACACTTTGTCTGTAAACAAGGAGTACATTAGGTAGGAATATTCCAATGAGAAATTTTGCAGTGACGTGCTCCGGCGGAGTAATTCTGTCTGTTGCACCGACATACCCACAACGAGACAAGGAGGGATTTTGTGTCTACGCCTCTATCCAAAATTGCCTGCCAACTACGTGTCATCACCTCTCTACCTGAAAATGCCAACGCTGGTCAAGACTCTCTCAACTGTCCGCGAACAATGAATCCGATTAAATAACCAGAAATCTTTGCCAGCCTTCACAGTTACAGTGAAGTGTGTAGCCTCTTGTTAACTACCCAGCAGTCTGTAATCTTCTCAGCGTCTTATTTGAAGATGTTTCTTGGCAGTGTTTGGGGGCTTTTTTTACTCATCACCTTTCACTACGTGGGTACATAGGGTTTGCAAAGCCTAAGGCTCGATAGGCATTAGCCAATTCTAGGCCTTTCTGTTGTGTCAGGGAATTTGGGCTTAGACTACACTAAAGAAAAATTTGTCAAATATAGGTGGCAACCAATGTTTCTACATCAAGATATTTAGGGCCCTCTTATGCATAGGCGTGGGAGCAGTGATGAGCTGGAGATCATGTCTACGCCCAGGAGCCAATGTGGACTTAGGCAATACCTAAGTTCTCACTCTGGTATAGGCATAGAGTCCATAGAGTCACCAAGGATCCCAACACAAGCGATTTGCGCCCAAGTCGCTAATTTGGGACCCCAGACCTTCCAGGTAGAGAGAAGCTGACGTGAGGCCATGCGAGTTGCAGTAATAATGATGAGATGGTGCCAGGGGCCGGCGGAAGTACTCTTTATTACACACATACACATAGAAAAAATCAGAGTACTCTGTCTTACTTGAGTGTGGGCGACTCGGACCTGCCCCGCATGAAATGGAGTTGCCTTGGGCCAAGAAATGGAGTGGGTCCTAGGTGCAACCGAAAGAGGTACTCGGCCACAGCGAGACACTGCAAAATATATATGACGCAGTCCAGTCGTATTTCCAGTATGACCTTTACACGTTTATGTACGTTAAGTTAATTCTTCAACAATCATTGTGACGTAAACCTAAACAAGCTAACGCAAAAGCTCGCCAGCAAGATAATGAGAGCTATATCAGTGTGCAGATAGACTTATTGCATGTAGAACTTCCGGTAGTGCGGTGTAGAGGCGCTTGACGCTGCTGACGTCAGTGTCCACTCCCTCTACCCTCTCCCGCCTATTCTGATAATTACTAGTGGACCCGTGCGTGAAAAATTTCACGCAACAATCTAATACTAACAATGACCGTCGTGTGTTATATATTTATATTTTTACTAGTGGCGCGGGCCATAATTATAAATGACGGTAGAAAATTAGCACCTCAGGAAAACCCTCTCTGTCTCCTGTGCTTATTACTGTTCAGAGGCTTCTTTAATGAAAATTCAGCATTTTGCCTGGAGCGCAAAATTGCCACACCCGTATCCAAGATACCGTCTTCGGCACCTGAACATGTCTAGACACGAACATGCAGGCGAGCTCAGGTCACTCAGCTGGAGCGCTCAAGTCCGACCCCCGTATCCAAGATACCGTCTTCGGCACCCGAGTTTTCTCCTATCTTATTCCCATAGAGCGTAACAGGAAAGATATAAATATAGTTATAAACAAATAAATAAATAAATGAAAACACGACGTGAATTATTATATAGTACTGATTTATTTATAGGTTTCATGTCACGCTCTTAACGAAATAGATAGGCAAGAATTAGCTCTGGGCTTCCTGATTTCAACAGTATATTCATCTGCTTGAAGACTGTGGTCATCCTGCTGAGCTTCATAGAAAACTGATAGGTAGAAAATATTCCAGGTTGCAGATGATGGCACTCGACCAGTATATCTGAATTCCGTTCGTTCTTTGAATGCCTTGAAGTCCACTCGATGTAGATGCATACGGCTTCTCTAGACAATCTCATCCATTGTGATGTGTACTCTCTTCTGAGATTTACTTCATCCTAACTTCAGCTGATACTCTTATTTTCTTAACTATTGAGGCAACTGGTAAGATATTCTTGAGCGGTCAGCAGGCGCGTAATGACCACGATGATTTCTCGGCAGCAAATTATTTTTCCACTTATTTTGGGTTCTTCTTCCAACAGAACAAGTTTTCTTGAGAGGAAAAAATTTTCTGAGTCCGAGCTATAAGCCACCCTTGAATATCTTGGATACAGAGCTCTGTATTTATTAGGAGCAATATCGACTGCGGGCAAAAAACGTTACTTTTTTGTGTATCACCGAAAGAAGCTGGGTGTTGCTCAGCCTTGCACGCTTATCTGTACGGTTCCCTAATTCAAGTTGGCAGTTGCGCAGCATCCTACGCAAGGAAGTTGATATGAGCCTTACATGTATAGAAGGGAGCTCAACCATATACCCTAAATAGGTAATAACCTGAGAAATCATCAAGTACATGTCCCGTCAAAACGCGATGCTACCCAGACAGGGAGCTCCGCTCCCTTTTATAGATGTAAGGCTCTGCCTTAATATCTTTGCGATGATGCTGCACAAAATCTTCGCTGTCATAGTTGACAGCGCAGGCACTCTAGTAGATATATAAATTTGCTTAATATAAGCCGGTGCGGAATCTTCTCGTCTTTGACTTGCTTCTTCTTCATCACAAGAAATTTGTGATTACATTTCTTCATTGAATGTACTTTTCTTACTAAAATGCATATGGAGGAAGACGCTACGACGGCCAACTCAAATAAGCGTAAGAGATACGTGCTTTCCATTGACCGAGCAATACACTTCAATTCGTTTTCAGCACACTTCTTCCCTTCTTTATATGATATTAAAAAAACTTTATTAGTAAGCGCTGAAACATCACTGAATTTTATTTCCGCTGCGTATCCAGAATGCACTGTGAGATAGCGTCAGTATAAGAAAATTTTCACGTCCAATAAGTTAGAATCTATTTATTAATACGCTAGTACACACGTACCTACCTACCTACCTACATACCTTTGGTGTCACGCTCTTCAATAATAGAACAAATTTAGAGATTTTGCTTCAAACATCATACCTACCTGCGTGTTTTTATTGTTTTTTTTCGCAACATTCTATTCGCTTTGCAGGCAGCGGATGGCATTCTAATAAGGCCAGTTGCGTAGCTATGATACGACACGGGTAAACAGAAAGGGAAGTGTTGGACTTTTTTGCTCTGAAGTCTTTTTTGAAGCCATTGCGCTGCGATGCCTGAGCAAACACAATGACATCTTGAGCACAGAAGATGAACCTGTTGGAAGTGGAGAAATTGACCGAATATGTTTTCTTTTAGCTACTATGTAGCTATATCGCAATCAACAACACAGAAAAATTATGGGCTACTGATCAGTATCCTCGGGTTCCAGAATAATGAGAAAAAACGAAACACCGACAAAAATTGGAATGTGTGACTTTATGGAGCGCTAAATTATCTGTAAAGTGTGAGAATCAGAGTTTAGAAATGGCGTGCAAACACAAACTGTAAGAGAATATTGCAAGATGTACCGTCGTATTTCTCTGTCTGTATCAAAACGAAATCGCGAATTCCTTGATGACTGGACAATTGCGTGATTCAGTGATAAAATCGAAATACTAGGAAAGGATAGACGGACGTAAGGTAGATGGACTGCATGAGGATAGCCTGTGTTAAGCGGGAGACGTTAGTTCAGACGGGGTGGTTTAATTATGGGTGCAACCTCAGGTCAAATAAGGTGTGTGAAAGCTGGAAATATTCACTAACCGTGGAATTTCCACGGGTGTAGCTAACAAGTAATTAATACGTCTACTTTACCAGAAAAAAACTGGTTTCTCTACGCTTCGCTGATTTGCTACAAAATGGTACATCGTAAACCAAAAGAAAATAGAACATCGATGTAGAGTAAAGTAATGAATATCAGGCTCCACGAGACCGGCAAGAGAAGCTGGAAGAGCAAGAACTGCATTCATTGTTACTAACGATTAGCAATATTCTTTGCCCACAGTCGATATTGCTTCTAATGAATATGGAGGTCTGTATCCAAGATACTCCAGGGTGGCATATAACGCGAACTCGGAGAAAACTTATTCTGTTGAAAGAAGAACCCAAAATGGAGAAAACCATATACTGTACTGCCAAGATATCATCATGGTTTTCACGCTCGTGCTGACCGTTGAGTAATATCTTACCATTTGCCTTGATAATTATGCAGTCAAAATAAGACGATCAGTGTAAACTAAAGGCGGCTGAAGTTTGGATGGAGAAGGCCTCAGAAGAGTGTACACTTTTCGATGGAAGAGATTGTTTAGAGAAGCTGTATGTATCTGCATCGAGTAAACTTCAAATTTGTCAAGAAAGACCGGAATCAGATATCCTGTTCGAGTGCCATCATCAGCAACCTGGAATATTTTCTACCTATCAGTTTCCTATGAAGCTTAGCAGGATCAGTACAGTCTTTTAGCCGATGATTAAGCTGATGAAGCCAGGAAGGCTAGAGCTAATTTTTGCCTTTCTACTTCGTTAAGAGCGTGACACGAAACCTATAAATAAGTAAAAATTTAATTAACAATATAAACACACGACGGTCATTCTTAGTATTAGGTTGAGTTATTGTGTGACTTATCCTTTATTTTCTTACCGCGTTGACCTTCATCTTTTGCTTGACTACAGCGAGCCCAATGTAACACCAGAAGTCGCGCCAGGACCTTACATAGTATGCGAGGGAACTGAAACATTATGACATTACTTCGTACAACTAAGCATCAAATGCTTTATTCTCGGATCATCTTCACGGGCTTGTTTCTAACAAATTCACATCTATTTGACACTGTCTAAGCTTATAATTAGCGTTGAAATACTCATTATGCAATCTAAATGGAGACTAATAAGTTAGTTCCTAAATTTAAAACTGTCTGTGAGCTCATTACTCAGTAAACGTAATACCTAATAGACTAACTCTTCTGCAGAGGGAATGTTCAGTCCGTGTAATCTCCAATAAGCGAGATGTACGCAGGCGAATTGCTCCGTGCAGAAACTGTGTTAATACCCTGGTCCTCCATGTACTGTGGCTGACTCGTTCCAACAGCTGCTCCAATGCAACTAAAACGATCGTTTGTACCTCCGTGCAGGGTATCCCACGTTCCAGCTACAGGACGGTCAGTGCAAGGTCTCCAACCAGTCCCTGCTGCAGGAAGCTACCTGCTTCAGGGGTGGTGTGGTGTTCTACTACACAGGAGAATTGATGGCTGTAGCAGACCTCCTTGGTAAGAGGAAATAGGTAGTCTTTACAGCACTTAGCGAATCAAGTTGCTATAGTCTGCTGGGTATACATAAGGATAGATAATTTTCACCCTGTCTGCGTGTGTGTATGTAAGGATGTGTGTGTAAAGGTAGGTGTGTCCGTTCGTCCGGACCTCTTCCATGGAAGTGTCTGTCCGGAGAAAATAAGCTGTTTTCTGCCACTACGTTGCACTTGCACAGAACACCTTTCATGTGGTGCCTAGGCATACTGGGCGGGGCTTCAGCAAACTTTGGTCACCCCCGCCATGCTTTGTACAGTATTTTGCACGCCACATCCAGTCCATTGGGGTGGGACTGCGGCTGCGGCGAGGCTAGTCTATTACCTAGCGTTGTAATAACTATGTGTCAGTAGGACATGTGTCGAAAGAAAGTAAGTACCATATTCAAAAGTAAATACTCTGTCAACCCAGCAGGACTTGTTCCCAGGCAATTCCTTTAGCACGGGCTGCTAACCCTCTGAGGTGCCCGTGGAGGCTGTGAGCGATGTGAGGACAGTTATTTAGAGTAAAATATGGTTTTATTTCACGGAGTACACCTCTACAGAATCCACCTCCTGAACTTAAGTCACCTGCGTATTCTCTACTTATTTCTCCCCTAACGTACTACGCGGCCTTTCTAAATTTTAATTTACTCAGAGTATGACGAAGAGGAGATCTCTAAAATTATACCAGTGTGCTAGTGGATGAGACGGTTAAGGTAGCCTATTAGCTAATGCTTCATTTGATAAATACCCATACCAAGTGTTGCGGACAGAATAGAAAGCATATATGTAAAAGCAAATGCATCGATGTACTGTATATCGATGCATCTGGATTAACTCGACCGATTTTCCACCAGTTCCGCAGCTTGAGTTCTCTGTGGACCAGGATACCGACGAGTCGTTCCATGTGGAAATAACCGACCCGTTCGTGTGTGCCGGTATGAGCTCCTACGAGCTGGATTACCTCGACCAGACACAGCAGGTCCCGGATGACGGCTGGGTGGAGGACGCGCTGCCGTACTGTCGAGACTTTGAGCTGACCCTGTCACGGATCTTCTTTGGTTACAAATTCCCTGGTGCGACCATCTCCTACATAAAAGGTAAGAAGTACAACAAGGTAAAAAGAAGATATGTAGATGTTATGCCCGAAATAATAACTAAGCAATACTCGACACTGACTGCTAGAATTTACTGACAACCCACATTTTCAGGCCTTGGGACAAGTTGCTTCAGTCACTGCTATAAATAAATAAATAAATAACTTTTATTAAGAACGCAGTGGGCTCACAAAATTATCTTTACAAGCGTACAAGTACAAACAAAGTAGCCAAAGTTCAACCCAGTGATGTTGTCCAGTCACAAATATTGGTGGCCACACACAATGAGAATGAATAGATCCACTCTGCCTACATCTGCAGACTCGAATGACATTGAGCAGCTCGTTCTCACACAAGAGCACAGGTAATAGACAAGAGAGTAAGAACTGTTTGCTGCGTTCGTACAGAGAATTTACCAGCTTACCCCTTTACAGTGTGGTGGAGACACATCGTTTCATGATTACTAGCCTAGTCAAGGGGCCTGCTTCTATCAATGGTCATAATACAAATTGCAACCACAGCTCAGTCATGGAGAGAGTCCAACGCAGAGCAACGAAACTGATACCTCAGCTGAGAAACAAGTCGTATAAACGTCGCCTGAAAGAACTGGGTCTGTTCTCTCTCGAGCAAAGACGACTCAGGGGGTAACTAATAGAAACATTCAAGTACTTGAATGGCTTCAATGACGTACCTATAACAGGACTCTTTGAAAGAGATCCCAATAATCGCTTGCGAAACCACGGTCAAAAACTCAAGCAAAAAGCCCGAACAACAACCTTAAGTCAGCAGTTCTTTCCCTATTTCATAGTCAGCATTTGGAATAGACTCCCTTCCGGCGCTGTTGATGCAGAGTCGGTCAACTCATTTAAAAATCGTCTTGACATACATTGGGAGAGACATCCTCCGCAGCTAAGAACTCCTTCTCCACGCAAGCACTTAACGGCTAAAGCTTCCCAGGCCATTTTAAGCTGACTTCTTCTCACTTCCGCTCAATCTATATATTTAAGCTCCGCATATCAGCGGCCATCGATCATGATTGCGGGCATTCATGACCATCACTTTGGCGTAGATTCTTCTCCCCCTTCTTTTTTATTTCTCTTTTCTTTTTTCTCTTTCGTCTTCCATTTTTCTCCTCTCGTTTCTCCATTCCTCTACATCCTAATAACATAATGGCAATAGCTCATAGAGGGCCGGAGTGTAAGTCCCGATGTCTCTTTGGGAATGGACCTTTTGGTTCGTTTACTGCCGCCTGTCTAATCTAATCTAATCTAATCTAACCAATATACCAACAGGCTCACATATAGTCCTACCGTACCTCGAGCAATCAAAACCTAAAGCGGCGAATGAAAACGTACAGTAGGAAGACAGAGATAAATCAGCTAACGTTTGCGTACAACGAAATGGAAGCTTAGAGGAGTAGCAAGTAATAGGCCCATCAGCTACAGGTCATTCCTATCATGGAGGTCATTGCCTACATACAGTATCCCAACCCACCGCTGCTTCAGCGCCGAATTCTGATAACTTGGATTAGAGCATATCCCTTGGAGCATTGAGTTGTCAGACGTTTCTACTCTCATCTGCAGGCTATATGCACATTTACGAGCAGGAATATTGAGACACTCTACGTCATACGATGCTAACACATCACTAGCTCCTGTGTATCTGGGCACACCCACCAACCGTCGGAATACGTCATTGTACGCAACACGCTACTTACTAATGGCCTGTCTAGTGAATTCGGCCCAAAGTGAGCTGCCTTATATTGGATAGCAATAAGTTTTAAACAGCTGGATCTTGACATTCAGAGAACATCTATTGAATTGACGTAATATCTAATTGCCTGTAACATTCAGGTGTCTATCCTGTCGTCCAATGTCTGCGCAATCAAGTTTTTCATCATTGAGATGCCCTAGATACTCCAAGCTGTGGACATAGGCTAACTTCGCACCGCTTAGTAATGTATGCCTCATCCTGTACTGCTTGCTGCGTCGAAGTTCAAGCAACATACACACAGACTTTTTCGTGTTGTACACAATATCGAGCTTCTGAGCTTCATCATCACATATGGAAACTAGCTTTTGGAGAAAACTGTGATGTGGAGCAAGAAGCACCACATCATCAGCGTAACTAATAGCTATGATCAACACTGACAACTAAAATTACTGACAACCCATATTTTCAGCCCTTGGAACAAGTTTCTTCAGTCAATGCTATGATCGCTTGAAATCAATGCAATGAAAACTCTACTATCCAGGGCATACCATCTATGTTCCTCTTGCCTTGCGTTGTCAGACGATATAGTTTTTCTCTAAACATTTGAAAAAAAATAACGGTTATCGGCACCCCTTTCTAGACCACTACTGCAAACTGTTTCTGGACGAACTATATGATACCGATATTACTAATCTTTTTGACCCTAATTTTGAGTTGTTTTCAGTCACGTGCATTAATATTATTATTAAAATTTCACGCTCGAGCCGCCACGGTCAAGTAGTACAACCCAAATGAAGCACTTTGCAACACCGAAATGCCCGAAACGCTGCGAAAGAAAATCCAACAAAAAGCCATTGACAGCTGATTTAGGCGCCTGCAGGCCAACACGAATGAAAGCCGATGTCGGCAATAAATTCCAAGCCTTAACAGACCAGGGTACAAAACACCTACTGAACTGACTAGTTCAGCATTAAACACTCTCCAAAATGAAAGAGTGCGCGTCTAGTGCAGCACTTGTAATCTTCCTAAAGACTTTGAGAACAAAGGCTGAAGAATACAACCAAGGTCTCTAGTTGTTGTACGCCTTATGCAGAGTCCGGCCACTCCTCTCTTATAGGACTGATGCACCAGATCATTTTCTGCGCAGAGTCTGCTTTCTGAACTAACAAATCGGTCCAACAGACGCAAGTGATTGTCAGCAGCTGGAGTCTAGACGGTAAACAATCCTCCAACACAGGCAGCAAAAAAGCATCTCCAAAGAGCTAGATAAGTGGAGCATAATGCCATCTATCTGCGGAAAGAGAGATGCTGCAGCAAACGAGTCCGAGACCGACAGACAATCATTTTACTGGCATTCATCTTCACTAGCTGTACCCATTAAACTTTCACGGCTTTGCAAGGCCTTTCAGACGGAACCGTGAAACGTTCATATTTTAGTATGGTAATGCCGCACTTACTCTACAACCCTGGGACTCGATATATTAAGACCATCCTATTTTTTTGGCTGATAATAATTCCCAGCAGTGGCGTAACCATGGGACCGGGAGCGTGGGAGGACGCACTGACTCCCTAAATAGTCTCAACCCTCCCCCCCCCCCTACCCCNCCACTGAAAATGAGGCCTTAAAAAGGCTGCATTGCTTAGGGCCCAGCTTGTTTTGTCAAGCAGTTCCTCACTCCTCCCCACGAAAATTTCCCTGGCTTCGTTACTGATTCCCAGTGAAGCTGTCCCTTCTAACCAAAAACCGCAGAGTTCCTACGCTATAGCAGCTAAAAAACGATACTCGTTGATGCAGGAGAGCTCAGCCGAAAAAAAAATCGTTAAAAGACTTTGCTCAGCTGCGCCTTATTACTGACTCCATCCCCCCCTCCCCGTATCATAGATACCCAGCTTCCCGAAGTCATTGAATCTCTAGTTTTCTTTCATCTATTTAGTGATGAAAAGCGTGACACACACCGCAGGTACATAAGTAGGTAGGTAGCTAGGCAGGTACAAGCGTATTAATATACAGACTAACGGGACCCGTGTAATTCCACGGTTGAATAAAGACTATACTTTCCAAAATGAAGCAACCTACGTTACACTATTGCAACTTACCTCAGTTTAACCAAATGCAGCTCTTATAACGTAGCCCACCCCGTCTGAGTAAACGTCCGTCGCTCATTCCAACTGAACAATGTCTGTCTGTCTATCCAAGCCTAATTAAGTCGTATAAGCTAACGTGACCGGTGGGAATTCACCGACTAGTTAATGCTCCCACTTTATAAGATGTAGTAATCTTAGCAATACGCTGTATAACGCATCTAACTTAACACAGCTCCTCCAACCTAGCCTACCACATAAATAACTCTAGTCACTTAATCCTGACGAATTCAGTCTAACAAAAAACGGGAACGTTACTTTCTACCCTTCTGATTACGCTGCTGTGGGTGCAACTGGAACCCTTTAGAAATTCCACAGAACAGAAGCAATGTTCTTCAGTGATATCTCAGTCAGGTATCATCCGAATTTTCTCCTATCTGATACTGAATGAACCTGTGGAAATTCTACAAACAAAAGAATTGGTCTTTAATTATGATACCCTCGGATCAGCATCACGCATACCAAGATTGAAAATGTCCCAAGTCTGGACGTGAAGCGTCTACCCTAGACCTGCGAGCCGCATAGAAGCTGAAATATGAACTTGATTATTTCTTCCTTTGATCCCTTCCCGGGTCGTATCCAGGAGTACCTCGGGACACTCTAACTTCCTGCTATCTGTTAGAGAAGAGCGTGACACACACGCTTAGGGAATGTTTTCACTCACCTTATTTAATTTGAGGTAGCGCTTCTAACTTAATCCACACCGTCCGAACTCACATCAGCCGCTTAACCCTGTCTATCGTTACGCAGTCCGTCTCTAACGTGAAGCGTGGGTGACCCGTGAGAATTCGACGATTTGTTAATGCTTTCACTTTATAAAATGTATCACTCGTTTGTTCTCTCAACAGAGAATTCGCACTTGTGCCTTGATAAAAACATAGAAACAAGACGGCACTTCTTGCAATATTCTCCTTTTATGTGCACACAGGTTTTTAAAGCTCCGTTTCCCACAGTTTACAGATAATTTAGCAAGCCATAAGGTAACACGTTCTAATTTTTTTGTCGGCGTATCCGATTTTTACCGCCCCCAAAGAGGTTATGTTTTCGTCGTGTTTGTCTGTCTGTCTGTCACCAAGATAACTCAAAAAGTTATGATTTGAATTAGATCTACGGGGATTGTTGGGTATATTAGAAGGAACAGATGATTACCTTTTGGTGAGTATATGTCCATTCGTTTGTTTGTTTGTCTACCTCATTTTTCTCAATGCCCCAACTCAAAAAGTTATGGATGGATTTTGATAAAATTAACATGAGTTGTTAGGCATATAACAAAGAGTCAATAACGAAATTTTGGTAATGATTCGTTGGTTCATTCGTTCGTTTGTCACTGTATTTAATTTGATGCTTGTTAGCACATTAACTCAAAAAATAATGAATGGATCTTTTTGAAATTCAAAGGGGTTGTTAGTAATGTTGAAAAACATAAATGATCAAATTTTAGTGCAGACCGGTTTGTTCGTTTGTATGTTTGCCTCATGTTTGTTATAACGTTTGTTAACAGTACAACTCAAAACATTATGGACGGATCTTCAAGAAAATTAAACAAGCTCTTATTAATATGAAAAGGCACAATTGATTATATTTTGGAGTTTATACAAAAAAAATTATGGTTTCAGAGCCAATTTGAATTTTTGCGCTCTCAGAGAGCTCTAGTTTCTCACTACTATATTTCGGAACCAGTGAAAACAACAACCCATCATTTTCCTGCTTTGTTTAATGCAATACAAAGCAGTATACAATAAAGGAAAAGAGATTAGGTCAATTGTTTCATTCGCTGGATAGTATTCCTTTGTTCTGAACATGTCATTGCTTTTCCTCAGACCCTCGCACAGTACTGGATAATGCTGTCCCAGCAGCATATTCTCTTCGAAAAATAAATTAACAGCAGAGATGCCCTTACCCAGGGCGTATCTTGGCTACGCCTCAGACCCTATGAAGAATGCCATCCGCTACCAGCGAAGCGAGTAAAATTTTTGTGAATTGAAACGAAGGCGTAGATATGATACGGGTGAAATGAAGTCAAGTCTCTAATTTACGCCTATCTATTTGTGAAGAGCGTGACAGACAGACACACACACTGACACACGAAGATACAATCATATTAATATATAGATACTCGAGGCTGAGCACCATGCACTAGTGCGTGACAGGGAGTTGGCGTAACATTACGGATGCTGTGGGTATGTATCACTGCTATCAAAGTGTAATCGTGAGCATAGTTGATCATCGTGTACTCTATCAAAGAGATCATGTCACTTATATACAGAACAAACGGTAACGAGCCAAATACGCTGCCCTGATGGACACCAAACTCAACTGCGACTGAGGCTCTCAAAAACCATCAACAGACACACTCTGCGTTCGCTCAGCAACAAAATTACGAATGATTGGCAGAATTCTACCAGCCACACCAAACGACTCAAATTTGTACACTAGATCCCTATGTTTGACCCTGCCAAATGCCGCATTAAAGTCCAGCTTTGCGAGGCGCGTCTCTGAACTACCATCCAACGCAGATTGTAAATGGTGTGACATAGACAACAATGCGTTATAGCAACCCAAACCAGTTCTTTACGCTAACTGACCGGCGGACAGAAATCCCGTAGCCTCAGGAAAATGGAGCAAGCTTACAAACCACAATTTTTTCAAACACTTTCAACAAAATGAGCGTCAGCGTATTACATTGGGTCAGTTGTTGGACACATTGGAAGTCACTAGATCTTTGGGAATGGGAGTAATATTCACAGTACGCCAACAACGAGGAAGATTTCCTAACCGTATTATAAATATTAAATCGACTAATCATATAAAACTTAACGTTTTGGGAATGCCTCCCATCTTAAGAAGTTCAAAATATTTCAGGTAACCTAGCAAACTAAAATAGAATTCTTCAATTGTCGATAAAGAGAACATTTTGCAATAGGCGAAAGCTAAATGGTTCGGCAAATAATCTTAGAAATGGTTCCTAGCTATGGGGCAATTTTTATAGAAGTGTTCCGATGAAATGAATGAAAGTTAAACGTCAAAATTTGTGCGTCTCCCGCAGTAAGTCGCGTAAGACGCAGGAACATCACTCCAAGCTTAGGGGTGAAAATGCAAGCAAGATGCTTATAAAATAAAGGAAACTTGTTTCCCGGGTCTACACCGTCATTAGGTTCGAGATCATCAAGAAGCACTTTGATACAAACAAACAAAATTATATATTTCTCATATGGATGCTGGGTCCAAGATGTTTAGAGCACAGCATCCTGATGTGTTCATACTCAAGACTAACATAAGAACAACACTTAATACTAACATAGGAGAGAGGTAGCATTTGTTCTGCAGTGTTCCACTAAATGCATGTTACAGAAAACAGAGAAAAATAGTAGTGTCATAATGGTAAAACATTTATACTTGAATAATCAAAGAACAAAATCGTGTATGACGTTTGGGGGTCCCAACGGGCTACAATATAAAGCGAAAAATGATTGATAGGTCTTTTCTACTCCTTAATTTCCTTATGATTCTGGCATATCTAGAATGAATAATATTTAAAAATTGAAATTTGGATTGCAATTTTTTAACGTTTTTAGTCTATCTGCGACAGAAATGAAGAAAATTTAAAACTGAAACTAGACATGCTTCGGTTTAAAATGCGATGTGCGTTTTCCAAGAAGTGATATTTCATATCCATTATAATCTGATACGCCTCAAGAAGCTTAGAAATGAAATAAAATAAAATAGACGTATTACTGTATGAACTAGGGCACTCTCAGAAAGAAAGAGAACAATAACTGTTCTAGTAGGGGTTAATTGTGCTAACCGGTTCGAAACTAAAGTGACAAAATGGCTGAATTTTTCACAGATATATCTATATATTTTTATCCTATGTTGATAAGGAAGAAGAATTTTTTTTTTTGTAACGTAAAACGATATGTTTCACGCTGCACGTTTCCAATTTAATTCATTATCTAACTGTGATTCCCCTATTTGTGATAGATGAGAATTTACTGGTGAAAAACAGCCTGTGGGGGAATTGGAAAAGATGAACCATCAGAGACCACGTTAGAAGATATGAATTGGCTGAGATGTTTGCTATGCTTGAGAGAGCGTCTGTCACGTTTACCTTAAGAATTCTAGCGATGAAGCAAAACTAAATCATTTTCCTTCATGGATGCAGCACCCAACATATTATGAGAGCGCAACACTATGTGTGTTTTATTCATAGTCTTAAAGCCAACATGAGTGTTTTATCTTTATTCTAAAAGCTAACACATGGAAAAGAACTAAACCTAAACGCCAAGGAGGTTAAACGGGGTTCAGGGTGACGTCCATGAGGCAATAACAACACATCTCTGCGCTGCTCAATGTGAGCCCGTCAAAGTGATCCAATACAGCAGCAGCCGCGCATTCTCCCGGTAGGGTTTTGGGCTAACAATGTCTTCCTCTGAGCGCGCAGTAGTCAGTCAGTCCACTTTATTTAGTACGCACTGGGATGGTACAATAGGTATATTAAACATAGCTTATCACCACACTTAAATTAGACGCAGAAAGCGCTTGATAGTCTCATTACATTTCAGCTCATTGTTTGGCCTCTGTTTGGTAAGAGTATGCGCTGCCATCGGCTATACATATTTGACAGTCTGTAGCCAGGGCTATCACAGACCACGTTTATCAGCGAATTAGCTGATTCTTCTCTTATCCTCTGGAGACTGAAAGCGCATTTCCTGGTCCTGACATTCCCACAGTCAGTATACTTATGAGCAAATATGAGCAAATATCACACTAGCACTATACGACCTAGGTACATTCATAAGCCGGCGGAATCTGTCATTATAAGCCACACGTAGGCGCCCAATGGCCTTCTCTGCTCCCTAGAACTTCCCGCTCTACTGTCGCTCTCTCAGCCGTGTCGGGGTCACTGTTTGGTCTTAGCAGGGCAGACAAACAAATAGCCAAACAGACATACAACCCTAAATGGAAACAGATAACCACCCTCCGCTTCACTCGCGAGTACCTACAGTTTGTGTACAGATTCAACTACGGAAAATTGTTTGCATTTACAAGCGCTACGTTTGCTGGATGCTACAAGTGCAATGAGAAATAAAGAGGATATAAACCAGCTGATTTTTTTGTGTCGATGATGAGAAAAACAAACAGAGAAAACGCATTAATTCTGTCATTTAGTGGCATCCAATTATCACATCTGGATACGTCCAATTCTTCCATCTGGATGCGTCTAATTCTCACATCTGGATGCGTCTAATTCTCACATCTGGATGCGTCTAATTCTTCCATCTGCATGCGTCTAATTCTCACATCTGGATGCGTCTAATTCTCACATCTGGATGCGTCTAATTCTCACATCTAATGCGTTTAATTCTCACATCTGGATGCGTCTAATTCTTCCATCTGCATGCGTCTAATTCTCACATCTGGATGCGTCTAATTCTCACACCTGGATGCGTCTAATTCTCACATCTGCATGCGTCTAATTCTCTCATCTGGATGCGTTTA
>LQNS02277964.1:5395258-5413005 GCA_001587735.2 Parhyale hawaiensis | reverse complement strand
TTGGAAACTTCATTTATACTTCTGGAACAGCCGGTATCATAGTTACACCTTCCTATGATAACCTCTCTAAATTTCGCAAGATTTTAATAACTAAATTTAAATTACCAACTTCGATCCTCCCACCTCATGAGCTGGAGAACAGCGAAACGCGCGTCGTGGGTACCAAAATTTCTTCAACTGCTTCTACAATCGTCATCTACATTTTGCCATCTCAAGAAAAAAATATATATATATATGTTCGTATATTTGTATGTTTCAGGTCACACTCTTAAATAGGTGAAAAATAGGCCAGGTTGCAGATTTTGTAATTAGGTTTGCGTTTCATGGAGATCGGTGACCAGGTTGCAGAAAATGGCGAAAGTTGGCTCCTTATTCCTTCCCCTCGATGTACTTCTTGCTTGAAATACTTGTTGGAATCGAAAAAATAGAGATATTACAGCTTTCTTAGCGCGGCCATGCAGTCCTGTTTTATAACTTTCTCCATACATCGAACCATAGGGTTGTTCTCACGTACAAATTCTGACGCTAATCAACGAAAGACGGACGAGGCGATGATTTTTCATGGACAGTGGACAATGCTTATTTTCTTTCAGCTAGCTGCTTTTCTTTTGACGGAGCAGATTTCACTTCGACACAAAATCTTCAATGAACTTAAAGCATGTTCTGTATCAGGGAGACGCCGCGGCTAATTGATTTAAATTCACTGAGCCTTTGTTGCTGTTAAATACGATTTTTTCGCAAGTGATCTATGGTGGGAAATGTTTGTGCTTCTTTTATGAGTTGAAAGAGAGCAAGCTCTTCTCTCTTATTATGATTTGAGTTGGCTTTTGTTGCGTATCCTTCAGAAGCATCTGCAATATAATAAAGACCAATATGTATTTATCTGTTTATGCGTTTATTTATCTTTTTATCCATTTTCTGTCACGCTTCAACAAAACAGATAGGCGGAAATTAGCTCAGGTTGGAGGTTCTGGTGGTGCTCTCAAGCTCCATTAAAAACTGTTAGGTAGAAAATAGGCCGGGTTGCAGAAGATGGCAAGCGTATCTTAATCAGAGACAGTTGAAATTCAAACAATGAAGACATCGCAGGCTTAGTCTGATTTGTACGAGTAGTAGCTTCTCCATACATCGGATTTATGGCTAAGTATCGGGCACTTTTTGTATTGCCGAAGTTGAAATCTCAGCCCTGAAGATGTCTGAAGCTTCCATTGGCTCTCTCTCATGCATCTTGATTCGTAGTGTCTTAACGCTGATGATTTCGTTGCTTCAGCTAATATCCGAAATTTAATTCAATGGTCGATGAAACAGCTTTCGCTAAGCAAAAACCATTGGGCCTGTATAAGCTAGCCTACCGTATCCACAATACCGAAGAGGAGGTATTACTTTGAGCGTTGCCGATTTGCCTACAATAAGCAGTGAATTTTCTCCATTTCAGAGAGAGAGAAAAAAGTTTCGATACTGAGCGGCTGTGAAGCCGTAAACGCTCATCTCAGGGTGCTTAGGTTAGCAGTTGTAATAACGAAAGTAGGTATGATCAATGAAGAAGGTCATCGCAAATTCTTCGCTGTCATTTGATGACAGTGCGGGCCCTCTAGTATTAATGATATTAGTGACAGAGGCATATTGAATGAAGACGGGATGTCTCAATATCTTCGCTATCATTTTTGACAGCACTGACACTCTATAGTAAATAAATAAATATAAAATTTTTTTGGAAAGTCATTTTATACTGCACCCACAACTGGGAAACCCGCATACACTGGTTTGTGCTGCGGATAGAGGCCCACTGGCCCCAGAGAGCTGAGTGCGGCTGCAGTCGACCACGGGTCACCAAGAACTATGGCGCCAATTTGACGGAAGGTTCAAATGACCCGCGACCCCCCCCCCCTTCATCTCTCAGGAAGTTAAGTTCCGCCACGGCGCAGTACATGCACATAACTGTCGAGTCATCACACCTAGATCAGCCAAGAGCTCGCGTGCCTGGGTTGGCCTCGAACGAGCGACACAAGGTGTATAGAGCTGCGAACGCAATCATACTGCTACCGTGGAACCATTCTATGTAGTTTAACGTCGCAATACCCCCACGAATCTGCTGCAGCCAACCCTACTTTATCTATCATCTCCTTGACGAAGATTTTACAGCAGACATCTAAATGTTTTCATTTTAATATGACTGCAATAGCCCGATTGGTTCTCTCAGCGGGTGCATATGAACCCACGCGTCCCCGTTGCATCAGATGAGGCCCCTAACAGGTCCATTACAGTTGGAGTTTCTGTGATAACGCCTTATGCGCATGTACCACATTGGAAATATACAAAATATGACTAATATTATAAGAAAAATGATCGCAGTAAAAAAGTTCACGCCTTATGATAATAAACCACTTAGTGTACTTATTCATTTCGTGTCCGCTCTTACGAAAATAGGCGAAAATAGGTCAGGTTTCAGTTTCGAAATTAAGATACGTTTCATAGAGAGTAATGACCTCTTTGCTTAAGACGGCGAAAGTGGGATCTTTATCCCTTTATCTGAATACACTTCTTGCTTGAAACACTTCTAGAAATCGGAACAGTAGGTATGCAGCTTCTTATAACTTTTTCTCCCAGGTCACGACTTATAAATTCGGCAGATGATCAACGGAGCACTCATGATATGATGATTTTTACGGGCAGTAGCAATTTTTTTTCTAGCCTGCTATCTTTTTCCGACTGAGTAAATTTTTCTTCATAGGTCAAAATTTCAGCACTTCAGATATTTGATTTAGTAAGACGGTACCATGACTACCATGTGCTCACATTGCATATAGCCTGGTGGGAGTTGCATTCAAGTTTATTGCAGTGTTCTACTGAAGATTACTTCTGCCTCTCACCATTGAAGACGCACATTTATTTAAGAAGGAAGATGAGAAATCGTAAAAGAAGAACGAGTCTACTATGGGCTCAACAACAAAGACGTGCTACCAATGGAGAGCGATGCAACGTCAATGCAACACAGTATCAAGAAAATCTTGAATAAGAACTGCTGATAAGCGTAAGCGAGGAAATGTGGAAGCGGCAAGCCAGAGAAGAGAGGACCTAAGGATGACAGCACGACAAAGGGTCAATGAAGAAAATGAAAAAGCTAGCCAGAGAAGAGAAGATTCCGCACCGGCCTATATTAATCGAATACTAAAGCTCTCTGAGAGAGTATACCTCCGCCAAAAAGGCAACGGTAACGAAAAATCCTAGTTGGTGCTGTGACCATGATTTTGTTGTAGCAACACCAAAATCTAATCGCTTGTGCCTTATGATAGTATTGACAGTTTCTGCAATATTCTTGAAGATCCGCTCTTAACATTTTGAGCTATGCTGCTAACAAACATTATGCGAAACATAAGCCACTCATGCAAATCAACCAACCGATCTGCACCAAAATTCAATCAGTTTTGTCTTTTAACATCTCTAAGAATTCCTATAAATTTCTTAAAATTCCACTCCGAACTATAACAAAAATTTGATCATGTACTCTTCGAGATATAGCTACCTAATAACACGTGTAAATTTCATGAAAATCTATCCATAACTTCTTGAGTTATGGCATTGAGAAAAATGAGGCACACAAACAAACAAACAGATGGACAGATCTTCACAAAACATTAATCATCTGTTCTTCCTAACATACTTAGCAATCTTCGTAAATTTCATCAAAATCTGCCCATAACTTTTTGAGTTATCCTGCTGACAGACAGAATAACAGACAAAGAGGCAGACAAACCCGACGAAAACTTAACCTCCTTGGCGTGCATTTTTCACGCACGGGTCTACTAGTTATATAATAGTTGCCATGTAAAACGATAGATATTATTTAATGATGAAGATTGCTAGCATTTAGTGTAAACATTTTTCAAGGTAACTAAAACTTATTTCAGTACAGCTAAGTGTGAAGATTTACCGAATGGGATTAGCAGTGATTTAACACGAGTAATGGTTCGCAGTTGCGCCGGAACAAAGGGGGGGGGGGGTAGTTGGGGCAACATACAGTGTGCCCTTTTCTCGAGGAAAACTGGATGTCATTTACAAACTGCTAATAGTTACCTCCGCCAAGGAGGTGCTTTCGTCGTGTTTGTCTGTCTCTTTGCCTGTCTGTCTGTCCGTCACCAAGATAACTCAATGAGGTTTGAACGAATGTTGATGAAATTTAAAGGGATTTGTTGGTCCATTTGCGTGTTTAACTTATATATAAGAAAATTACAGAAATTGTTGATACTATCAAAAGGCACAAATAGTTCGATTTTGATGTTGATACGAAGAAAATCATGGTTTCAAAACCAGTTTCAATTTTTTTCCTGACCATTACTTTGTTTGGCGGAGGTTTGCGGTTTCCGAGTGCTCATACGCTTTCCGCGTGCTCTTTAGTTCACAATAAAATACGGGAAACATTACTGTCTGAGAGACGTTCATCGATCTTTATCTCCGCCTAGGAGATCATGTTTTCGTCGGCTTTGTCTGTCACCACAATAACTCAAAAAATTTATGGACGGATTTTAATGAAATTTACAGGGATTGTTAGGTATGTTAGGATGAACAGATGATTAACTTTTGGTGAAAATCCGTTCATCCGCTTGTTTATCATTGTTATTACATTGTTTTTCAATGTCATAACTCAAAAAGTTATGAACGGATTTTGATGAAGTTTACATGAGTTGTTAAATACATTACGAAGAGTGAATGGCCAAATTTTTGGAGTGATCTATTAGTTCGTCCGTTCGTTTGCAACTGTTTTTAATTTTATGCCTGTTAGCACAATAACTCATGACATTATCAATGGATCTTTATGAAATTTGAAGTAGTTGTTAGTAATGATAAGACATAAATGATTAAGTTTTGGTGCAGATCGGTTTGTTCGTTTGTATGTTTAAGTCATGTTTGTCGTAATGATTTTTAGCAGCATAACTCAAAAATTTTAGAACGGATCTGCACGAAAATTGCATAAACTGTTAATACGCTCTCAGAGTGCTCTAGTTCAAGTTGCTGCCGCATCGAGTTCGGGTGGCCGACCATGAAACGTAGCTCTCGGTAGCCTACCGCCCCATGCACGCGGTAGTTCCTCACGGCTCGGTGATCTCGCCACTCCCTTTTAATAACTACGTCAGCGACTTTCGCCAGATTAGTAGCGTCACCTCTTCGTACGCAGACGACTGTACCGTCCGAGGCCTGGACCGGGGACAGAGCCGTGGCGGTCTCTCACTCTGAGATCCATTCCACACTGTTTACATCAGACAATCGTCAATCCAGGACGCACCCATCAATCAAATGGGTTCTTCGGACCTTACCCTAGAGCGCACCCCAAAGATCTTGGGCGTGATGTTTGACCCACACCTTACTTTTGCTGCTCACGCGCATTATATTCGCGACAGATGCTGCTCCCGCTCGCAGATTCTCGCCGCGCTGGCCGGCGCAAGATGGGGACAACAGGAGACTTTATTACTGACCTATCGGGTCCTCATCAGAAGTGTCATGCATTACGCTGCCCCGGTATGGTTCCCTAATGTCTCAAGAACCGACGTGAGTAAGCTGCAGGCGGTACAGAATGCAGCCCTGCACATAGTCATCGGATCCCACTGCATGGCTTCGGCGCATCACGTCCATCAGGAGGCCTCAACCCTACCAGTTGGCGACAGTCTGGGGTTGCTGTCGAAACAGTATATCCTCAGCGCACGGTACTATCACGTCCCTCTCCGGCCCTCGCATTATTCGACGCACTCTTCAATCCAAGTTTGCAGAAGACATTGCTCTCCTACTTACAGATGAGATTCTTAGGGCTGCGCGTTTCCTCGCTTCTCTTCCTCTCTTCGACTTTCTCTCCCTTTGTCCAGGCCTCCTCCGGAGCCTCCTCCCCAAGTTGGCATTGGTGGACTCTAACGATGGCAACGAACAACGACATAATTTATTTCGCTTATGTTTTCCTTAACTGAATCTCTTCATGGCAGTTGAAACTTCACGCTGAACAGAGGGCAAATTATATTCAACTAGAGTGCCTGTGCTGTCAAAAACGACAGCAAAAAAATTGAGACGACATGTCTTCATTCAATGTACTTTTGTCACTTCTGAACGATACGCTACAACAGCCGTCTCAAATTTTGATAAGAGATAAGTGATCTCTTTCAATTCATTTAAGAAGCACAATCGTCTGCCACCATAGATTACATGCAAAAAAAATCTTACATTAGAAAGCAACAAGCCTCAGCAGTGAATTTAAATGAATTACCAGCCGCGTATCCATGATACCTAATCAGCCTTCAGTACATCGAAGATTTTGTTTTGAAGTGAAATCAGTCGAGGCCGTCAAGATAGAGAAGCAGCTCCGTCAAAAGGAACACGGCAAGCGGAAAAAAATGATGTCTACTACCGGAGGCAAATCATCTCCTAGTTCGCCCTCCCTTCGTTGTTTACATTCTGATTTTGTGCGTGGTAAACTGAGCACAAATATACTGTTCGATCTGTGGAGAAAGTTATAAAATTAGACTACATGGCCGCGAAAAGAAAAGCTGTAATATCTCTATTTTTTTATTATTATTCTAAAAAGTGTTTCAAGCATTCAGGCCAGAAGTACATTGAGGGAAAGGAAAAACGAGTCAACTTTCGCCATCTTCTGCAATCTGGTACCGATCTCCTTGAAAATGAAACCTAATTACAAAATCTGCAACCTAGCCTAGTTTTCGCCTATTTCTTTAAGAGCGTGACCCAAAACATACAAATATATAAACAAATAAACAGACAACGGTGTTTATTATATTGCGTGTTGATTCACACAGCAGCCAAATTTCGGTCTTCGAAGGCTTAGCTATCTGCTGGTATCCATATTATAGTACGCTCTGAGCATTTCCGGTGAATTCTTTGGATCCTTCGTCCTACTACTACTACTACAACTTAATGCTTCTATAGAAAATTGGAAGGAAAGGTTGCAATTTGAATTAGTGCAATATTTTCTGAACACCCATTCAGTCCTCTCTCACTTAATAGGTGTTTCTATTTCTTTCCAGCACGAGTCAATGCATGCCGCTTTCCTAGTTGTGGTGGTGTGTCTGCGAGGCGTTTTTACTTAATTACTATACCGTTGCAAACTCTGATGCATCACTCGTAAGAGAATGCTACATGCATCAGAAAAGATGTTTTAAATTGCTCCTATATTGAACGCATTTAAAAAAAACGACTTAAATTAAGGAGCTTCCAGTGAATATCTAAATAAGGCTGCATTCGCTACCAGTATGTAAGTCATTCTTTTTATATTTATCTACAGCTGTGTTCTTCACTGCGGGAAACTATTCGGAGTCTCAGGTCTTCATTGATGTGACTGAAGCAACTGACTGCGAAAATCCCATTTACAAACTGGAGTACGCTGGCAACACAGAAAATCTGACTGAATCCGGCTGGGTGGACGTCGCCATCGAAGTATGTGAGAAGCTGCCCATTACCCTCACGCTCATCGCTTCTGGCCAAGAATATTCAAACTTTTCTTTTTTACTAACCTATGTTCACGACGGTGAGAATCAGTATTAAGTCATTAAAAATCCAAGTTTTATTCTAGATGTTATGACTGCGCTGTATCCTTTGCGATAATACTCCTAATTAATGTTCATTTGCTATTATATAAGAAGGCTTAGAACTGTTCCTGGACATTTACGTTTCATATTGTGTGGAGTCGCACGTCATAGAAGTTTTCCTAAGCTTTGGAACAACCATAGACCACACAATACATAGACTGGACACTGGCCCCTAAGGCAGATTTCGGCCCCGCAATTGGGCCTGACTGCACGGTGCCGCAGACGCATTTTTATATATTCTTCCATTACTTTTTCACAGTGCTGGGCCCTGACGCAAGTAGTTGCTTCGTTGCGTCGACGACGCAACGACCATTTCATTGACGCATGACGCAAACGTTTTAAGATGACAAAATGACGCTGACGCAACGACAATGACGCTAATAAAAATTTGCGTCATTTCCCCCTTACAGCCAAGAAAAAGTAGTCCCGTATAGTATCACTTGTTCGGCAGAAAAAAAACATGATACTTTTTACTATTAGTCACCACTCAAACTCGAGAACTTTAGACCACTACGTAGTAGATATTGATGTGGTGAATACGGATATCCGAGTGAAAAGGTCAACGTCGTCTGACGCCAGTTTTTTTTTAATACGTAGCCGTATTTTAAACTCAGCATTACAAGAGTACTCCATCGCAATTAAGAGGGAATTTTCAAATAAAAATTAGATAGAAACTACCAAATCATTACAGAAACAACCTGTTTTCTTTTTGAAACGTTATATTGAAGTTAAAGTCGGTGCATCAATCGTACAAAATCATGCAATTGCTCAACCAAATCAAAGAAACCTTATAAGACGAGCGTTTATCGTTGACGTAGTGTCGTGTATGACCCGTGGTTATTTCGAACGATAAGTCCACAAATTTTATATCCATTGATAAACTACTTCTCAAGGCTAGGCGCGTAGGACTGGTTCTACTAATGACATCGCAGCTTAGGCAACCATTTTACTGACGAAAAAAAAATTATGTGCGATAGTGAGTACCAAGGCTGAGTTAATACTAGATTTAAATAATTCAATACAACCGCATTCCTAAAACTAATAATTTCCGACGGCTGTTACCTACAAATTCGCCAACTAAACATAAATCTCGACAAAATTCATTAAAATTTAACGTTTCGGGATGTTTGCTCCAAACTTCAGAATGAAAAATAATGAATGAAAAACCTAAAAGGGGTTATTATTATTATTATTTTTTTATTTTAGTTAGACTAGCAGGGAACAGAGATATTGTCAGGAAGAGATGTAAAATACGAATAACCGGGGTAAGCTCAGAAGCTCCCAATATCAACGCTTGTACAGTCGCGCCATATACAAGCAGCAGTCGTGGTACAGTCGGAAAAATTCAGTTATGGATTGTAATGAGAGCTATCATAGTAGTCATTTTGTTTTGTTTTATGGATGTGAAGAGGTTCTTAAGCCCGCTGCAGACGACAGTCTTTTGTCCTGTGTTTTCTCTTCGCCGCGTTCGAACGGTTCGTGCTGTCCTTGCAAACACAACTGCGAGTCTACCTAAAGTTTCGATAAAATCTTTACCGTCGTATGTGCTGACGTAGCAAAGGTCGCTAGTGCAATGTCTTGAACCTTTTCAACATTTTAGTGAATGTCGTCTCAGAAAGCAGTGCTCGTTATTGTTGTTTGCACCGACGCAGCAACACATTCGAACGCTATGAAGTGAAAACACAGGACAGAAGTCTATCGTCTGCAACGGGCTTGAAGTTGTGAGTTCAATTGTGGGTGAAAAAGTCGATGGCGAAGAAGTCTTTCCTACTACTGCAAATGAATGTTTTATTCTACATGAAGATGGGGAGTATGGGATGGGTAGGTTTTTGCAAGTGCTAAACCTGTTTGGCTGGATATGCCTCGATGTTGGTCAGCGCGGGCTTTGCAATACTGTCCAGTGCTGCCCACATACAAAGCGTCGTTACTCCTGCGTTCAATTTTATAGACATCACTGGACAGAAGAGGTGTGGTAGGTTTACCGTTGAATTTAAAAAAAGGATCATATGGCAAAGGTGTTTTTGTAAGAAAACCTGAAGCATGTGTGCGGGTAGACTTCGAAGAAGAAAGTTTTTAAAGAGTTGACTGTTTAGACGGTGGATTTGCAGCAGCATGGAAGGGGAAAAACAAGTCTAATTTACGAACAGTAGGTTAGCATTACCGACATAAAATAGTTTTTTCCAAAAATAGCTTGCAGTAGTGAACTATAAGGGGTCTGGATAACAGTTATTCATAAACATTGGTCGAAGAAAATAATTTTATTTGAAAATGCCCGGTAAGAGCAGAATAAATTCCTGTTCAGCGCATGAACGTCTGTTATTTAAATGGTCTGAGTTGGAGTGAGTAGATAATAGTGAAATTTATTTAAAATATTTCAGTAACTGAGGCCAGGACCAGACAGTTCACTGAATAAACTTACAAAAACCAATTGTCAAATTTGTCGGGGCATTTTTATTATTAGTTTTCAAGTGTCGTCGTCTAATATATTTACGTGTTGCAGTTTGTACTTCCGTGATGCTATGATTATGATACAATAATAATAATAACAAAATTGATCAAGTAAACTAAATAATAGCTAGAGAACTCTTGAAGCGCATACCGCCGACAATCCGCCAAGTTAAGCAACGTCACTGAAAAATTCAAATTAGCTCTGAAACTATAATTTCCTGTTTATCAGCCCCAAGTTCTGACATTTGTGGCTTCTGAAACTATAATTTCCTGTTTATCAGCCCCAAGTGCTGACATTTGTGGCTTCTGAAACTATAATTTCCTTTTTATCAGCCCCAAGTTCTGACATTTGTGGCTTCTGAAACTGATAACAGTTTCCGTAGATCTTTTGAAGATATGTCCAGAACTTTTCGAGTTATGTAGATGACAAATAAAAACACGCAATCCGACCAACCGATCATCACCGAAATTTGATCGTTTAACATGGCTGCATTTATTCCTCTAGATGTGACCGCTGCCAGCGGTCGTATGTTGGGAGTAGTTCTCTCCAACAGTTTGTGCGGCACAGCCAACACGCAGGCATCTCCCATTGTACGGGTCGACCTAGTACTGTTCCCATACACTCAGCAATCAGAAATCATAGTACTTTAGAAAATCATCAATTTAAAATGTCAAATTTTTCCATTTTAAGAAGGACAACATCAAAAACCGAGCTCCGACTCTTAGAAAGTTTATTTGTTTTCACCGACAGACCGTCGCTAAACAATGATCAAGCAGCAGTACCCTTACCTATAGCTTCACATAATTAATTTTAGTATAGAGCTGAACCTGCACAATTGTCGTATGTTTATTAGTTTTCTTCGTAATCCTTCACTTTTTTATCCCCTTTCTACAATTTTTAATTTTGTGTCAATTTATCTGTAGTGTTCTATTGGTGTATCCATACTTGCTTTCTCAAAATTACGTTTGTTTATTTTGCAGCACTGAAGATAAAATTTTTATTATTCCGAAACGTTTGCTTTTTATAAACTATGAAATTTTAACTATGGTTCTCTCATTTGTAGTAAATTTTCGACTCCCTAGTAATCGCTCTGTGGGTGAAATTTTCATTTCTAACAATCTGAGTGAATTTCATAAAGTTTTGTACATACTTTCTTGAGTCATTTTGCTGACAAACAATAATTCGAACAGAGACAACACACACAAACAAAATATACCACCACAAAATATTCTCATTTGCCCTTCGTGATAAACCTACCTAACAACTCATGTGAATTTCATAAAATCCGTTCGTAGATTTTTTGCGTTATGGTACTAAGAAAGAAACGCAAACAAACGAACGGTGGAACGGATCTTCACCAAAAGTAGATAATCTGTTGCTCGTAACACGCCTAACATTCTCTGCAAATTTTGTGAACACCCGTCCATAGCTGTTTATTATCTTGTTGACAGACAAACTCGACGAAAACATAAGCGCCTTGGCGGAGGTAACTATAATGAAATAAAAGAGTTGAGGCTGAATGTTAATTTTAATCGATAAATCCAAATAATATCTAACAATTTAAAATTTTATAAATTATTAAAATAAATCATATAAGAGTAAAAAACTAATTGTCTTATGGAATATCGATTTCATAGTATTTTCTATCATATATATATATATATATTTATATGATTTTTCACGTAAATTGAGTTCATTAGTAAAATGACCGTATCCGCCAGTGACGCAATGACACAAAAGAAATGACGCAACTTTTTGCGGAAGAAAAACAGTAGATTGACGCGGACGCATCACCCCCTCCGGCAGTGACGCATTGACGCTCAAGCTACGCCCTCAAACGAGTGACGCGCCCAGCTCTGCTGTTTCATACTTTGGGCTATTTAACTTAATTTTTTTACATTCGGTAATGACTGGCAAACCTGTACATACTTCTAAAACTTCTATGCGCAACAAATTCACAAAAATATTAACACTTGTAGTGTAAATATGTAGAGCAACTGATTATGGCATCCTTTGATATTTGCAGCAGGACAAAATTGTTTCCAATATGTAGTAAAACAAACAGTCTCATATTGTAGAACGCAAGCTTCTAAAATTTGTGATATGCTTGATTTGTAATGAAATGCCAAGTAAATATCTAATGGAGTAGTTAACTAAGATAATTAATTATTTGATATAGGTACGCGCTTAGCGACAACCCAAAAAGTAGTAGGAGTTGAGCAACGTTAATAATTTATTGCAGGGAGTGTGGTGAGTTGACCTAAATGTGACTAATACCAAAAAACTGTAATTAGTTGGCCATGAAAAATGACGACGGTGATGAATTTTGTTGTTTCTCCACCAAATTAGAGACAGAAGGAGTTGAGTCATATTAATACATTTTTTTAGTTAGGCAAGTGGATTGACTGAGATGTGATTTAACTTACGCAACCATAAAGTGATAGAACCTAGTCATCCATTAAATGATATGTTGGCAATCATGAAGTTTTGTAACGTAGGTACCCTTGAAGTGATGTAACGTATGCACCCATGAAGTGGTGTAATTTAGGTACCCGTGAAGTGGTGTAATCTAGGCACCCACGAAGTGATTTAACTCAGGCAACAAAAAAGTGATGCAACATAGGAACCATGAAGTGATTTAACGTAGGCAGCCCCGAAATGGTGCAATATACAAAGGCAGTTATGTGAAATTATAGTGACAATCATGATGTGATCTAGCATTGGAATCAGAGAAGTGCTATAGCAATGGCAGCAGTGAGGTGATAGCGTCAGGCCCGGTGAATGATCAAAAAATCCCGCTAGTCGCAATAGCACCAATACTAGCGTAGCAGCAGAAACAAGCTTTCTTGTGTAGGACGGCTCTAACATGAGGTAACTGTCATAGAAAAATTTTGTGCCTCAAGCAATTACAGAAAAAGTTATGAAGGAAAATTTTGCGATCACATTCAGACAGGAAACAGGGGAAGTAATCGCACCAAAGCGGGCGAGAAATTTGCAGCTGTTATTGGGAGATATGGCACACATTCTAAAACCGGGAAATACGATATGATTACAGGAGTTCTAAGGTGTAAAGATCTGCCGCTTCCAATGGTGCATTCAGATTTTGGCCAGCTCTTGCAGTTTTCGGAAAACGGGGGGGGGCGATCACTCGCCCACCCCGACACTACAGCATTGACGACCGTGAACTGGTGTAATCTAGGCACCCATGAAGTGATATAATCCAGGCAACCATAAGTGATGCGACATAGGAAACCATGGAGCGATATAGCGTAAGCTATATATATACCTAGGCAGTAATGTGAGATGATATTGACACCTACGATGTGCAAGTTTAGATGGTTTCAGTAATGAAGAAGAGTTGCATCAGCCATAAATTATTATGTTTTAATATCATTTACCGGCTGTCTTGGTATCTTTATCTTACAGTTAAATATGTATTTTTATTTCTTTGCCACCAATATAGTATTGCTGTGGTTTTAATTCAGTTTTTCAACATTACGGGGTACCTCCCTTTAGTCACGGCTATTGGAATGAGGTCTACAGAAGCTCTACATACATTAATGTCTGAGGTTATTGCTTCAAATCTGAGACTGTAAAAACAAAAACTCAATTGAATGTGATATTAAAGCACATTAAGTGTAGCATCTTTGAGTCAATTTTTTCTAAAAATTTTGATACTCGTAGAAATTATGACGAATTTTCAATGATTCTTGGTGTAAGAAGGTATGGTATACATCGCCTGCTGCAGATATAAGATGTGAATTTCGATTCCCTGCTGTGCAACGCATTCGTTATGGTACGACGCAGGAATTAATCGTTTGAGGTTCCTGTGATCAATAAGACTCATTTTATTAGTCGGCCTCCAGGCCCAATTGCGAGAAGCCCAATTTCAGTGTCCAGTCAATGCATGGTGTGGTCTGTGGACCAATATACGTGGAGTCCGTGAGCCGGGAAGTTATTGAAAAAAATATTCCCTTAAATACATAGTTTTTTCGTTGTGGGAAGCCGAGAGAGATTTTTATGCGGGATTTTTATTTTATTTCTTGTATGCATGTTTTACAGAGCGGGAGTCGATCACTTTGCAATGGTGTTCCGTGCCAGACTTCGTTGTAAGTCGGATACCGCATGAATGCTTGCCTCAAGACTGCATATCGAGACCACAGACGAACCTTGTTCCCATTGACACCTGGGATGCATGCAATGCACACTTCGACGAGAGCTCCTGTTACCGTAAGACACGCTCGCCCTGTTTCTTTCCTATAGAAGTCAGAACAAACCAAAGGGAACATATTTTTCTTGTTTCTACTGGGAGGGTTAACGGGATTGTTTCACGGTTTCTAAAAATTCTTCCAAACCTATGTACTCAAGTACATATATATCTACGTTATACAGTACTTTATGTGTAGATTTATATGGAGAACTATGTAGCATGATAACATTAGTTAATAGCTTAAATTGGAAGTTTCTCAATGTACAAATGTACCCATATTTCAGAGTTCAATTAGAAGGTTACACTCATTCGAGGTCATTGCGTTGCCATTATTGTGAGCAGTCGTTACCGTGTGCACATTAGCTCTCATTATTTTCTTAACTTTTTCCACTGACAAATTCGAACTCTATACACAGGGTATGTATATCGAGAGCAATTGACCAAGAAACAGGTAAAAACGAAGCTAAATAGCGCACTGAGCACGCCTGCTGTATCGCTGCAATAATGGAAACTAGCGGGACTCGTATGACTTCTACACTTGGCATTTTTCATGTCTGAAATGTAGCAATTCTATGCGATGCCATCGTAGCATACCCGTCCCTGACCTGACGAAGTTTTTCTAATGGCGATGACACTCGCTAGTCACAAGAACGAGTGAACGCCTTCTAACCTCATGCAATCCTTTCTCGCCAACACATCTCTTCTAGCCGATCGCACGTTGTCAATCCCACGTACAATATTTAACCTCATGCACAGCATCTAGCTTTACACACCTCATCGAACCTAATGCACCTCGTGTAACTTCACGGGCTTCATCTTTTCAAACGCACCTCAAATAATCAAATGCATCTTACCTAATGTAGTGCATCGCAAAAAATTTAAAGTACTTCATCTGATCTAAAATACCTCATGTAGTCTTACGTACCTCGTCCAATGCGGGCATTACATTTGTAGCTCCGTCTGCTCAAAAACCTGCTTGAGACACCCCTGTCCTTATGAGTATATTCCGGCAGGCCCTATCCATTTTTAAATATGTTTGGGGTTCTCCAACCCAAAGTCTGTTCCGAGTGCCTTTTCCGCATGAAATGTTGCTAATGCCGCAGTTCCTCATGAGTGGGCTAGTTTTTAGAGTTATTTAGGTTCTCTATGTTTCCCCTTGTACTACTCAAGGTGGGTTGCCGAATGGTGATAAGCGACCCATCCCATGGGGCTGCTACCTGCTCCTGTATGGAGGGCTACTGCCGCCTATCCTCCTGTCCTAGCCACTTCACCCAGACGAGCCAATCGCGTCCTCCGAAAGCGTCATCTCATTGATCAAGGTTTCACCCCTTTCACTCCCTCTCAGGTTCGAGAGGCCATTGATGCTTCACGGACCTCTACAGCTATAGGCCCTGACCAATTATCTATCTTACATATGAAGCACCTTGGCCCTCGAGGTCTCCTCTATCTAACCAGTCTATACAATCTCTCCCTTGCTCACGCCGACATCCCCGCTCTTTGGAAATTAGCAATCAGAATTGTCATTCTAAAACCATCCAAACCTGCTGAGAAAGAGACATCTTACCGCCCAATATCGCTCCTGTGCCCTGCTGCCAAGGTCCTAGAGCGCCATCCGCTGCTTTTCATCAATGAGGCATCCCAACCCGCTCCTCACCAACATGGCTTCCGACCCATGCATTCCACATCTGCTATGCTACCCCTTTCCTTCCAAGCAACTCGTGGCATGAACAAGCCTAAACCTCCTGACAGCACGGTGGCTTTGCTTATTGATTTCAGTAAAGCCTTCGACACCGTTCCCACTGAAGGCCTCCTCTCCTCGGTTTCTAATAGCACGCTCCAGCATAATATTGTCAGATGGCTTACGGCTTACCTCAGGGGTCGCGCAGCCTGCTGCCTCTATAACGGATTTCGTTTTCAATTCCGAGCTGTCAAGGCGGGGGTTCCTCAGGGTTCTGTCGTCTCATCTTCCCTTTTCAACCTCTACGTCCCACGGGACAAGTTTTGCCGTCCCCTTGTGACATCATACGCCGACGACTTCACTGTCGTGGCTTCCCATCGCCACCCTCTCACCGCTGCAGCCGCTCTATCCGATCACTCTGACTTGATCAGTAACTGGGCAGCTGCCCAGGGTCTCACCATCTCAACCTCTAAGTCCAACTCAACATTATGGACGACCGACTCCCATCAGTCTAGACTTGACCCTCGAATCACTGTTAACAACACTATCCTACCTCTGGAGCGCCGCCCCAAGATCCTCGGCTTCACTTTCGACACCCACTTTACTTATACACCCCACATCACTTCTATCGCTGCCCGAACCTCCAACAGCCTTAGATTGCTCAAGGCCCTAGCTAGCATACGCTGGGGCCAGTACAAGGAGACCCTGCTTCTTAGGTATAGCATATATCCGACCCCTCTTCACTTACGCAGGCCCCTGTCTGGTATCCTGGAGCGCGCCATTCCGCCATTCCAAAGCTGCAGACAGTTCAAAACGCCGCTCTCCGTTCTGCGACCGGTTGCCTTCTCATGGCATACATCGATCACCTCCATTCAGAGTCCAAATTCCTAAAGGTCGGCCAATCTCTCGACCTTCAGTGCCGCCAATACCTTATCCCGAGCACCCAGCCCACTATGTCATCACTGCACAGGCCGGTCGTCGACGCATCCGCCAAAACCTGGCAACCAGATTCCACTCTGACGTCAACCACTTGCTAACCAATAATATCACGCCATACGAAGAGTACCGTGCAGCTATCTCCTTCCTCCATCGGTCTGCCGTACGAGCTTCACTAGACAGTCTCTGTAAGCAGGGTTTGGGCGCCGTTCTACCGGAGATTTCGCCTGAGGAGACCGCTCTTCCAGTGACCCTCAAGCTGTGAACCACCTATTCGAATGCCCTGCCCATCCCACCCCGCTCCTTCCTACCTCTCTATGGGACAATCCTTTATCTGAACTTCACTTCCTGTGCTCTCTTCATTCCTCTTCATACCTTCCGCCACTTGCTCCACCCCCTCCGGAGCCTTCCCCCGCGTAACTACAACAACAACAACTTGAGGGATCGTCCGCACGAGTGTTTCTTTATTCTGTCTATTTCTCTTGCTTCTTCTGCGTCTTGAGGTGCTTCGCGCCTGATTTCTCCACCAGTAGCAGCGCACTGAGCCAACTTATACGTTGGAGTCCTGCCGTTGATGAGACAGCTTGTATTATTTCTTCTCGAACCTCTGTTTACGTTCTAGTAACACTTTACGGATCCCCTGGCAGTCACAATGTTTAAACTATTGATGTAACAATAATAATAATAATAATACAAGCTCCTCACGAAAGATGCCAGGAGCAAAAAGAAAAACCGAAGCATGGCTTGGGTTGACTACAAGGAAGCCTTCGACATGGTCCCTCACTCCTGGATCCTGGAATGCCTTGACATCTACGGCATTGCCGGCAACATCCGCAATCTGATCGCGACGACCATGCCCAATTGGAAGACCCAGCTCACAAGCGCCAACAA
>LQNS02277964.1:5373257-5386678 GCA_001587735.2 Parhyale hawaiensis | reverse complement strand
TGGGTGACAGCAGCCAATACCGTCCCATTCATTTGCAGTGGGGGCGAAGGGTTCATCAGCCCTATGTGCATTACTAAGCATTTGTCGACATTAAAGCTCATCTGCCACGTTCTGCTCCATTCCATGAGGTGGTCAAGGTCTTGCTGGAGCTCGGCTCTTTTCGTGGCAGGATGACATAGTTTAGTATCATCTGCAAATTTACTGATTTCACTACGGATGTTTAGATCGAGATCATTGATGTAAATTGAGAACAGAAGTGGTGCAGAGTTCGGGAAGCTGGTGTATCTGTGATACGGCTGGTGACTAATCTCTCGGCCACAGGCCAGATCTTTTTAATTGCTTATGCGCCCGAATTATTTAACAATAAATCTCTGGGAACCTGCATCGTGGTTTACTGCCAAAGGAATTCCACGGGTCCAGTTTGATGGAGCAACTTTTATATCTATATATCCCACGAGTCCACTTAGACAAGAGCAGATTCAGTAATTATTATCAGCAAAAAGGCTGGTCGTATAAGATATCATACATCGAATCTCGGTGTTGTTTGTGATGTTGATAGGGAATTGCCATGGCACAATGCGAAGGTTTCACTGATCTATCTGAAGCTCCTTAAGCCAAACCGTGAACGTTTCACGGGTGCTGCTAGCTTATATAAATATTCCACGGGTCCAATGATACGCAGTGGTCAGCAGTCCTGTACAGCTGGGCAAGGTTTTTTTTAATAATGTTAGTGCCCCTGGGCTCTTCTGAATGAACGGGTTAGGATCTGGAAAATTCCTATGTGGGGGTGGGCACTAAGAGTGCTAGCAAAATTTTGCGGGGGATGGAGGTGGGGGGGAGGGGGAGCGAGACACAAAAGCTAGGCCCTAAGCAGTACATTTTTTTCAAGGCTTCATTTCCAGTGAAGGGCGCGTGTAACTTTTTAGGGAGGGAGTGTGTCCCCCACGATCCTCCCCTGGCTACTCCACTGCATGGAATTATAGATATTATTATCAACCAAGAGGATGGACTTAATATATCACACACCGAGTCCCCGTATTGAAAATTAAGTGTGGTGTTACCATACTAAAATATGAACGTTTCACGTGTCTGTCTGAAAGGCCTTGCAAAGCCGTGAAAATTTCATGGATCCAGCTAGTCTATATTATAATTATGCTTGTTCCTCCATACGTTCCTTCCTTCCTTCCTTCCTTCCTTCCTTGGTTCTTGCGTTAGTACGACCGTTACGCTTTCACAATTAGATAGGGGAAAATTCAACTGGCAAGAAGCTCTGGTTACCATCTCTGAAGTGAAGAACTGGAGCCAATGTTTCATTTTTTTTAAGCTGCCCACTGCTTACAGGTTATAGGTAGAAGATCTGCTTTCTGACTTTGAACATATACATAGTTTCGCACTATGTATTGATACTACTGGTTAGTAACTTTGAAGACCAATGTTTGTGTACTGATGAATTTCTGCTGGTTCCACATATTTTTTATTTCTCTTCTGGCTGTTCAGACTATAGCTTATGAGACCATTTGAAGTTTCGCTCTACTGGAACTGTCTTTAGAAGCCGCCGTGGTATCATATCTACGACCTCAATAGTTTTGATAGATTTTAATAGACTTCTTCCGATGTATTTTTATTAGCCCAAGCTTACATTGGCGAGTCTGTGCCTTCGTCACAAGGAGGTTCTAATAGAGAGGAGCGCACTCTCTCTATTTATCCTACGGGAGCGTTGCGAGTAAACTCTTCCCTTAAACTGGCTGAGTGGCTAAACAAATCGGAGAGCGGCATTGCCTCACGCAGCTTATATAGAAAGGAGTCCTGAGTTCAAATTTTTATAGCCATTAACTATCGACGACATTCCGAGCGGATGGAAGTATGTAAAGGAAACTTGTATCCTGTATACCATTTGATGATGAAAGTAACAGAGTGAGCACTGGAATTTAAATCTTCAGACACTATTGTCTTTCCAAAAATATTGAAGAGCTGCCTGTCCGTATCTTCCTTAATTATATGTGCTAACCACTGCCACTTCAGCCACTTTGAGGACTCCAAACGCCAGCTTCGATCACGTGACAAAGCAATGTGTTTACTCGCCCAGAGAGTGCTTGGGCTTGCTCCTACTATTAGAAGCTCTTTGCTTCGTCAGGACGAAAATCTACTAAAGTTGCAGAGCTATCACACTGCAACCTGTATACAAGATACATGTTTGAATTTTTTTTGGTATAGTTATCTACATTAACTCTGCCTATTAATGGACAATGAGATCACGTCTGATATAAGAAGTTGTTAATGCAAAAGAAATTAACTTGATGTTAAAGTTCAAAGTTTTGCCAAATGTTATTGTGTGCAAACTATAACGGGAGACGCACGCATTCAACATTTTAAAAAATCCGCTTTTACAGTATTTCTTAATAGTATTGCTTGAAGAATGACCCTTCATTCTCTGACGTACCGAAGAATGACCCTTCATTCTCTGACGTACCCTACTTAGCGAGACGCATGCACAGGTCGGATTGACCTCAACATTTGTAGATTCTTGCTCTGACAAAAACACTAAATTTACCAGTGCCGAAAGATTGACGTAGTGAAAATAAGTATGGATAAGTCTATTAATATCTATCAAAATGAAGCAAAGTCCAATGAAGATAAACAAAAAACAAAATAACCGACCAAAAACAGGAATGTGTATTGATGAACCGGTCAGCCGTGCATCAGTTTCTACTGTACATTTACGTATACAGAACGAATGCAGAAAATAATAAGTAAATTCCCAGAAAATTCAATTAATCCAACAGATGAAAGTATGATAAAAAGAGACAAAATTCATGAGACCCTGAATGCAATGTAAATTTGAAAAAGACCATGAAAGCAACGTAAATTTGTGAAAGACCCTGAAAAAAAGTGAGGTGATATGATTGAAGCATTGTACGAATAGAACACAATTTCGAGGTGAGAGATGAAGTTGGATTATATAAGTGGCGTTATGCTAAATGAGGTGCGTTATTTTAGCTGTGGCGTGTTATATTAAGTGAAATGCGGCACAAGTTCGCTAGATTTGATAGGATAGTTAGGTTAGAGGATGTGCGGTAGGTTAGATGACAACCGTTACGTTAGATGAAGTGCGTTAGGTAGATGAGGGGTGAAGGTTGTACGATCTGTTCTAAGAGTAAGAGTAATAGGAAGCATTCTATGTATATGGCTAACGTTAGCTAGCCATGTATATTAAAGTAGACGGACGAAGTTGAGTTAGCCAGAGTTCGTCAGGGTTAAGTGAGTGGTGTTAACTTAGACGGTGTGTGTACAGTGTGTTCCATTAGAAAAGCTGCATTAGGTTAAAACTAATTAATTTGTAATAGCTTAACGTATGTCTGGTACCTTTTTAAAAGTGGAATTTCTACCGTAGAATTTCTACGGGTCCCGCTTGTTCCTGTAATTTGGATGAAGTTCCGTTCCTAACTTTTCGAGTTATGCTGCTAACAAACATTGGGGCAAACATAAGTCAAACAGAAAACCGGATTAAACGATCATCACCAAAATTTAATCATTTAAATTTCTTTTGTCATTTCCAACAACTCCTGTATATTTCATAAAGATCCATGCATAACATTTCGAGTTATTGTGCTAGCAATCATAAAATCAAACATAACGGCAAACAAACGAACGAACCAACAAGTCATCCCAAAAATTTGGTCATTTATTCTTCGTAATATACCTAACGACTCATGTAAGTTTCATAAAAATCCGTCCATAACTTTACGAGTTATGGCCTCGAGGAAGAATATGCAGACAGATCAACAATCAGACGGACAAAAGTTAATCATCTGTTACCGTTAACATGTCTAATTTCGTAAGCATCCGTTCAATACTTTTTGAATAGTCTTGGAGACAGACAAAGAGAAAGACAAAAAATCACGATGGAAACATAACCATATTGGCGGAGGAAATAATGAGAAACATACGAGTGTATCAGAAAGTAAATATCAAATAAGTTTCGGCCAAATTTACTTTCTACATTTTTGGATCAACAAAAAAATAATATTCAAGAAACATATCTGTTAAAAGACCTTATAAAATTTGAATGTGTTATGCTTGGAAATTTCAAGAAGTAATCTGCAAGGTCGTGGAGAAAGTATGGGACAAAGAAATACTAGGCCTCTTCAACCTCACTAACGAAATATGGAAGGCTAATAATGCGAGCTTCTCGTAAGCTGAGAAAAGATTGTACCGAAGAATGGATAGAATAAAATTGAGAACCGAAAAAAAGGCTATTAGCTCATGAACGTAGCAAAGAAAAAAAGGAAAGTAAAGGAGAATGAATGTAGTTGAAATTCGACTTACGTCAAATCTAATTATTTTATGTTTAACACACATATCATGACCAATTTGTTTGAATATAAATATTGAAGCCATGAGATATAAAACGGTTCGAAAATTATTACCAAATCGCATGATTTTTTGTAGATATCTGTTCTTTTCCTTCAATGTTACTTGAAGAAAGTCAAATTAATTTAAAATGGTTCTAATGAGTTTCAAATTTGAGCGTATTAAGATGGGTATTTTTGAATAACGAAATTCTAATTATATGAAAAGGGATGTTTAACCATTGAAATGAAAGTAGCAACGTGACTGTCTCCTGAAAACCCCCAAAATAATTTTTTATTGCACTCGAGTAAAAATTTTAGAATACTACCGTGACTAGAAATGTATTTTTGACCTTCAAATTGCTATTTCTCTTACACTTTTGAGCTAGAGTCTTCCTTTTTTTAATAACCAAAAAACTTTAATAACCAAAAAACTAAAAATCTAAGCGCTAGGGGCTTGTTACTGGAGTTTAGTTACGTTAATGTCGATTTTAACTGTGTTTGTATATGATTCAGAAACAATGACAATGTAAAGAAAGAAAAATCTACAGCAAAAGTCAGTATTTTTCACTGTTTCCCCTAATTTTTTTAATAAAAAATTTCGATTATTACTGAGAATCGAAGTTTTACGTTATACAACAAACTACAAGTCTCTGTTTCGAAACTGGAAGGGTAATTTGAAAAATACCTCCTAAAGAGGAGTTTTTAGGGGTGAGGGAAATTGTGGGACAAAATTGGGTGTAAGTACCTGCACCAACGTTTTTAATCAATTTTATTGAATTCAACACCCATGATTACTTGAGGAACATTCTATACATAGCTAATGCTTAAAATTATTTTACCGATTGCTCTAGAATTTTTTAGTTTCGCCTAATCGCTGTATATTTGAACTTCAAATTGTTACTTCTGAAATTTTTGAGCAAGAGACTTCTGGTTTTTCGAAGTATGTTCGCCATCGATCGCTTTAAAATTTGTGGAGATCGATTTTCGAATTTCATCTATGGAAATAAATCGATGGGAAAATGTCAACATTTTTCACTTTTCCCAAATTTTATGAAAAATTCATCATTATTTTTTCCAGAATCGAAAATAAAAAATTGACACTACAAATTGTAGGGTAGCGAACAAAACACACTAGAAGTTTTGAGCTCAAAAACTGTAGAGGGAGTTGCAGTTTGAAAAATTTCCCCTACAAAGCTATTTTTGGTTAGGGCAGTAGTGGCAATAGGAAAAAAATCTCTAAACAAAAAAAAAAAATGTACCTTGTACTAAGGTACACCACCCCTACAAATTTCAGTGTCATTCCTTCAAATATTACAATGTTTTTTGGAGACGGTCTCCTTAAGTTGTTTTGCTTGTTTGCTACCGAAAAATAACTGCTACTATTTTCTCGTTTGCACCTTTCCAGCAACTAGATGGTATTTAACTGCTGAAGAAGGGACAACGAAGTACTTCAGCTCCCATGAATTCTATGGTACAAATCCGTACCCTAACTACATCTATTATGAATGGGTCATCGAGGCTCCTGCGGGCAGGATAGTAGAGATCGCATTTGAAGATTTTGACGTGATGGAGTCAGAGTATGTAGATTTCATTGGAATGGAAACGCATGTCCATACATGCGTGTGGGACTATGTTGATGTCTACTTCGGTTGTACATACGACGGGCCAGCCGACAGAAAATATTGTAATGTTCACGTAAGTATACAAATAGATTATGTTTTATTCACCCTGCAGAATAGATTATAATTACCACGTAAGTATACGGAACAAATAATTTTTTTTGGCTGTGTTATTGCTACGCAACTAATGCTTCATGTTTGAACTAAGAAATTATCAAATGAATTTTAGGTATTTTTAATCGCAATTTCATTTGGCTAGACCCAGAAAAAAATCATTCACATGCGATTTCTCACGTCTTAAGTAAAATAAACGTAGGTATGCTAATTCATGAAACTAAATCTCAAGTTTTCAACGGGCGAATTCCATCTGATTAGAAGTATTTTGACTTAATTGAGCCAAGTATATACTTGCACGCACAATTTGCAAATTTGGCACGAAAACTGGAGTTGCAGTTGCTGACATCGCTGAACTCTCAAACAGACTGTGCAGAACTGCCAGCTGGTATACCATCCAGCCACAGCAGCTGACAGAAATTGATCTTCCATTAATTCTGTTGAAAATTTTGTTAATTTTAACCATGCGCATAGCGTAACGAAAAGGGGCATACATTTTGTTTCTCTAGTAAGAGCATTTGGTGCACCAGCTGGAGCTCAGACTTTGTGCTGAGAATCTGACCCTACAACTTTCAGTGTCAGCTCTCTCTCACTGCAAGGACTGTAACCTGCCCATAAGTACCAGCAATCAATACTGTACTTGCTGCATGAACCGCTAGCAAGGGGGTGTTGCTAAAATTTCCCACACTTGTAGCAAGGAGTGATAGACTACCGTAGTCGCACCGAATAAAGAGCGTAAATAAATCTTTGAACCTTAGAGTTAAGGAGTGTAGGTACTTAGATGCAGCTACTGTATGTTGAAGATTTGGGTTAGTTGTGTCTTTCTTAAGCCTGCGTTTCCACAGCCAACGCTAACAGAAGAAGAAAGAAGAGACATACAGAAGTAAGTCCATAGGAACGTGGAACCCATGGACGAGGGTGTTTCCATCTGGGATCAACACGCGTTGGAACAGCAATTCAGGAAATGAGAGGAAGAGCAGATGAAAGTAATCATTAGGAGCAGGTTAGCCAAAGCAAGCAAATCAACCGGTTACTTAAATGGTCCTCCTCTGGCCTCCGCTGATGACACTTTACGTCGTTTCTAGTCAGATTCGCTTACGTTTAAGGCCCCATCTAGCTATACATGTATATTTGTTTATACCGGGCTTTGCAAAAGTCATGACCTGTTTTAATAATTTGTCATCCGAAGTTCGTAGAAGCTTTGTTTTTAATGAAATAAAACAAGGTTTGTAATGTATTAGTTTATTATGATTTAAACAACATTGCTATTCAATAGGACCTCCATTGGCATCAATGACACGCCCTAATCGTGGTCGGAAGTCCTTACACCCATTACGGACGTAGTCCTTCCTCATCTGGGCCCAAGTGCGGTTCACAGAGGCCTTCAGCTCCTCAATGTTGTGGCGATCTTTGCATGCTTTGCTCTCAATATGCGGCCACACGCTGTAGTCCAGAGAATTGAGATCATGCGATTATGGGGGCCAGAAGTCTTTCAGCCAGAAAGTCATGTTTTGGCTCATTCAGTTTTGAACGGTTTTCGACGTGTGCGCTGGTGCACCATCTTGCTGAAACACGCAATTTCCATCTTTGATGAGTTTCTTATCCAAGGAAGAACTTTTTGGCCATGATATTCCTGTCTTCAGCCCCTGTCAACCTGTAGCCGCCCTTGAACCACACTGGAGGCATCTTCTCTCCATTGGAGGCCTCTACGCCAAGCATCATCACAGAGGCCGGATGCTTTGTTGTGGAGACATAACGAACATCAGAGATGTCCTGTCCAAAGCTCACAACTCGATCGTTCTGTTTGTTGAAGAAAGGATCCACGGTGAAGGTCTTCTCATCGCTCTTGGCGCTTTTTAACCATGTTAGCAGTTAGCAGCAGTCTTTTCTGACGCTTTAAGCTCTTTAAATTCCATCTACACACGTTACATCTACACGGTTGACACAGAAATCTTTTCTCTTCTTCTTCGCAAATTCAGTCATTTTGAGTTTCGGATCATTTTCAGATGCTCTTCAAACATCCTTCCGTTGAATAACTTGTGATTTGCCTGAGCGTAGTCGATCTTTGAGGCTTTCATTATGCTTAAGGCCGTTTTCGACCCGTTTGACCGTTGATAAACTGACGTTTTGCAATCTAACAATGTCCGCCTTCTGGTGACCCGTGCGAAGGAGAGCTGCTATATTTAACCTTTTTGTTTCAATTCCCAACAATGTATTAAAATGAGCACTGTTACCAATTATTATACATGAAATAGCTTAGGAATCAGTCATAGTCAATAAATTTCATCAAGTCTTTGAAATGAGTTTCACTCTTTGAATATGCAAAACAGGGCGAAAGAGTTGAGTATGTTCATGATTTTTTTGCAGAGAGTTTGATGGGTTGCTCTCGATGTGACCCATGCGAAAAAACTGGGAATAGTTGGCCATAAAAAATGGCGGCGATGAAATTTGTTCTCTACCCAAAAACAGGTAGAAGGATTTTAGCTTGGTTCACGATTTTTTGCAAGTAGCTTGGTGAGCTGTCCTCGATGTCACTTAAGCAAAAGTGAAAAAAAAAAGAATTAGCCGGCCATAAAAAATAACTGCAATGATATTTGTTTTCCACCCAGAAATAGGTGCATTGCTAGAAGGAGTTGAGCTATGTTCATGAGTTTTTTCCAGGGAGTTTGGTGGGCTGTCCACGATGTGTCCCATGCTACAACAATTAGGATTAGCTGGCCATAAAAAAGCCGGCGACGAAGTTTGCTCCCACCGCGGGTGATGGTCTTGCGCCACGAAGTGTTCTAAATCGCGTTTGTGTTTTGCCAATGCACTAATTGCTTTAAACAATTACCACAAATTTAAACATTTTGTACCCATTTAAGCCACGCCTATATAACAGCTAACCATTTTTCAAAACTACTTAAACAGCTATGCAAGTTTGTAACCGTTTAAACCGTTCGGTTTGTAATTCAGGAATTCTGAAGCGTCTCAGACTTTAACGGTGGTGTAAAACAATCAAACTGATAAAAGTTGTAACGTTGTGCATACCGTAACTGCTAAGGGAGTATTGCAAGGTGGTTAGCTGTTATAGAAGTTTGGTTTAAACGGGTGCAAAATGTTTACATTTGTGGTGATTGTTTAAAGCAATTAGAGCATTGGTAAAACGCAGACGGAAAAAACAGTAGTTTAGGACTTCGTAACACATGTTGAGCTCATAGTTTATTATTATACCTGTCCCTGCAAGCGGCACCCCATACAGTCACACACATGATGTAACATAAACCCGCCTGCAGGGCACTTTGACGTCGACACAATATACTCATTCCATTACAACGATGGGAGGAGCTCCCCCTTCCTAGGCTGCGGTGCTAAGCCTGCACGCATGGGGCATCTGTAGAAGGCGCCTGGAGAACAGTATCAACTATAACATTATCACGAAATCGATTACTTTTAATGATAGGTTCATTCTATTTATGTGAGTAGTATATACTATAGCACCTTACTGAGCTGAGGAAAGTGTATAATAGTTCAATATCTTTTGATCTCAGGCCAATACATACGTTTATTTGTTCTACGGTTTTACAATTTGTGTTTTTTCTCTTCTAGGCTCCAGCGCCAACCACGAGTATGACAAGTAGGACTAACCTCCTCACGGTGACGTTCGACACAGGCGACATTAATCTATCGAAACGCGGATTCAAGATAGCATACAGCGCCGTCAAATAAAGGCCAGCTTGCCAATGGAAGTGTGAGCGTCGTACGGTACTTTGCGTGGTACGGGGAACATACCCAGGGTTCAGATCATGCATTTTTGCATGCAACATCACCGGTGCCTACAGAGGGAACATACTAGGGGTTTGAAGCATCTAAAGCGCGGGGAACCTGACATTGGGTGAGGGAAATGTCCGAGGCACTGGGAGCAAATCAGGTGTTTGAAACCTCTAGTACATTGGGAACGTGTAATCTGTTTTTAACCATTCAATGTGCGGTCAATATGTCGGGTTCAATCTCTGTAATATACAGCACAAGAAATACATCAAATACATATCATAGGCAAAAACTTACCTTGACCAGAGCCTGCTATAAACCTTGATAACTTGAGTTTTCGTAGGGTTCGCCTGTTCTGCTCCGCTCCATGAGATCTTCCTTTGTTTGACGAGTCACGGGTGTTCACATGTGCTTTTGGCCGCCTTACGTATGCCGAATCCATGAGATTTGTCCTGTAAAACTTAAACTGTTGCTCAGATCATTGATTCAAACGTTGCTGGACATACAATTAAGGAAATTTGTGAGCATGCAGGTTCTGGACGAGTGTGATGAAGTGTGTGCAGCAAAGAGATACCGGTTGCCATACATCGCTATAGAAAGCGCCTCTGTGTCCTCCTTTATCACTTGAGCAATAATCTACACATTTAAGTACAGTGGTTACCCTTGTTCAAGTCTTCCTTTGCCTGCCAGAGAGAGGTTTGGTAAACGGCAAATCTAAAATGCCTCGTTCCAAGAATCGACGCACAAACCGTTTCCCATTCATTGGTCCAGCACCTGCTAGTCCCAAAACTTCTCTAATGGCGTGATCAGAAGCCTGTGAAGTTTGAACCAATGATCTGATCAGCGGTTTTTTTTTTTGTGATAAATCTCCTAGATTCGACATACTGAAGGCCAAAAGCACGACCGAGCACCCGGCACTCGTAAAACACAGGGGACCTTGCGGATAGGAACAGCATACGGCATCAAGGTTAACCGCGGACTCTGGTATGCCCTAGTGGCTCCCCTAACAGCCATATGTGGTTGTGAAGATCGGCAGAACGTGGTTGTCCCACACGGCACCGTGTATTTCTCCCAATACGTTTGCAGCCAGTCGGCGCAAACTTCTGACTAGCACGGTACTGTCCTAAGCTTGGATGTTATCCAAGTCTTGGAAAATTCCCTGAGCTTGGCATTTACAATATTCTGGGTAGTTACTAACTATACATTGTGAGCTACCTTGAGAATCATATTTTGTGATTTCCCTGTTATGCTTACTATGACAACCGTCCACTACCATTGCCATACGCAAGGAGACCCGTTAATGTATACAGAGAACAAAGCACCACTTTCCAAGAAGTCCCTACTCGCTCTGTGTTTACGCAATATAGCTCCTCGACCGTACCAGCTAAATTATCACTCAGAATCAATACCAAAGACTCATTGTCTTTTGCTGTTGGATAGCAGCTCTTCCAAATTCTTGTCGACAATCATTACCAGCAGTAAACTTCAAAATAAAAGGATAGATCTTATTTAGATTAGGTGGGAGGTTCTCACCAGTTTCAACTGAAGTCGTGACTCCCTGATGGGACGAAATACATTTACAACTGAAATATACGCTTCAAACATCTAATTTACTATGGAAATACATATAGCTTAACAAAGTGGGCAGTATGTCATTTTTAGCATCTCGGTAAGTGAATATCAAGCCTGTATTTGAATCCAGAGGAATCCGTAAAACCTAATCCAACGGATTGCGGAGCATGTATTGAAAATTACACCTGGTTCAATGCGTTCGGAGTAAATACAGAGTCGCTGCGGTGTGGGAAGCAGCGCAACGGCAGACTTGTTGCCCGAAGCCTCTGTTCCGGGACCGCTCTCAACTGCAAGGATCAATGCAGATGCACAAACCTCCACTGTTGTCATAAGTGGAGGCCTACCCTCTCCGGCAGCGCAAATTCAAACCCACTTTGGGCGACTCGGCTGCAGTGGAAAACCTGCTACCGGCCGCATCGAAGTACGCTTATTAACACTAGGAGGACCAAATCCGTAAATTGACAACTGTTTAAATTTTAGCTCTAAATTTCTTTTCACTCTATAACCCTAGAGATCTGCCGTTATATCACTTATATTATTTAGTCTAATGTAGACCGCAGTGAGATGAACATGGACACACTGGCGTTACTCATTGATTGTAAACAAAGAAGTACTACCTAGGAGGACCAACCGTCTAGCCGTCAACTGACGGCCAGCGTCCTTGAAATTAGTTTTAAATTTTTGGTTCTTGCACGCCCATACACACCGATTGCCCCGCTATGTTCAGCGCACATGGAGAGATTTCAACCGCAGCACAGGTGAAGCCGATGCAACGGCCGTTCCCATAACAGAAATTATCCTACAACGTTTGAAAATTAGGTCATCAAAAACTAAAACGATTGTTTTGTTTCTGGCTATATCCCTATTAAGAGATGTTACAGATATACAGCCATGTCATTTACTTAGTAAATATTTCAATATATTCTGATCACATTCAAATGCATTACGACTAATGATAGTAACTCAATCTTTGCAGTCAATCAATCTTTCAATGATCTTGTCATTGAGAGTTTTCTTTGATAAGTAGATATGCTAATTACGTTTGGAGTAACTGCACACATTTTATCATTGTTATAGGATTCTTTTCTTATTGTGCAAACAATATCTGGCAGCATATTCCGGCCTGGCGGTCACTGCTTGTAGGCATTTAGAGTGCTGCACAGTTATATTGAGTATGAATTTATTCGATTTTGTTGTTTTTTCTAATAGCTCTGTCGGAGAAAGATATTTTTAAATAGTTGTACTTCAACTAGGATCTTCTACGAAATGTTCTTGATAAGAACTTTAACAATGCCTGGCTCATACCCTATAATGGCTATTGCTGCCACTAGCTGCTGTTTATACCGCACGCGCCTCAAGCGTTGTAATAGCCTTGTTTTTGCCCCATGCTGAGCTGTCCAGCGCAAGCTGCTCACCACCATTCAGAGCCTTGACAAGGCATGTTCAGATTATGGAGCGGCACACTGTCCCTGCAGGGAGCCGTCCTTGTATGTGATTTTCCAAAGAAAGAAATTATTGACTTTCTAATAACAACCGAAGTTCTGACAAAGATGCAAAGTTTCAAAGCTGCTCAGCGAACAAAGGCGTGCGGACCCCGAGATGATGGGACGCAACGTCACAAGTGCAGGGATTCTCTGACACATCGCGAAGTTAAGAGAACGTAGAGCGAACAGTTCCGTGGAGCTGCAGCAATGGAGCAACCCTGATGTATGTTCCTTCAACTACACTGATTTTACAATAGTATATTCAAGAGCATATTCAAATGCAGTGTTAACCAATCATGACTAAATTTAGATCGAGTATTAAATAGAAGCCGGCTAAGTCGGCCGATACGGTCGTGCTCGGTAAACCTCCAGTCGACGGATAGTTAAGATGCAAATAAGACTAAATTGAGAGACCGGGCACGGGCATGCTTAGGATAACTTCCTTAAGCGTTAAGATTGTACATTAATTGAGAGACCGGGCACGGGCATGCTTAGGATAACTTCCTTAAGCGTTAAGATTGTACATTAAT
>LQNS02277964.1:5315071-5349436 GCA_001587735.2 Parhyale hawaiensis | reverse complement strand
CCTGTCTATATAGAAGACCTAAGGATGACAGCACGACAAAGGATCAATGAAGGAAAGAAGAAAATTAGGAAGCAAATAAGAGAAGAGGAGATTCCGCACCGGCCTAGAGGCATTAGCCAAACGTATAGGTTATTGCGTGAATTCTTCACGCACGGGTCCGCTAGTGTTTTATAATTTCCAATAGTAGCGCTTAATTCACTCTTTTTTTTTACACCTGCGATGTGCTTTCGCACGACATTTACTGTTCAAGTCAGCCAACAATGGCTTTTGAGGGGTAACTAGCAACGCTTCAGCCATCTTTTGGAGTCGCATAGTGCGCTAGTAGGTTACATACCGCCCATCACTTAACAGTAATTTCTTTCAATTTATCCATCAGTGTCAAAGCTGATGAACGCATATCTGTAGTTTCATTTTTGGCTTGCATTAGTTAAATCATTGATTGACAGCATGATTTTGAACTTCAAAGACATGTTACAGCTCACTCGGGCAACCGCTACGAAAGAGTTAAAAAGCAAATTACACTACAAAATGATAAAATTTATTACAACAACTGACGAGCTTACTCTTGCGAATGCTTGCGAGCACGGTGCCGGTTGAGATCAGAACTAGTTACACAAGCATAATCACACTCACTACACTTGTAGCGTTTCAATTTTGAGTGCTTGAAGGCAAAATGGCTGCTGAGGTCCTTTCTTTCGACACAAGCATAATCGCATTCAATGCATTTGAAAGGTTTCTCTATTGAATGCCTATACGCAAAATGACTGCTAAGGGCTCTCTTCGTAACAAAAGCATAATCACATAGACTACATCTGTAAGGTTTCATCCCTGAATGCTTACGAGCAAAATGTTCAACGACCTTACTTTTAGTCACAAAAGCATCATTACATTCACTGCATTTGTAAGGCTTCTCCTTTGAATGTTTGTAAGCAAAATGAACAGTTAATTCCCTCTTTCTAACGCAAGCATAATCACACATGGGGCACCTAACTGGCTTTTCGCCAGAATGTTTATGCATAAAATGACGAATTAAGTGCTCCTTCCGCAAGCTAATATAGTCACAAAGTTTACATTTGTAAGGAAGCTGTCCTGAATGATTTTTCCCAAAGTGTGTCTTCAGATCTTTTTCAGAAACACCGACGTACTCACACACACAACACTCATGCGGTTTCAAATCAAGAATCTCGCCATCACCCGCAGCTGAAATACCGGCAACAACAGAAAGCCCATAGGCTGATGATGAGCCACAGAGCTCCACTGAGGCCTCACAATCGCCCAACAAAGTTGGGTTAACAGAAGACGTAGCTGCCACATGGGTATCACTAGAGGGGTGTGCTGCAGGTCTGTCACTTGCGGGAGGTGTCGCAATTGTGCCTGCGGGCGACGGCTCCGTCCTATCAGGCGTCTGCACAGAAGTGTACAACCGCTGTCAGGAGCGTTTGCGCTGAGGAATCACACCAGCCTTTACCAAGACGTTAGGGGCACGTTCGATAGGGCACTAAAATGAAACTTTTCAGGCTTGACACGTCGGAAATTTCTAACAGAAGCATTGGCTTTGTCTCTCTGAATCGTGTTGCAAATGTTAAAAGCAACCTGATTACGGTGAGTCGGCTTAAAACTCCACTTTGCAAAGCTAGATTTAGTTTCTGGCAGTATAGACATTCTCCTTTTGAGGGTCAAAGCCTGAAACTCAATCCAGTAGGTAGAAGCCGCAGAACAAGCAAAGTCTCAAAGGCTTAATTTTGGTACACAATCGAACAGGCCCCAGCTGACTGCAGCAATAACCTAACAGTGGTTATCAGAAAAGCAATGAACTGGAAACGCAAAAGTCTCGGAACACATAGTGGTCTTTGTTATATACTAATCAAATTGATGACCAAATCATCGATCGTGAGTGAAATGAGTGTAAGGTTTACGATATGCTGGGCGTTGCTTTGTAGTTCAACCCTCAGATGTTTTCGATTAGAAGCACTCCACGGACCGCGGCCAATGTCCCTGGTTCGCATAAAACCCTCCGAGCTGGAATAGGCTCTTACGAGAGCGTGAGCGAGTGGAGATCTAATGTGTAACCAGCTATGTCAAGACGATGAAGAAGTTTCCAGAACCAGAGGCGGGGCAATTTTATAACCACACAAGGAATACAGTGAGGCTTCCGATCCTGCATTTTACTGCTGCAGTCCCCAGTCTCAGTTACCGCGTTACCACTGCTATTACGCAGGGGGGGGGGGTGGCTGTGCCTTAGTGGAACCTGGTGTCGTGAAGAGACCAATGCAGAGGGTTAAATTACATGCACTCACTACTTCTTGCTGTATACAGGGCAAATATAAGTGGCACGACGTTGCCAGTCCATACAACAAATATTGCAGGCTGCTGGGGTCAAGTTCAAAAGAAAATTCCAATCACAAGTAACATTTGCTCCAGCTCTTGAGAGGTAAGGCTTGCTATTATAACATCCCTACGTAATCACCCATGAGGGTATCAAGCTCAGTGTCAATCTTGTCTTCGATAACCAGAAGATTAAATTTACTGCAAAATAAAAACGAAATATGATGTTCTAGAAAGCAACACTAAGACGGTCAGTCTTAGAAAAGAAAAACCTACACTTAGAACGGAAATAATAGCTTTATCGCAGAATTGACATCTCGACTATTTGGTTATATTTTTCAGCGAAAATTTCACAGAAAGTTAAACTTATAATGCTTATAGTGTCTGTAAATTTAAATTCAAACGACTAATCGAGCTGGTTTTAGAAAAAATTATGTTTTTTTGTCAATTTTTCAAATTTCACAGAGCGGCGGTAATGCCTTTTTGACTAAAAACAATATTTACAGTTTTAAGAGCAAAAATGAACGAAACAATTGTGAAAAAAATCTATTAAAGAAGAAATCATTCATCAAAAGTTTACAATGACTGAAAAAAGTCTTATTGCCAACATAACCCCTATGACGTTTAATAACTTCAATAATCCTTTAATCCATGCAGCCAGTTAGTTTCTTTATTGCAGAAGGTGGAACTGCCCTTGCTGCTGCAACAGCAACAGCATTCCAGAAGACAGATTTTGAGTTGTACTGACTTCCATCTCAGAAAATTTCTCTTTTCAGAAAGGCCCAGAATTTTTAATTGGGTTTAAATCAGGTGAGCACGGTGGCCAAAGCATTAGTTTCTCCCCATGGAACCCCAAAGGGTCCAGAAATGCTGTGGTACTATGGGCAGAGTGAGAAGGCGCATTATCATGCATGAAAATCAAGCTTTGAAGCAACGAAAGAGGTATGTCATCAAGCCATGGGATCAAGGCGTCCTTTAACATGTCACAATATGATGCAGATGTAATATTCACGCCATCAGGCACGCTAACCGGACCTACCAGTTGATCCCCTATGATATCAGCCTATATCATAACACCACCTCCCCGTTGTTGACGTTTTAGGCGTTGTAACACTCACCTCCAGGTAGCATCCCTCCCCCCATCAGGTCCATAAGGGTTCCTCTTGTTTCTTCGGTGAAAGAACATGATCCATGTTGATCTTTATGTATTTCTCTGCCCATTCTATCCTCAAAATTTTATGTCTTGGGTTCAGAGGTGGCAATTTCAGAGGGGATTTGACAGAAGAAACAAAGCAGAGGATGTCATTTCTTGTGGTTTTAGGCACTTCAGGAAGCCCAAAGGCCGTAAAAATTGATTTACTTGTTTGCCTGAGTCTTTTACGTAGCTGACGAACTACATTTCTCATGTCTCTATCAGTAAAAATCCTTGAATGTCCAGCATCTGATCGCTGTTTCCGTGTTGAAGGGCCCTTCAAGAATCTTGTCAGTGTGTTAATACGGCGTCCTATTTTTCAGGCAATAACATCAGAAGAGGTGCCTTTAGCAGTTTCTTTGATGATAATTTCTCTCTCCTCGTTAGAGCTTTTCCATGTCCCATTTTAGCAGAATATAAAAGAAGCTATTATTGTCGTACGCCTCAAAAAGAGAAAAATGCAAAGACTTGTCAATCAGAAGACACAGCAAATTGTAAATAAACTCAACAGTGTTGCCATAAGATGTCACGATTTCCCTGCAAGTGTCAAGAAAATTTGATAGCGCAAAAATGAGATATACTCAATTTTGTGCTTAAGCTATTATTTCCGTTTTAAGTGTCGAACAAATATTAACAGACAAAAACTTTAGTGCTTGACGATCCTGAACCACCCAAAAAGCCTGTTGAGACGCATTTATGAGCGCTAAGTTTGGTGCCAGCAGGCCACAGTTCATCAAGATGAGTCAACTTCCCGACACGAGGATTGGCACGAGCGCAGTGTCCGCACTTCGCCTCCAGCTACACTCAACGCACGGCTCAAATGATAATCTTATGAACAAGTCTCCTTAGCTCCGCATTTAAACACGCAGAGAGTACAAAAGCCAGAAGCTTCTGAAATGCTAATTCACGGCAAATTTGAAGTGATATCATTCAGATAACTGGAAACACTTGACGATCAAACTAATATGACAGGCAACATTCTAGTATCTTCATTGTTAGACACACTGAAGTGTTCGAAAGAGTTAGTTGTATTCAGGAAGTTTAAGCCTCCGTTTCCGAGCAGTACGATATCCCAGAGGAAAGAGCAAGGGATATTTAGTTTGCCGATAAAAATAGGGAACCCATGCACGAAGTGTTCCCACACGGGATCAACGCACATGGAAACAGCAAGTCGGGAAAGAAAAGGAAGAACAGAATAAAGTATGAGCAAGTAGGAGTATGAAATCGGGAAGGAAGCAAAGTGGGCACGAAAGAGAGACGTCTCGAAGGCTTAGCTAATGGCTGAGGTAACCTACACGGGCCCCCTGGAGTTACATGGCCCCATAACATAGGATGGAGAAACCTAAACCAACCTAACTAACCCTATGGCCCATCCTATGCCCAATGAGGGGAGTGTTCAAGAGAGCTCGACTGAGTCACCCCCCCTCAAAAAAAAGAGAATATAATGTTCAGAAGAAACGCTGCTAGCTGCAGCAACTTGTCTCAGTAGGGAAGACACCGAAGAAAGACGACAGCCGTCTTTGAACCCTGGGGCTCCGGGCATGGGATTTGCAAGGTATTAGTGAAGTAGAACAGCTGTCCGGCTTGAGCAACGCGAGGGAAGCTCGCCCTGACCATTGGATGTAATGATATAAAAAAGCCTTAACAAAGAGACTCGATGTTGCTTGACTGTTGTAGCATTATATCTGCAGCCTCCTAGGCTTGCTAACTGCACAACCCGGTGGACGCGTGATGAGTCGACAAACTTTCTCACTTTTGACTACGAGACTTTTTTTTTTGGTGTCAGGGTTGTATCTTCAAATAGAAATTCAAACATCATAGGTTTGTCAATAGGTTAGGTGAGCCCTACCTACAGTTACCTTACCTAACCTAGTACAGACTTTCAAGTAAGCTTCATATTATTCACTATGCTTGGACACAGGTTCTGGTTTTGACGATTTATTTTTATTTAAATTGCGAAACAGGATGTACGTTTGAGAAAAAGCAGCCATTCGCAACAAAAAATAATTCAACACGAATGAGTGAAGCCCCAGTAGGTAGCTACCTAGCGTCAAGTGAGCTCAAACTGGAAAAACATGCCTCGAGGAGCGGAAGTACATAACTGAAATGCAGAACTTCACAATTAAGTACCGATAAACGGTTTACCAAAAGAGAGCCGTTTGAACATTGTTGGAAAATTCTATAGAGGTTCAAGGTTAGTTAGTAAGAAGATTTGCTAGCCCAACGATTCTAAGCCGCCGCATCGCGCCGAAGGTCAAATATTTGTTTCAGCATTTCTGCCGGAAGGTAGAAAGTAACGGCGAACTCACATAAGTGAGTTCTGTGTCTCAAATTTATAAAGCACGTGCATCTCCAACCCTATAAGGCTCGGCTGAACGCATTCGCTCAGCTGGACGGCACCGGGCAAGAGACAAAAAAACGAAAAAAGAAGAAGCCAGAAAAAAGAAACGCCTGAGCGGCTGGCTCCATCCTTGGCCATCTACACGAACGACGGTAGGAGTCCTGCGAGAAAAGGTCGAACACCTCAACCGGCGGCCCACCTCACGAAACAGAAGGGGAAAGATAGAGAAACTACAAAACCTAACAAACTAACCCTCTTAGCAGGAACTGCGGCAAGCTGCAACATCCCTTGCGGAGAAAGCACTCGGGATCCTTGGGTTTGTGAGGTCCAAATATATTGTGGGAAGGAAAAGGCCCGCCGGAATATACCCCCGATGGCTAAAATTTTCGATGAAGTGGAACAAGCAAAAGTCGAGTATTTCTGTTCTTAATACTTTGTATTTTGCACCAATTCTTGGCAGAAAAATATGCCACTGCGCACAGCTCATGAAGATTGAGGTTCCACTAAGGCCGAAGTGGTTGAGGGCATTTAACATGTGAGCCTGACTGAGCGATGCGACAGACATATTTCTTTATTTTGGTCATGTGCTTCTTACATTGTTTACGACTGTTTACCAAACGCTTTTGGACTCAGTAATGATTGGTAAACCTGTACATACTTTTAAAACTTGCATAAATAACAGATGAACAGAAATATAACGGATGGCAGGAATAGTGTGTAAGTATTCATAACAATCTTTGAGTTTTTCCAATAAACTGGAATGGATTTGCAACATTTAGTAAAATATACAGTTTTATTTTACAAAAAAGACTTTTAAATTTACTGATAAGCTCATAGTAGAAATAAAATGTCAGAAAAAACAAACAGCTTACGGAGTTGTTATAGCAAATTTGCAAAACCGTGAGCGACACACGCCGCTAAGCGAGAAAATCAGGGCCACGCTGCTCAGTCAGGAGCTTCTGGCGTGTTACAGCCTCATTAGAGCATCTGTGTTATGCTCACACACGCTCAAACCGACCTGAACCGGATAAAAAAAAATCTGACAGTGCCAGATTCGCTCAGGCCGACTTCAGGCGACCTGTGCAATCCGCCTAAACGCTCGTCTGGGCCAGAACAGTCCTGTTATGCTCAGGCAGCCGGATATGCCGCCAGAACAAACAGCAGGACAGGCCGCCTGTGTCATCCACACACTATTCAGTTCTGCCTCAAACCTACTCTCAGTTCTCTCCAAAGAGCTTTTATAGAGAAAAGAGAGCAAGGAGCCTCGTCCGTGAAGCTCAAGAGTCGGGTGTGGCTGCAGCCAGTCACCGTATGCACCAATCGCATATCAGTGCAGCACTTTCTCTGCTGCTCCCCCGTAAAACTCGCTGCCTTCGCGTCATTTCCACCAAGGAAATTCATGAACTCGTCACAGCCACGACTGGACTGGTTGACTTTCTGGCGAATCTAACTACTCGCCGAAGGGCTCCCTCCTCCTTATGAAAGCTTCTTGGTTCTCTGAGACACCGTGGAGTGAACATCATGGCTTCTCCCATAGATAGAAAGGAATTAGATTTACTAGCAGCCGAAGCTATTACGCTACTGAAAAATAAAAAAGAGAAGAAAGAGGAGAGTATGGACGAAAGACTGGCTGCTGAAAAGGGATGGGATGTTGCCTTTGAAGTTACTGCAGGAGCTGAGATTAAAACCAGTAGATTGGCTGCACTCTCTAAGGATGGCCGAAGAGACGTACTCGAGGCTGCTTTCTCTAGTGAGTCCTATAATCATAAAGCAAAACACATGTATGCGCAAGGCCATATCACCTCATGAGAGACTAACTGCTACACCCCGGGTCCTGGCAACGGGTCGATCCCATGAAGATCTAAAGCTTTTGCCATGCATTTCTCCACAAGCCCTGGGGTGTATCATAGCTACCAGAGACATGTGATGCTATAAGAAAGGCGCTGCAAGCAGACTACACACAAGAAAGTAAGTACAATGGTTACAGTAACTATTTCCAATGGTAACACTTGGTGAGGACAATGAAAAATAATCAACCTTTGAAATCTTTATTAGAAGGAAAAAGTTAGGTAAAAAAGAAAATTAAATTAACGTCGTTCAGTGCAAAGCAAAAAAAAAAAAAACCTAGAATTCCAGCTCCTAACTAGAGAGCACTCTGAGAGCGCATACCTCTGCCAATCAAGGTAACAGTAACGAAACTATAATTTTCTTTGTATCAGCACCGAAATCTAACCATTTGTGCCTTTTGATAGTATTAACAAGTCCTGTAATTTTCATGAAGATCCGTTCATAACTTTTTAGTTATGCTGCTAACAAACATTATGACAAACATGAGTCAAACACGCAAACAGACTGATCATCACCAATTTTTTTTCATACAGGTCTCTTAACTTCACTAACAACTCCTCTCACATTCATAAAGATTCATCCATAACTTTTTGAGTTATTGTGCTAACAAGCATTCAATCAAACACGGCGACAAACAAACGAACGAATATACAGATCATCCCCTAAATTTGATCATTTACTTTTCGTAATACACCTAACAACTCATATAAATTTCACAAAAATCCAGCCATAACTTTTCGAGTCATGGCCTTAAGAAAAAAAATCAAAATAGGCAAACATACAGATGGACGGATTTTCACCAAAAGTTACTCATCTGTTACTGATAACATGCATAACAATCCCTGCAAATTTTGTAAAGATCAGCCTCAACTTTTTGAGTAATCTTGGTGACAGTCAAACAGAATAACAGACAAACAAACAGAGAGACAAACAAACACGACAAAAACATGACTTCTTCGGCGGAAGTATTTACATATAATGCACTGTAGTCTGCTGCTGTCCATGGGGATTTTCGACCTGACCAGACATTTGGGGAGGAGTTAATGATGAAACATTATTATAAGTGACAGGATAAGGTGTTGATGAGGCTTTTAATTCCGTGTTTGTAGATAGTTTTCCACTGAGGCCTTGATACAATGCATCATTAATTAACTTTTCTGCAATCAGTTGCATATCTGGGGTCATTCTCCTGAGCTTTGTTGCAACATTTTTTCCCACAATGTCAAACTCATCCTCTGGTGGGGTAGACTTGATGCTCTCTCCAAGGAGTTTGAGGACATCTTCAGCAGTACTCGTCGAAGGTTTCCGTTTCTTTCTCGCTCCTGCTGTTTCATAATTAAACGCAGTTCCTGCACTCTCTGCCAACGGTCTGTCGTTGTCACAACGGACATTGCTACTTCTCTGCGGTGGACGTGTAGATGAAGCTGGTCCTGAGCTCTCTGCCAATGGGCTGTCGTTGTCAGAACAGACACTGCTACTTCTCTGTGATGGACGTGTAGACGCTCCTTCTCCGTTCTGATCCCAAAGCTGATGAAACACAATGATATATTTAGCTATATTGGATCAACTACGCTATTTTGGCTTACGTGACTCTCAGTTATAACTACTACCTATATATGCATTTTGTCGTTATGCAGATTGTGTTTTAAGGCAAGACACATCCCATCATTATTGAATATTTATTTTGCATAAGGAAATCACAGTAATATTACAAAAAATCATATACATTAAGGTATTAAAAGCAACCCAGGCATACTGCAGAAAATATCCGCGTTAATTTTTCTTTGCTATTTTTCCAGTTCCCTCGTAACGAAGAGGTATCCTTTCATCACGTTCTCGTATTTACCATTCACCAATAAATATGAAATTGGAACACATCGACTCTGTGCGTAGGGCTACATGCATTCTTCACAATATTCTTAGGAAAAGTACAGGAGACACGCATTCTGTAGGTGATGGAAATACTGCTGACATCGAACCTCTGGTTTTGCTGACAGGTTTGGAGAGAACATACAATAGGCGAGCTACGGAAGGAGCCTACCAAGTTCGGGAAATGTATCAAAAGTATTTCAACACTGTATGTGCGTTACCATGGCAGGAAAGTAGAATATAATTTAATCATCAACCTCTCCATTCATAGTTACCTACAAATAAACAACAACCTATTTTGGTCCGGGGTTATTGTACATTTGGTGTATACTATCATTAGAAATAAAGAATGATTGTTTCACTAACCTCTTCCATACATGACACAGATGTCGTCGTAATTTCTTGGTCTTTCAGGAACAGCAGCAGATTGTAATACCATAATTTCGGGGTGTACACGTCGTCAGTACCTGTAATATATACAGTATTATTTTCTGTAAAACATATAATATTGGTACACCAGTGAAAGATTTCACGTTATGATACAAACTACAAATTATCAGAAAAATAGCTTGTCTTCTTGTTAAATATATAATATTGGTACACCCGTGAAACATTTCAAGTTATGATACAAAATACAAATTACCAGAAGAACGCTTGAAAGCAAACTGATACATGAAATATAAAACATAGTACTTCATGATGTGAGATTAAGAAAATTTTGTTTTCTGATGACATGCGGATAACTTACCTGACTTCATAGAGGACAAAACTTTCTTGTACTCTTTCCTAAAGGAGCTCCTCATGTTGTTAATTTTTTTCGTGACTAGCTCTCTAGATGCATCGCCGTCCTTCTCTTTCAATTTCTCAGCAAGCAAGTCATAGGCTGCATTTTTCTTAACTTTATCGCTATATTCTTTTGACTTTACTTTCCACAGGCAGGGATTGTCCTTATAAAGTTCTATAAAATCAGTCAAAAGTTGACGCTCTTCCTCGGAAGTACAGCTGGTGTTGTGTGTGACAGACGTGTTGACGCTGTGCTGTCCAGATCCACACTGACTCGTGCGGCCGGTCTTCTAATTAAAAGTGTAAAATTGAGAGACATGAAGTGGTGCAGCATTGGCAATCATGAAGTGAAGCAACGTACACAGTCATAAGTGATGTAGTATAAGCACCATGAAGTAGTGTAACATAAGAAGCCACAAGGTCAACCATGTAGTCAACCATGAACTGGCGTAAGATAGGCAGCCATAGCACGAGGTAACACAGGCACTCATGAAGTGATATAACATAGGAAACTATGAAGTGCCATAACAATAACAGCCCTGGAACTGCTTGAGATGGTTCCAGTAGTGAAGGGTAGTTTCCGCATTGAGGGGATCAACCCAGCGATTTTGGTCAAGATTTCCATTTTTTCACTGAAAAAGAGTCATTTGGAAGTGGAAAAGTGTGTCCCAGTTATTATGGAGTTACAGTCACTGTAAATCCCCCCCCCCAAAAAAAAGGTCCAAATTATCGATTGTGGACTGATTGTTCTGAAATTTGCACAGTATATGTCTTTTCAGAAAATGAAACACATTTTGCTCCAACAACTTTTTTGATTTAGGCCTTAGTTTTTAAGATAATTTGAAATATATATACAGTACATATATATACCGATGCTTGTGTTGTTTGGGTGATAATGGAAAACCATCACTCATTAGGGCGACATGCTGAAGCTAGCCAACAATGAATTGGCTTTCATAAGGTTAGGTGAAGGCCAAGGCTGGTTCTGCTAACGTTCTGATGAAGTCACTAAGTAAAATAAGGAACGGCAAGGCCAATCAAAGATTGACGCTAAGTAACGAAAGCTCATTTCCTGGCCATTCAAAAACTGATGCTAAGAAATAAACGCACATTGGGACCACAGCAGAAACACACCTGGTATCACTTAACCTATATGAGGGCTAGCTACCTCGTACTACGATGGTGGTTGGTGGAGGTGGGTGGCAGCACAAAAAAAAAATTTGGAGCGCGTATCAGTCGCGAAGACGGCGGTTCCCACCCGTAGTACTGTTAAAAATGGGTTTTCTAGTCAACGGACGGCGTTTCAGTCCCAGATTTCACTAAGGCGACACGGCCACTTCGAGTTATTCATACCTATATTTTTTGTGTCGTCCGGTGAGATATAAATTATCGATATGTGTCGCCCTAGACAGCTTTCCATCACCTTATATATATGTACTGGAAATTTAAAAAAATTAAACTCAGTGAGTTTTCATGCTAAACAAAAAAATGATAGTTTGGAATCCTTAAAACATTGCTAACAAAACTATGGAGCCGGATTTCCTATTTCGTTTTCTTTTGATATGTGATTTTTGATCGCTAACTAAAATATCTAAAAAAAAATTTCGGTTTTGAGTTGTTATGAAAAAAAAAATCATGATGGCAAACTTGGAAAATCCGGCTCTATAGCTTAGTTAGGAATGCTTTAAGGATTACAAAACTGCAATTTTTTCCAGCATAGAAACTCATTGAGTTCTAATATTTTGAAATTTCCAATCCGTTATATAATAAAACGATTCGTGTAATTATTTCGTGTCCGCTCTTAAGGAAATAGGCGCAAAACAGGCCAGGTTGCAGATTTCGTAACTAAGCTGAGATCGATGACCAGGTTCCAGAGATGACAAAAGTGGTATTCTTATCCCTTTATCTGAAAACACTTCTGGCTTGAAACACTTTTTGAAACTAGAACAATATGTAAGGCAGCTTCTGACATCTGATTCTATAACTCTTTGCCCTCAGGTCACGAAGTATAAATGCGGCAGATGATCAATGGAGCACTCACGAATTGATGATTTTTCACAGATAGTAGATATTTTTTCTAGTTTACTGTCTTTCTCTGACGGAGGAGATTTCGCTTCAAGGGCCATAATTTCAGCACTTGAATGAAGCAGATATTTGAGTTTGAAAAACAGTATCATGGCTACAGTGCACTCACATTGCATATAAGCTGACTGGAGTTGCATTCGAATTTATTGCAGTGTTTTATTCAAGATTTTACTTGTGCCTCTCACTGTGGAAGACGCACGTTTTATTGAAAAGACGATAAGGAATGTAGGTAAAAGAAGAAGGAGACTACTCCAGTCTTAAAAAGAAGACGTGCAGAACCTACAAACCCTAACAAACTAACCTTCTCAGCAGGAACTGCGGCAAGCTGCAACATCCCTTGCGGAGAAAGCACTCGGGATCCTTGGGTTTGTGAGGGCCAAGGGGAGAGAAAGGGCCGGCCAGAATATATCCCCGAGGGATTGGAGAGAGATGAAGCGACTATGCGACACATTGTCAAGAAAGACTTGGAGCAGAAAGGCGACAGAAGGGAATAAGAGCTGATGATAAGTGTGAGCTGGAAAATGTGGAAACGGCAAGTCACTAGTATATAGCTACATATATATTTTCCACTATCTCGAAAACGAAAGCCTAAATAAAAAAGTTGAGAGAGGAAAATTGGTTTCTTTAAAAAAAAAAAAATACATACACTGTGCAACTTTCAGAACAATCGGTCCACAAATGAAAAAGTTTTGAGAAATCTGGGCTGATCCCCAAAACTGTCGTATTTTAGGATCATTTCACGGCTGCCTCGGTATGATTACTTGATGGCTAGCTATGTATTCTGAGTTCATGGCTACCAAATAAGTTTTACACTGTAGTATTCCTGTGGCTTTAATTTAATTCTTAAGTGTGAATGGTTTTTTTTCAACCTCACTGCTTCTGCGGCTATCGGAGCTAATGAGTTCCGCCGAAAACTGTACATGGTAGGCCTATTCGATAGCCCCGGGAGGAAAATGGCACCCGGAAAAAATTTCCGTAGGAAATAACCCCTCCAACCGAAGTTACATTCAAGAGTACTGCTCAGTTATATTGAAATAATTCATTCCAATAAGGTATGTTATATAGTCTTACACTAAATTTTACCTAGTATTTGTATGGGTGAATGTGAGCTGCAAGAATGCCTCAAGCAGGTTAGGTTATGGCAAGTTAAGTTAAATTAGGTTAAGTTATGTCAAGTTTGGTCGAGTTAGTTAGGTTAGTTTAAGTTCGGCAAGGTTAAAGAAGTTAGATAAGGTTTGATGAGAACAGATTGCGATTTGTCAGAATTGGTTAGGTGGGGTTATATCAAAAGCTCAACTAGGTTAGGATAGGCAAGGTTTGGCTTGGTTAGCTTTGGGTTAGTAAGGGTTGGTTTGCCTGTGCTAAATTTTGCGAATGTAGGAGACTACAAATGACCCTAAAATAGATCAGGTGAGGATGGGTTTACTTAGGTTAGCATAAATTGGGTGACAGGTAAGGTTAGGTAGGAATAGTTGGTTAGGTGCAGTTAAGTTAGGTTCATTTAGAAGTAAGAGTAGGTTTAAGCTGGGCTATGTTTCGGCCGATTAGGTTAAGTAAGCATTTTTCCTCTGGGGCTTTTTCCCTCTACCTGCTTCACATATATACATCCATTTTTAGGGTTACAGTTTGAAATCCGTCGATGGAGAAAAACTTAATTGTTTGGGATAGCAACGTAGATTAAGTGAAATATGAGTGTCTTTTTTGTACGATATTCAAGTATTTCTAGACAGTATGATGAATATTCAATTATTCTTCGTATCCCAAGGTATATTGTTTGCCGCCCACTGATGATGCATAATGAATTTATTTTTCCTGCTCTGAAACATTCCATACGGTACGACGAAATAATTACTTATTAGTAGTCCATATGATTGTAGGAACTCATTATATTTATATTAGATTAAATAGGCGGCAGTAGACGAAGCAATAGCCCATTCTCAAAGAGACACAGGAACTTACGCCCCGGCCATTGCCATTATGCTAGTAGGATATAGAGGACTGGAAAAATGAGAAAAAAAGGAGAAGAGGGAGGAGGAAAAGGGAAGAATCTCTGCCAAAGAGACGATCATGAATGCACGCAAACACGATCAAAAGCCGCTGATATGCGGAGCTTAAAGATGTCAAACTGTGTAGTTGGATCGGGGGGGGGGGGGAGAAAGAAGATCGATTAAGTGGCCTTGGAAGCTTTGACCGTCAAGAGTTTGCAACTCCTGGTGAAGGAATTCTTAGCTATGGAGGATGTCTCTCCCAATGTAAGTCAGACGATTTTTAAATGCGTTGACTGACTCCGCACTAACAACATCGGAAGGGAGTTTATTCCAAATGCTGACTATGAAATACAGAAAGAACTACTGACTTAAGGTCGTTCTTTGAGCTTTATGCTTGAGGTTTTGACCGTTGTTTCGCAAGCGATCATTGAGGTCTCTTTCAAAGAGTCCCACTGCACGTACGTCGTTGAAGCCATTCAAATACTTGAATGTTTCTATTAGTTGCCCCTGAGTCGTCTTTGCTCGAGAGATCAGATCCATCAACTTACGTAAATCGGCCTTAAGGCCCAATTGGGAATTGCCCGAGTGGGTGGTAAAGGTATGGTGTAGTAAATGGTCGCTGTTTTAAAAAGGCAATGAGAAGTAACTCGAGACTAAGAGGAGCAAAGTCTTACCACCTCATCAGGCGTCCCGTCGCTGGGCTCTTCCTTCACAGTTACGAACTCAGGAGCAGGCACCTGCTGTCTTGTCTCAACAGAGGCAACACTGTCACCTGCGATTAACAATATATAAAAAAATGAGTTAAGATTGCCCAACCTGAGTCAAGTCAAAACAAGGGATTAAGTTATGCCTTATTGCGGCAAGTGCTCGTAAATCGAGTTAACAGCAACTGACGCGGTAGGTTGTCACAACGCTCTCCACTTGCGCGCTTCACAGCACAGATTGATGTCGTCACTGATGAACTTTCAAGAAGCATTTTCACTGGAGTTGCTTGCCGCTGTTAGACTACACCAAGCGCGTCGGAAAGTCTTAGCGAGCCTCTGTAAGCACAAACTAACTGCCCAGATTTTGGGATTTATATTTACATCAAAGCGCTAGTCTGAACTTCATGAGCAGAACTGGCTAGAAGCAAGCTCAAACGACGGCTACCTGTATAAAATAGGCGGTTAGTTATACTAAGTCGTTGAAGTCTCCGTTGTTACAACAAAATCGATCTCACAGAGGAATTATGAAGGGACGCATAGTATATCGATAAAACTGTGGAACCCATACACGAGGGTGTTCCCACACACGATAAAAGCGCATGGGAACAGCAAATCAAGAAAGAAGAATAAGAACGGAATAAAGAATCAACAGTACGAGTGTAATAACAGAAGGAAGCAAAGGGGGCTAGCTATGGCTAAGGTTACCTACACAATACCCTTTAGCCGATACACAGGCTAAACGAAGATTCAAAATATTTCAGCGCAACGCTGCTACGTACGAGAAGCAAAACCAGTACAGAAGTGCGAAACCGCCTCACCACTTGAGCTTGTCATGGGAACAGAGTGCCTTAGATTGTTTTCACTTCTTTGAATTACAGTGCGTTACCTCTGACTATGCAAATAGAAATTTTTTACTCAATTTTTCAAGATGAGTGTCTAACTTTGAAATATCAATATTAACTAAATGTATGGCTATGTTGCCATTATAAACAGCACTTGTAAAATAATATTTAGCCAATGGTTAAGTTTATCATACAGTTTCTTTATTTACGTTTTCCTCAAATTATGCAAGAAGCTAGTATAAACGTCATAGAGAGGAAATAAATACAAGTGAATAGGAATATATTTATTAAACGTCCAAAACCAAGAAATTATAACCAAAACAATTCAATAAACACTGAAATGAGTGTTCAGTAGTGGTGAACAACGAGGTAATTTTGAAAAGGGAAACCTCCATTTTTCATGATTTTTGTAAGGCGATTATCAACAGACTTTGTCAGGTTTGATATTTCAGATGGTGGAATAGAATCTGCTGCTGTTTTTATTGCATTCCACAGGCTTACTTTGCTTAAAAACTGCCGACTACCTTCATAGACCTTCCTTTTGATCATTGCCCAGAGGTTCTCAATGGAATTTAAATCGGGGCTATTCGCTGGCCAGGTTTTGATTAGGAATCCTCCATCCGCAAGCCAGTTAGCAGTGTACCGTGCTCGGTGTGAGGGAGCGTTATCGTGCTGAAATACCAATTTGGATCTGCGTGCGATAGTCTGCTCATCAAGCCATGGAATCAAGTTAACTTCAAGAAACTGGTAGTACCTTTCTGCATTCAGTTTAACTCCTTCTGCCACTTCAAATGGACCAATGAGGGTGTCACCTACTATCCCGGCCCAAAACATTATACCTCCACCACCTTGTTGACGCTTAAGCCGTGTCTGTTGAGGTCGGTCATGGAGGACCCATCCATCTGGACCATCAAGAGTGGCTCTGCATTCGTCAAGTTGTTTTCGAGCGATAGAAACCTTCAAATGTCGCATATCCCGAGCATTCAATTTTCTCGTAGAGGCTCTATCGGGAGTTTTGCGGCTGACCTTACCTTCAATTGCATACGCCTTAATTGTTCGGTGATCACGCTGTAATTCCTTGGAAACTTCCAGTGTTGTCTTACCAGAAGCCAATGACGAAGTCACTTAGATCTTTTCTTCACTTTTTAAACCACATTTCTTGCCCATGTTGACTAGAGAGTGATGTTGCATAATCTGGGGTAACAGCAGAACCCCATGCGATAAGCAAATGTTGCTAAAACATGGGAAATTGTTCCGTTTCATTTTTCTCTAGTTGTTTTCATAGTTACTACATACCTGTGCACTAACTTACTATTCACATATTAAATGTTTGACACTTATCTTGAAAAATAAGCAAAAAAAAAAACACTGTATTTGCATAATCAAAGGTAACGCATTGTACAATGGTTAGCTTTTTTTTGGGGGGGGGGGTTAGTTTTATTCTAATATCGAGGATATTTGAAGACTAAAATAAATACTACTTTTTTTAGGAATTTTTAGTAAAATATACAACTGTATATTCCTATAATCACATATGAGAGTACCGCAGACCTGGGATTCGGTATTTTTGCTATAAATGCGTATCGGTATTGGGTAGATAAAACGGGTCATTCGGTTTAGCATTTTTCCAAAAAAATATACCGAATGATTCGATATTTGGTTCGGTATTATTATCAAAACTTCGGGCCCGAGCCCCCACGGACAGGAAGCATAAACCAAATGAAACACTTTGCAGCACCAGGAATCCCGCAACGCTGCTAAAGGAAATCAAATAAAAACCATTTACAGCTGACTTAAAAGCCTGCAGACCAACACGACGGAAAGCCGATACCGGCAATGAGTTCCAAACCCTTCGAAGCACCGACCGAACTGATTAGCTCGACACCTAACATTCTCCGACGTGAAAGAGTGCGGACTGACCGCCGCACGTGTAAGTCTCCAAGAGAATTTGAGGGCCGGGACAGAAGAATACAACCAATGCCTGTCATTATTGTAAATCTTATAAAACATACAAAGTTCGGCCACCACTCTCCTGTGGGACAGGTTTACCAGATCATTATCTGCGCACAGCTTGCTGGCCGAACTAACAGGTCGGTCCAACAGACGTGACTGTCAGCAGCTGAAGCCCAGACCGGTGAGCAATACTCTTCTAACACAGGCATCAAAAAAGCATAAAAGCACCTGCAGACAACCTCACTGTCACTAACACAAAATTCACTTTACGCAGGAGCCCAATCTTACTGGAAGCACGTGGCACAAGTCGCCTAATAAGCTGCTCCAAAGCAAGTTTCTCATCAAAGACAACACCAAGAATCTCCAAGTAGATAGACTCCTGAAGCAAAGTACCATCTATCTCCAGATGTGGATATTACGGCACAAGTGTCCGAGACCAACTGATAATCATCGACTTCGTCTTACTGGCATTCAGCTTCATACTCTAGGCCGAGCACCATGCACTAATGCGTGACAAATCCCTATTCAGAGACTGGGCGACAGCATTACGCATGCGGGGAGCAGGTATCACTGCTACCAAAGCGGAATCGTCGGCATACCGGTAGCTTATCATCGTGTTTTCCAGCGAAGAGAACATATCACCAGTATACAGAACGAATAACAACGGGCCAAGCACGTATCCCTGAGGGACGCCAGACTCCATCGCGACTGAGGCACTCAAAACACCGTCAACAGACACACTCTGCGTTCGCTCAGAAACAAAATCACGAACGATTGACAGAACCCTACCACCCACACCAAACGACTCTAGCTTATAGAATAGACCCCTGTGGTTGACCCTGTCACACACCGGGCTAAAGTCCAACTGTACAAGGCGTGCCTCAGACCCCAAATCCAGCGCAGACTGTAAATGGTGTCGCACCGACAACAACCTAAACCAGTTCTATACGCAAGCTGACCAGCAGGCAGCAAACCCATTAACTCAGCAAAACGACTAGGCTTACAGGCGACCAAGTTCTCGAACACTTTCGACACAAAATGGGCGTCAGCGTAATGGGCCGGTCGGTAGTTGGCGACACGGGACTCTTGGGAATGGGAGTAATATTGCCAGTACGCCAACAACGGGGAAAATTTCCTATCCGTATCAGGCGCCAGAAGATCACTGCTAGCTTAGGGGCAAGAACGCCAGCAAGCTGCTTATAAAACAGAGGAAACATGCCCACCGGGCATGTAGGTTTCAAAGAAACTCATATATATATATATATATCTACAGTATAATAAAGACCGATGTGTATTTATCTGTTTGTTTATCCATATTCTGTCACGCTTCAACAAAACAGATAGCCGGAAATTAGCCCAGGTTGGAGGCTCTGGTCGTCCTCTCAAGCTCCATTGAAAAGTGATGGGTAGAAAATAGGCCGGGTTGCAGAAGATGGCAAACGTATCTTAATTAGGGACAGTTAAAATTCAAACAATGGAGACATTGCAGGCTTAGTCTGATTTGTACGAGTATTAGCTCCTCCATACATCGAATATACGGCAAAGTATCGGACGACCATATGTCTGAATGCACTTCTTGCATTGCCGAAATTGAACTCTCAGCACTGAAGATATGTGAAGCTTCCATTAGCTCTCTCATGCATCTTGATTCATAGTTTCTTCCAACAGATGATTTCGTTGCTTCAGCTGTTCTCCGAAATTTAATTCAATGGTCGATGCAACAGCTTTCGCTGAACAAAAACCACTGGACCTGTATAGGCTAGCCTACCGTATCCACAATGCCGAATCTGAGCTATTACTTTGAGCGTTGTTGATCGGGCTGCAATAAGCCATGAATTTTCTCCATTTCAGAGAGGGGAAAAAAAAGTTTCGATACTGAGCGGCTGTGAAGCCATAAACGCTCATCTCAGGGTGCATAGGTTAGCAGTTGTAATAATCAATGAAGAAGATCATCACAAATTTTTTGCTGTCATCTTATGATAGCACGGGCCCTCTAGTCTATATTATATTTCTGCTGGAGGCTCCGTCCGTACGTCCATCTCTGTGCCTGTCCGTTACGCCTTACAGTATTGGCTTGAAGAAACCTTGCACTTAAATGAGAAACCGTGACTTCAGTCGCTCTTCTCCGTTATTAAACTACGAGCCAACTTCTCTGAAGCGGTGCATGCTCTTTTTTGAAACTCTCATTTTAGTACTGTTTGCTTAGAAAAAATTTTCTGTTGCCGAACTGATTGAGCCACATTTACAGTTTTCCATTGTTATATCTTCTAATCTGCATAAACCCTTTAGATGTCCCGTCCATTCGTGTGAATCGAGCGCCTTGATCATCAAGTACGCGGGGCTGAGCACGTTCTGTTTTCTCTGGGGAAAGCTCAATAATATCTGTCTTCTTTTCGCTTCACTGTTAGATAGCGGCAGCTGCTGCTTGCAAGAAGCTCTGATTTTCGCTAGTACGAAGTTCAGCCACAGCTGTCTTCTTTGGCGCTTCTTGAAAAAAAAAAACAATTTATCACTTTCAAAGTAAAGACATGAAGACCATTTCACTCGTATCTTATCTAGCGCTTTTCATTTCTTTCACAAGATATTATGTTTGCTTTGCATGTGGCGCTCGACGACCTTAACAAGGCCACCAGATACATATTTAGGATACGCTCCTGGAGAATGGAGCGGGTAGTGTTGGACATATCGGCTCTAAGGTATTCTTTCAAGCGAATGTGCGATGTCTAATTAAGGAAATGCAATGCCATCTTGAGAACAGAAGGTTAGGCTGCTTAAGAAACTGGCCGAGTCTGTTTGTTGTATATCTATCGCGTCAGAGAGAGCAGGAAAATCATGGGATACTGATAAAGAGCCATGGGTCCCGTAGTCGTCAAAAGAAAAAAAAATGGACACGCCGACAAAATATTGACACGCATAAGATGATGATGAAAGTCCAAGTTATCTGTAAATAGTGGAAAACAGAGCGTAGAGAAGGCATGCATAAATATAGAACAATGCAAGAAGTACCGTTGTATGCAAGATTCACAGGTGAGAGAGGCTAGAGTCCGCGAGACGAGGTGTGTTAAGGTAGACATTGGTTCGTCAGGTGGATTTTAGATAAGACGGAATAGATTAAATTACGGGAACACTAGGGATCTAATGTCAAACGAATGACGATGAAAACATCGTTTAACCATGGAATTTCCACAGTTCCCGCTATTATGTATATATAAAAAAAACCTTAAAAGCTTTTTAATACATTCTAGATCTCATAGAACACCAATTTCAAGCCTTTAACTACATCACCCACCGGCAGTTCACGCTCCACTAAGCTCGGAAGGACGTGACAGTTGAGTGAGCGAAACATTATGACACACTACGCCCAATTCTCATAGCACAACGTCTCTTCTCTTCAATGTACAACAATACAGTGTGAAAAAGCTCAACTGAACGAGAAGCAATAGGATTTTCCCAATGTCTTCCAGGAAGGACGGTGGGTCATCTAGGGCTAAGAAGCTTCTTTTGTGGGCGCGGGAAATTCAAATGTACCGAAGAAAGTCATTCGGGACATGAATCCGGTATCGATAGAAGATTCAGCAAGGATTCGGTATTTCAGTAAATGAAAATACCGCCGGTACTATCGAAATACCGAATTTCACTCGGTAGTCTCAGCTCTGGAGTACCGTATAATAATAAAGTATTTTTAGTGTTTCAAAATAAATGCATTAACATGACAAGTTGAATTAATTCAGGTCACAATACTGTAAAGAAGATTATAAGCTCAGTTTTACTGATTAGCAAAAGACTACGTAAAGTAAAGGTGAAGGCAAAGTCAACTGAGACCACACCCTCACCTGGAAAACCCACATGCACTGGTTTGTGCTGCGGGTATAGGCCCACTGGCCCCAGATGAGTAAGTGTAGTAGCAGTCGACCTCGGATCACCGAGAACTATGGCGCCAATTTGACGGAAAGAACAAATGACCAGAGATCTCCACCCCTCTCATCTCTGAGGAAGGCAGTTCCGCTGCGGCGCCGTGCATGCACACACAACTGCCGAGTCAGCACACCAAGATCTGCAAAGAGCTCGCGTGCCTGGCTGAGCATCGAACCGGCGAGCGATACAAGGTGTTAGAGCTGAGAACGGAAGCATGCTGCTACCGCGGCGGCTGCGGCTGATGAACCACAGAGAGTGAATGAGGTCCTACAATCGATCAACAAAGTAGGGTCAGCTGAGGTCGTCCCAGCCACTTGGGGCTCACCTGAGGGTTGTGCTGCAGGTCGGTCATCAACGCAAATTGTAGGCGCTGCTTCTCGGTAAGATGGTTCCATTGTCACATCCGCCTGAAAGTGAATAAACAGTTCTCAAAAATTTTCTTAACTGCTTCAAACAGTTTAGCAAAAAATATGCAAATTTTATATATATATATGCTTACACGTAGACTACATACACTATACCCTGACCGCTAACTGAAATCAAGCATTTCGTGCGTATGTCTAAGGAAAATATGTGCAATCTATGATAAAACGCTTTCTAAATTACCTAGAGACCTCAAACAAAAAGCACCATATTAATAAGAATGTGGGAAATCTATTCCTGACCAAAAACGCACATTTGTCAAAAAAATGATGCCAGGGGGTGTAAAAATTGCTTCTGTGTATATATAAAAAATTATCTAAAAATTGCTACAACTTCCAGAAACTCTCAAAGTTTTATGTCAATAATGACATGCACGTAGCAGTCTTTAGGATGCAATACCGTTGATGTTTCTCCATTGGACTGGAGGCGGGGAGAGAGATACGCCGAAGGAGCGGCGAACAATGCGCTCAAGTGGAGAGGGATGGTAAGATTGTAAAATGCCAGACAACTATTAAGATAATACATAATTTTAATGTTAATATTTCATTCCATTTGCTTTACTTTAATGCTGGCGTACTGTAATTGTTACTTCATCCAATATTTTTTAGCATGAATGCCTGTATGAGACTGTAGCTACACGGTCAAGGGATTGTGTGCTTGCACTACGTGTGCATGCAGGCCCCTGTGTGGATATTTTGCCTTCAGGTCATTGGAAACGTTTCAATACACTTTACAGAACCCATTATCTTGCATGTATTTACTAGTCCGCAACGCAACAGTATCCTATAATAAAAATTGTAATAAAAAACTGTACTAGTTTACTCACTGTGTCCTATACATCAAAACATATAGCATATATTATATGTACTGGTATCTGCTTTATCAAGTCAGTTCATCTATTTGTGTGTGAATAATATACGACACTCTTCAATATACTCTACAGAACACCTCTGGCGTGTACTTGTGGGCAACACCTTGGATAATTTTAGAAAAACTATTTCCTGTACATTGAAGAGTATAGATATAACTTTTCATAATCAGAGCATACTAACAACCTCAGATGATCTTGTTCTCTGATTGACCACTCATTGTATAACTCCGTTCCAAAAATAACTCTAGTTCACTTCTTCGTTTGAATACCTCGCATCAATTCACCATGCTTGTGTAAATATCGAATTAATATCGGTTTTCCGAATACACAGGTTTAATATTTATTAGTAAATGTAAACGATACGAAAAAATGTTCTCAAGAGTATGTGCCAGGATACCTGCGAGAGTATATCATTGACGGCGCACTGTCAGGCTCATTGGTAGATCACTCTACCAAAAATTTGCTCACAGGAGTGTCAAGTCTTATGCAATGCATTTACTGACACATCGATACCTATGCAGACACCTGGGTGGAACGATGGCTAACGGACTCAATCCCAAAAAGGTTTATCTGATTTAGCAGATCGCATTACCTCGACTTGACTAGCACAAGGCTGCGAAATATCGATGTGCCTACACATTATAATTCACTTTATTTATTCATCATACTTGATGACTATCGAATGACTAAAGCTGAGCATTGCTTGGAATAGGTACCACTTTTGCAAGGTAAAAGACACACCCCCATGCAGTATACTGTAGTGACTTTGCAACATCACATTGCCATGTAAAAGACTACTGTTGCACGGTCTTGTAACAGTTGAAAAACAACAAATGAATTTCTCTCAAGCACATCGTGGCCATGATTACCAAGCAACTATAGCTTATTGCTAAGCAACTATTGCTTATTGCTAAGCAACTATTGCTTATTAATAAGCAATTTTTGTCTTTTGCTAAGCAACTATTGCTTATTGCTAAACAACTACAGCTTATTGATAAACAACTATTGCTTATTGCTAAGCAACTATTGCTTATTGCTAAGTAACTATTGCTTATTGCCAAGAAACTTTTGCTTATTGCTAAGCAACTATGGTTTATTGATAAGCAACTATTATCATTTTCATCATAAAGTACACAAATGCTAATAGATACCTACGCAGACACGATATTGATGACAACATATTAAATGCGGCAATTTACTGAGAGAAATTTTAACGCACTCAGATGCATTAAAATTACACGCATTTTTGTCCCAACACCGAAATACGCATGAGCATCATAAAAATAAAGTGCATCATGATGATGCATATAGGGTTTTATGATGCACTTGGTACGAATTGAGATGCACTTAAGGGTTTCGATTATGCGATAAAGCCGATGATGCACTAAGATACATAAAAAAAAACACGTAAAACTGATGTACCTGAAGAGACGAAACCTTGAAAAACAATAGCGGTTTGCGTGTTAGTATGCAACAGCGTCTCTCTTCACAAGAGTAACAAAACTACAAAGCTTTTGTTTACCTTCTTTTTGCGAAAATATGTTCTTTCTGGCTGAAATTTGTTTTTCTGTCTGCTGCGATGATATACTAAACTATGGCCATGAAACATCTACGTGCATCGAAATTTCTCTCAGTGAAAGGGTGTCAGCGAGCCGTCGTTCACTAGTGTGTCAGCTGCGCTGTAGCGAAGACATCTTCCAAATACGGGAGACTTCGGTGTCTTATGAGGTAGCCTCGTCAGATGTACGTTAAGGGCGCGTCAAAGACTGCATTGGGGCGTGGCTACTGGGTCGGGAAGAAGCAGAAAGGGGAGCAAATGAAAGTTTCGTCACTGCGCACGATTTCTTGCACCAAATTTTTTTGAAAATCATTCGAAATGTGGCAAGAAAACTAAAATAATTCGAACTCAACTGGGTGTGCCTCCTCCGGCTACACTTAACGTGCCACCATACCAGCCTGAAAGTCTAACCATACGACTGTATTCTGAACTTGTCCTCTCCGCTATTCGTCCCATTGTTTTGTTCTGCACTCGTAACGAATACTGCATTGTGTAAATCTGGCTACTGCAATAAAAAATCACTAGGCTACTTAAGAGTTTGCCACGTATCCAGTGTTTGAGAAAATTAAAACTCAGAATACCGCACGCGTTTCTTCTGTTTAGCACGTTCCTTACGGTTGTTCATCTTGCGGTCTTTATTCACAGCAGTGCCAAGTTTCACTGAATGCATCAGTTAGACACAAGCTCGTCTCGCCTTAGGTTTTTACCACCTAATACAATAAAACGATTAACTGCGAGAATGAGTTCAAAATTCTACCGTACGAACCGACCTCACGAGACGGAAGAGAATCAGTGATTCAGGGCGTGCAATTGACAAACAACAGACTACAGCCCAGAGTCTTACCAGCTCAGCAGGAGTCCAGTCAACGAGCTCCTCCTTCACGAAGAAGCTGTTATCATCGGACAATTCCTGCTTCCTTTGAAGGTCTTCCATGAGTAAAAAACGAACAGAAGCAACCCTGAGACACACGAAACTAGTTCTGAAACCTAGAGGTATCCAAAATTAAAATAACAGATGATTCTTAATCGTAAAAACTGTATAACCTAAACAGCCTGATGCGCGGTGAGTACCGATACAGGTCGACTCCAAGCGACTAAATTTGAATACCCTCTCGTTGGGCAATGGTCGCATCTTTGGGGCATGTGAGCCACTCGAAGGTTGAGTTTCTGGAAATCCTCATGTAAGGAAATGCATATGGAAGACGAACGAGCTCTATTGAGCCAGGGGCACCCAGCTTAACCCCGGAAAATTCATGGGCTGGTGATTTACATTTACAACCTTATCACTCAAGGCTAGAGCAAACGGTCAGTTTCCAAGAGAATATGACCTGCAATGGTACCTAACTTGTTGCATCGACCGCAAGCAACGAGCTGGGTGCTGCTGAATTTCACTCAAACGCAGCAAGAAATGATGCAGTGTAACCCACTGTACATAATTCATACTTATTCTCTCCTATTGTCATGCAGGACTCGTGATCTTACTGAGGCGCCGCCCTGCTTGGCAGTGGTAGCGCAGAATGGGACCTGCAGTGTTTGGTTGAACGAGTAGTAGTAGAAGTAGACGTGTTTACTAGCGCTTCAGTGGCACACTGCCTATATCGCGTTCACCACAGGCTCGTGCGCCGCTAGGGCGCGGAATTTGTGTTATTTTATACTATAAAGTGGTTGTAAGGAGAACATTATTATCAATATTAATTTTACATACAGTATATGTAATTCACAAAAAACGGGCAGAGCCGTAGTTGACGACAGCATTAATCGTAACGGATTCATCACAGTTTGTGATAGAGGTTACATCTGGGAAGAAAAGTTTTTTACGGCATTTCTATTAAATTGGCCGCGAGGTCCCTCAAAAAGCGTTTCTCGGAGGATGTAGTCGGCATCTTGACCATGCAGGTGTCGGATAACACTCCCTCCGCTCGTCGGAGAAGGTGGGAAACTCGGCCATCAAATGCATGACAGTGAGTGGTACGACGCAGTTGTCGCAATAGGGTTGCGGACGCCTCATCCACACATAGTCGTGAGTAAGTCTCGTGTGCCCCATACGTAGGCGGCACAGTATGACGTCCATTTGGCGGTCGTCGCTATTTGACGAGAGCCACTCCAGACTGCTTCTTTAATTGTTCGTAATTTATTATTGCTCTGCGCTCGCCACTGTGATTGCCATAGCTCGCGAAGATTTCTACTGATTGGTGGGTAATAGTCTCCGCAGGGGATTGCACGGTTTGCCGTAGGCAAATCCGACAGGGCCACCTGCCTCGACTCCTCGCCAGCGAGCTCAGTGCCCGCAATTGTCAACATGACCAGGCACCCAACAGATACACACAGACTTTTTCATCATTTTGTAATTGTTAATAGGAATAAAAACACCAAGGCAACAATAAAAATCATCTAATCGGCATTCAGACCAGCTGGTTTCGACACTTTGTCATTATCAATGAATGCATCAGTAAAATAAGAAAAACGAAATTCATACCGTGAAATATTTTGACTACAGAGGAATTGAAAGTAAAATTGAAAAAAAAGATAGATTCACATTGTATACAGAGGTACGGCAGACTGATCTATGTTTAATGGTGGTCGCTGCTTACCAATCTAAAAGGATTGTAAAACCCTAACAATAGCATCTGGAGCAGCAGTTAAAATAGAGAAATGATCAAGAGAGAGGGTGGTGCGTGCTGTCACTATGCTGTCTACGGGAAGAGTGAGGTAGGGCGGTCAGGGCAGGTTAGTCCTAAAGAACCGCCCCAATTTCTGGTAAAATCTGATTTTATACTGCTTCTGAGTGCTGCCGATGTAGGAACTATGGAAAGTTCCACAACTATATTTATAAACAATATTCGATAGTAACTCAGAAGGCAGCCGGTCTTTGTGGTTAAAAAAGGATCGGATTTGATAGTCATAACTGAACACAAATATAAAGTCGATCTGTGGATAAAATTTTTCTATCTCGTTGTTGTATCGTACTTACTATTCGGTTGATGACGGTGTGGATGCTGTCGTATACTCGAATGGCCTGTACTGCACTCACTGAGTCGGAGAATATTGTAAAGTTGTTCTCTTACCTGTCTCCAATGAGTAGCAGCGCTGCGCACACGCCGAACAGCTGGGCAGTGAAAATTGAGGTCTCCCGTAATTACAGCCGGCATACTCTAGTTTCATCATCGCAGCGGCTACGCATCCAACTCGGTTTCCTCTTTTAGAGCCATCGGTATAGATGTGGGTAGAGTAACTATTTTGGTCACTCCCATGCTCAATGAAGAGGGTTTTTAGTAAGAGGGGATGGGAGTCTCTCTTTTTTGGATATTGCGTGCCGGGGTAAAAAGTTGAAACTGGTGTGCGCCAGGTTTGTTTATCTCTGAACAGGACCCGGGCTACCTTAAAGGGCTCGATTTCCGCCATGAAGGAGAGAGCTTCATAGTCATTGGAGGAGGGAAGTGTGTACGGAAATTCTGCTCCCTCCGCCCGGTTTCGGCACACACTGTTAAAGGCCGGGAATCGGAGGACTTGTTCTAAGCGGGCTAAGTACTGATAGGTAAGTTGTGCCCTGCGCTGCTGCAGGCAGGGTTCGCCACTCTCAGCGAGGAGACTTTGTATGGGTGATGTACGGAAGGATTCGGTGCACAGCTTTAGTGCTGCATTGTGCACAGCGTCCAGTCGTTTTAGGACTTTAGTCTTCGCTGACTGATGTACGACACAGCCGTAGTCTAGTTTGAAGCGTGCAAGGGTTTGGTGGAGGCATAAAAGGGTTTGCCGGTCGTAGTAGCATTCCGAGGAATTTCACCTCTTTGCAATAGTTTAACCGTTGTCCGTACATTTCAAGTTCAGGTGACGCCACAACTCGGGCCCGTCTTATGTGGAGAGCAGAGGTCTTGGCAGCAGAAAAGGCGAAGCCATGGTCGGTCGCCCAGTCACAAACGCGTCCAATGGCTTGCTCCAGTCGTCGATGTAGGACTTCCAGATGTACTGATAAGGAGTATAGCATCATGTCATCTACGTATAGTGACCCGTGCACGTATTGGGGAAGATTTGCTATGATGTCGTTTATTGCTAGTATGAAAAGGTTACAGCTAATGACGCTCCCCTGCAGAACCCCTTCATCCTGCGTCATTTCAGGGGAGAAGGCCTGCCCCACTCTGACCCTGAAACGTTGGCTGCACGATCGAAGTGCCTCAAGCTATTTCCTGAATGCGTTCAATGAAGGTTGCACTTAAGCTCTACTCCCATGGAGTCATTACAACAACAAGTACCTATAGAATATTTACTTAAGCTTACAGTTCCTAAGCGTTTAACTTCAGGTACTTCAAAGCATTTAACTGAAAAACTCGTCAAAAGAGCCAAGGGCGCGTTCGGTTGCCTCGTTAGAGTCGATCTAAGCCGAGCCCACTCATTAGAAACTAGAGAAAAGAGCGATGATTTGTCCACTTTAAATCGTGCAGCAGGTATGAAGAACAATAAAAAAACATTGAGTACGCCATTATACGGAGCATGATTGAGTTCTCAGCCGTCTTATGGGTATATAATTCACGGTTGAAGCCCAAAGTTCAATTTATCGTAACAAAGCTAAAGCCCCTGTCTGAGGATTCACACTATTGGGCTTGTCTTAGATGGATGTTGACGGTCTAATCGAATGAGCCTGAGTATTCTAATCCTATATACGGAACAAACGAGACGACTTTCTCCCATGATTAACATGACAGCGCCTGAGCAGTTTTATGCCTCTGTTAATACAAGGTATTTACGTGGCTATCGATATTAAGCAGACGACTGAAAAATATACCATCAGAGCAACGAAGTATCTTAACCCATTAAAAAACGTGCAAATTCTTAGTGCTTCATAGGAATAAAATTGTAAAGGTTATCCTTCATATATGTAAATAATGACTCACCGTATTTTATAAATCTTTACTTCTAGGTACTTTATAAATATACTCTTGATTTCAAGACTACATACTATGCCGGATACCTAGAGGTAAAATATACAAACCTAAAGAATAAAAATACCAAAGAAAATATAGGGGGTCTAGCTCAAGGATTACCTGCCCGCTTGTTGTTATTATTAAGCACGGATTGAGAAGAAATTCGTTACTGTCGTTATTGGACAACCGTCAGATTAATTGTCCACTCCCAGAGAGCAGCTACTACCAGAGCTAGCACCATTATGTTGATACATAAAATAGTAGTAGTAGTATCATAAGAAGATTTAAGCCTCCCTAAATAAATACAAAGCTCTTCTAAGAGAGGAAAAGGAAGAGACATCTAGTATGTCGATAGAAAAATGAAGAACCCATGCACGAATGTATTCAAAAACTGGACCAACGCGCATGGGAACAGAAAGTCGGGAAAGAGGTGGAAGAACAGACAACAGGAAGATCAGGAGAAATATGAAAGCGGAAGGAAGCAAAGTGGGCACGAAAGACAGACGTCCCGAAGGCCTAGCTAATGGCTAAGGTAATCTACACAAACCCCCTGGGGGCGCTACTCGACATAACATAGGATGAACGAACCTGGCCCTATCCTGTGGCCTATCCTACGCCCCCTGAGAGGTGATATATAAAAATGCAACCAGTGAAATAAGTGGGCAAATGTGAGGTGCAACATCTGGGCTGTAGCAGTTACAGAAGCATAATGGAAGTTTGCAGAAAGTCTTGGCAAGTAAGATAGTGGAAAAAACTTCTTTAAAATGGATGAAATGTGTCAGAGAAGTAGACTTACAGGCAACGTGCTTCGGTCGTCTTGACTGTTAGCGTAGCCAGTGTCCAAATTCAGAAAAGTGTAACAGTGGGTATGCTGAATCATGAGATATTGCGTACAAATAAAACGCAGATTGGAATATTTAGAAGAATAGATAATGCCTCACTGTCTTTATAGAGTAACGCCATCCTCAATCCTTGTCGAAATATTAGCTTGGTAGTTTATCATGCTCCATCAGAGCTATAATGTGGACGAGTCATTGCCAGGGTTTGACCCCAAAAGATGCCTATTAGCCAATAACAAAAAGGCTTCATGCTTCATACGGTTTACTATGTCACAGAGACAAAGAAAAAATGGCGGGAGGTGTCGAACCATTGAACGAATTTTTTGTGCTACATTCAACATGGCTACGCACTGAAAACTTCAATGCACTGCTAACTCGTTAACTATTTGGTTGACCGCCACGTGTGTGTTTGCATGACAGAACCAAGCCGTCAATGCTAAATTAGCATGCCACAATTGTGCTATGACGTATGCGGTCGTAATGACCCAACGCATGAGAAAAAATTGAAAAATTAGCATACCAGATGAGATGGTGGAATACTTACAACTGATGGCTGTCAAGAAACTTCCTACGATAACCAACATTTTCACCAAACCCTCAAACTGTTGTCGTCAGAGCCACAACTGCTGGACTTTACCCAAGTTGAAGCAGCAGTACTGTATTAGTATTTCATTCCAGACGTTTTTGGGCCTTACTCTGTCACCCTCCCCATTCGGCTGTGCGCAACCATTGTGAGAAGTGTGACGTTTTAGTTAGGAGTGATAATTTTCGCATTTTATCTCAAGGGCGAGGTTTCCTCGAAGTGAGAATTTNGCATATATTTAGATCGAAACCAAGCCTCAATGACCAAACAAGCGCTTTCCCACTTGCAATTGTCAACACTTAGTTTCTTTGTTTTTATTTTTGTATTTTTATCTGTTTGATCCTTAGATTGGACTCACATATTTGATAACTGCACGATCCTATATTTTTCAGATATTTTATTGCTGAAGATGACCTAAATTTGTGCTCGAAACGTTCAACATGAGATTTTATTCGTTAGTACTCGTTTTTATATACCTTATCAGTTGCCAAGTAAGATTGACCCATAATTTGATATTAAATATAAATGCGTTGGGTGATATCAAAACTCACAAATGCAAGAACGAAATTAAGTAGGTGGATAATTCATTACCTCACTGAGCCATTTAAAGATCATCTTAATATAATAAACTTGAACTCGCTTTCATTAATAGTCGGAATAGTTTTCTTTATGGTAAAGAACATCGGCAGAGTCTCGATAAATCAATGTCCTCATGAGAATGTTGACTGATATGCTTAAAGTCCGTCCTGCTAGGTGCAAGTCAGATGAACCAAGTTATTTCTTGAGTTGCAGCCTTTAGTGAAAGAAGAGAGACAGGTCTATAAGGTAGCGTCGATAACAAAGGATTACAGAGCACGCTGAGGAAAGAAAGAATGTGTAATGACCTAAGATGTGTATTTTTGCCATTACCAGGGACAAATCCGATGCTCGCACTTGTACATAGAATACCGGGGGAGCGTACAACATCCCCTAACAAAAACAACGTTTTTGTTTACTGCGGTAGCTACTCATAAAGTAAGCAAGAGCTCATTTTCGAAGTTCGACGTTGCTCTGGCCGCAAGCACTAGGGCGAAGAGGCAAGCACCAGGAAACGCTTCAAGGAGAGCGTGCATCAAAATAATTTTATAGTAGCAGCAATAGAATGGAATAAGTAAACTTTAATGTCAGCAGATTTTTCATGTCCAACATTCATTTTACATCAAGAAAAGAAGCCAGTATCAAGAGCTCACTATATTAAGGGGAGCGAACACGACCGGCAGTACGTATGGGGATACGTACTGCTTGGCGATCGAATATTTTTGTCTTGTAAACAAAAGTCTGTGATTTTCCCAATAGAAAAAAAATATTCATCAAAATATTGGTCGTCACGCCACCGAGCTTAGTAGAGGTCACGTGTAAAGTTCGGATGTCTCCCCGAAACTGCAGCAAATTAGAAGCCAAGAAATTGTGCACTTATAAACGATAAAACAACGCAGTTGGTCACTTAGTGGTACGTATTGGGACTAAATAATTACATAAACCGGCCTTTTGGCACCCGAATAAGGCCTGGGCCTAGGCCACTAAAATTGAAGCTGCAGCCTATTAGCGGCTCGGGGATACAATATGATGGACTAAACTGAGTGTGGCTCGTGACATAACTATGCTGTAACATCATGAGCCATTATTTAGTCAAGGAATTAAAAATATTCTGGTATGGAACGGTATAATGCTACTACTTCTGTAGCCACGAACAGTCCCTGAGCACTACGAACTAACTCTGGTGTGAGTGAGAAAAATTCTTCACGCAAGTATTCTAAACTTTGTAAGGCAGGCAAGATAAAATGTAATCCTAAATTATCAATTCAAACAGAATAGTTCACAAAGAATGAGTCTTGCAAATTGTTTATGTGGATGCGGAATATCCGAGGCGTTTGTAAGCAAAACTTTTGTTATACTACGTCATCTGATTTGAAATTATATAAAGTTACTACGTCTGAGAACATTTAAAGCTAGTCACGCTATTTTGGGTCATGACTGGTACTCGAGTAGCAATAGTAACCAGGATATCGATTGCAACATTGTCCAACTCTTCCTAAATACACACTGCCGGGTTACGTTGATGGGCATCGCCACAAGTACGATAAAAGTTATTCACAGCAGAGAACCTCTTTCACTTTTCTACTGTTAAATACGTAGCGGTCGTATTACTAATTATCTCGATGTATTTATCTAGAAAGTAGTAAGCTATAATAGAGGTAATAAAATTCCTAGATGATAAATTTCACAACCTGATCTGTAACATCATCGGAATGTACCTATGCCAGAGCAAATATTGATAAAAGGTAAATTTAATTTGATCGCACATTACCTGGGAAACTCATCCTCGCTGGCTCGTGCAGCAAATATAGACCAACTGCCCGTAAAAGAGTGCACAGTAGCAGTCGCCACACATGGTCAATAAGTCTGGCACAAGCAACGAAAGACTCTATGCGATGACCCACGTCCTCTGGCTGGAGTGAATATCGCCACAATATCATACGGAAAGCAGACGCTCACTGAGCACGTCAAGCGTCAGTAGATGTGACTGCGAAACGACATATCCAATGTTACTCCCTGCCACAATATGTTTGGGCATCACGCCCCTAAGGGTCCCGAGTGCCCTCTCCGCAGCTGCAGTTCCAGCTGACGAGATTAGTTTTGTAAAGTTAAGTAGGCTCTCAATACTTCCCCTTCTGTTTCGGGAGATGGGCTGCCGATCGAGGTGGCTGACCTATTAGCGCTAAACTTCTACCTTCTTGTATTTCGTTTCCTTCCCCTGTGCGGCGTAGCTGAGTGAAAGCGTTCAGCCGTGCCCGGGGGTTGGAGATGCTCAACTTGCGCTTTTTTCCTGTCAGTAGCGCACTGACCACTCTGAGACCTACCGGCAGAAAAGCAGAGACAAAAATCATTGACAATTTTATAACGCGCCCTAGCCGGCGCACGAGCCTGTGGTTAAACACAGGAATAGTTCGGTGCGATATAGACAGTGTGCCACAGAAGCGCTAGTAAAAACTTCTACTGCTACTACTACTACTATCCAATGTTCCTGGCTCAGCCAAGATAAGAAAATTTCTGTGCCTTACAAGAAACATGAAGAGCGCTGTGCTTGGTGTGAGCTCTTCTGTACCTCCTTTAATTGGTACTGGTGGTGATCTTGTTGCAGATCCCGCTGCCAAGGCGGACCTTTTGTTGCGCAACTTTGATGGGAAGCAGAGCCGGGACCGGGTGCGCATTCCTTTAGCATGTGATCCCGAGCCGAGGTTCTCCGGTTTTGCTTTCAGATCCTCTGAAGTGCACCGCCTTCTTCTT
>LQNS02277964.1:5269145-5312298 GCA_001587735.2 Parhyale hawaiensis | reverse complement strand
TCTGTGATTTAGGATCTTCTTTTTTTATTCTTTTGTTTTCTCCACCCGCTGGGCTGGTTGCGTGGGGGTTTGTTAACCTCATGGAGTTTCTCCGTTCCTGCGTCGCCAGTCTGGTGTGATTTAATAATAATAATAAATAATAATAATAATAGCAGCATCGAGTGTCTGAAACTCCTACAAAAGTGCGGGGTACAGAGTAAAGCGCCGGCGCCAAGTGTTCCTCAGCAAAGGAAACTACAATGTGAGAGACCTGATAGTAGCTGAGAGAAGCCGAATACGAGGAAAATAGGCAGCATTAGCCTATCTACATAAAATAATGGGACAGAGTGCGGAAAACCAAAAGAAGAGAACAGTATAGCCGTGTTCAGTGCGACCATCTGAATATCGACAAAACGTAATAATCGAGTGATTTTATCCTGGGTTGAGGAGTCTGAGAGTTTAAGGGGGGAGTCGGAGTCAGACACCTAGTTGATCAAGGTGTCAGAGTCGGAATTTAGAAAAGAGTTCTGACTTCCGAGAACCACTTTACGAATTTGAGATACAGGCATTTAATTTTCGGCGGAAGAAGTCTATCTTCTGAAAAGGGTCAGTACGGCCTGTGTCACTCCAGTTATTACTCCCAAACATTCATAATATTAAGTAGTTCAAGGCTCCACTTCCACAACAAAGACAATCACACAGAGAGAAAGAGAAAGGGGCATACATCATGTAGAGAGAAATGTGGAACCAGCGCACGCGTATTCCCACACAGAATTAACGCGCATAGGAACGAGTCGGGAAAGAAGAGGAAGAAGAGAGGAAACTAATATCATTAGGTGTATGAAAATGGAAGGAAGCCTAGCCTAGCCATGGCTAAGTAACTTCCAGGCTCCTCTGGGGCGCTGCTCCCCATAACATAGGTATCAGAAACAAGCCCCGGTAGAAAAAAGCCCCACTTTCTTTTGAAGCTATATTTGATAGCTCTATTCATTTATTTGAAAACAGCATCTCTAAGTACACAAAACGTTATTGTGCTAGGCTAAATTTAACCTACCATTTACATGTGCGAACGTGGGTTGCAAGACCCTGTAAATATGGGTAGGTGAGCTTAGGTCATGTGAGCTTAGGTTATGTGAGCTTAGGTTAAGTGAGCTTAGGTTAAGTGAGCTTAGGTTAAGTGAGCTTAGGTTATGTGAGCTTAGGTTAAGTGAGCTCAAGTTAAGTGAGCTTAGGTTATGTGAGCTTAGGTTAATTGAGCTATGGTTATGTGAGTTTAGGTTATGTGAGCTTACATTATGTGAGCTTAGGTTATGTGAGCTTAGGTTATGTGAGCATAGGTTATGTGAGCTATGGTTATGTGAGCTTAGGTTATGTGAGCTTAGGTTATGTGAGCTTAGGTTATATGAGCTTACGTTAGTGAGCTTAGGTTATGTGAGCCTTGGTTAAGTGAGCTTAGGTTAGGTGAGCTTAGGTTAAGTGAGCTTAGGTTATGTGAGCTTAAGTTAAGTGAGCTTAGGTTAGGTGAGCTTAGGTTAGGTAAGCGTAGGTGACGTCATCAATGACGTCAACATCAACAAACGCTCTGGCTGGGCAGCCTATGAGTATTTTAATCAACGAATTCCATCCCTAAAGCATATAAATAAACGAAAAGAATAAGTGTATACTAATTGAAGGATAAACAATTATCAATAGGTATTAGGTAGTAAATTGCAGTGGAGGCTTGTCTAAACTTTCGCAGCACTAGAGGCAAAATCTTCGCCGGTAGCCTATGGCCTCCTGATTTATATTTTTCAAAGTGAAGCCTTATTTATCCTTCACATTCAGTAACAGTGCTCCTCACAAAATATATTTAACTATATCACCGTGTTCGTTCCACTTAATTCATTCAATCTCACACTCATGACTATGAGTGGCCAGCTACCTGACTGCACTATGCACAAAACACATTAAATGATTGTCGCCAAGTATATATAGAAAGTTTGAGAGAAAACTGTTCCTATGGCTTCTCTGGCGTCAAGAATAAAACACAGCTTGCATTTTGGTTAGGTTTAAGAACCTAACTTACGAAGGATTGAGGTCCGACCCTCAAATACTTCGGCTTGTCGATGTGCCGTCATTTGGCTGCATGCGGTCACGGCTAAGTTTTATTTTAGTCCCCTTGAGTCGTCCCGCTGCACTCTTTGCTTCCTGGGCCCACCAGACGAAAATTACATATTTACAAAAAGTTTGGGAATCACACAAGGATTCAAACCATTAGGCAACGTTAGGTAGGCAAGGCCTGGCTTTCTCTAAATCACAGTTATAAACAACGTTAAGGTCAAATTTGCTGAGGTTAGGTTCAGTTAAGTATGGTATAAAGACGCTAGGTAATGTTATGTCAGAATAGGTTAGGTTTAGGTGTGGCTAGATTAGGTTACGTTCAATTAGATAGAGCTAGACTAGGTTAGGTTTGGTTTCGCTAGGTTAGGGTAGGTAACTACAGTACGGTATATGCAATTCAACTATTTTAATATAATTTGTTCAAAATAACTAAGAATGGGTGATAATTGTACATTAGGAGATAGGCGGGGCTTTTTTCCTTCCAGGGCTTTCTTCCTATACCCCATAATACAGGATGGGCGAGCCTAATCTAGAGTGCGCATCAACTTCAACTTTAGTGAGTTTCGAATTCAAGTCAAAAATGTGAATTTAGGCTTACCTAGTTACGTTTATATTTATGATGAATTTCCTCCAAGTTAATCACCAGAATATGATCGTTGGGAACAAAGAGTGTATCCTGCAAATACAAGGAGATTCGAAGTAACTACAGGATATAAAATTCTTTCCTTCGAAGGCTTTTATTAGAAATAAGATGTCATGAGTAATGCATTAGGAAAACATAATCGATATTTTAAAGAGAAGTAAAGGGTAAGTTCAATAAAAAACTGAGCGATTTTATCCTGAAGGCCATTATCAACAGTACGTAGTGGATGAAATGAAGTACAGGGATGTAGCACAAGTTACAACAATTAATAATACAGGACAATACTACTATTAATGCTACATATCTTAACAATAAGACTACTATCATACGCATCTTAAAGCAACCTATACTACAGAGCACCTGTAATAACCTATTGCATAAGTCAAGAATTTACTAGCTGTAGAGGAAAAATGAACTGGAAATGATTGAGATGGGGCTTACCATTGAATATAAACCGTGATATCAAAATATGTAGTTCACACGGCGTAGTGGCAACCCAAACACTGTGAAATTATTTGAGCGAACTGGTACTCTGCCTCGCTCGGCATGTGATCTTACAGAAGACTGAGCAGTGTGGCACATGATGGGGCATGAGCGTGCCAGGTGTGCTCATCCGTATGAGTACGTTCCTTACCCAAAGGCTCAAGAACAGAATCCAAATTACAATGTCTACAAAACACAAAATTGGCGCAAAAATTATATGAGTTAAGGCATGCTAGGAAAAGGAAGCTCAATACAGAAATCCTAGGCTATATATATACGGTATATACTTTACTGTAGCTTCTTCAATAGATAAGTTGAGGTAATAAATACACATTGGGTTATAGGAGTGGGTTTTTTTTCTTTTCAGAGCTTTTTCTGGGTGAGTTTTTCGTACCGGGACTTGTTTCCTAAGCCTGTTTATAAATGAGTGAGCTGAACATACCTTTAGGCATATCTTTGTATCAGAGATAGGCACCTAACTTACAAGTAATGACTAGAACGAATTTGAACAGATACTGTATGAAGTATCTAGAAGTTAAATGTGAAAGGTGACAGAAGTGTCAACCAAAAGTCAGTGCTTTTTGGTATGGTACGTTGAGAAAAAAAAATACATATCAAGCGATCGAGCAACTCTTTTTATGCATTATTATTACCGGTACTTTTATTTTTTCAACTTACGTCGAATAGATTTGAGATAGGTATAAGGAGAAAAGATAAGAAACGCAATAACCTTTCACCAAAATGTGTTGGAAATGCTGTGAAAAAACATTAAATTTCAAAATGGTTTCGAAACTTCTTGTACTATTTAGAAGCATCCGAGAAGTTTGAATAATGAAGATATAGTGTACATATTAGAAAAAATAGAAGTCGAGACACAAACATGGAAAACCATCAAGTACGTGCAACTACGTTCACTCCCACCCCAGGTAATTCAAAGCGAAAATTTTTTGCCAAGGAAAGATTTGAAAAAGCCAAACTTTTCATTAAAGGTTAGCCTGGGTAATAAAGAGAGGAAGACTCGCTCGTAGTTTTCCTGCATTTGATGCAAAGAAATCGAGGAATAAATCCAGAGTGAGATGTGAAAGTACGATAGCTTAATCGTCAAACTGTCAATCAGCCCCTCTGAAAAAAAAGTACACTGAAATAATACTAGTAGTTTCTATGGAAAGTGGCGATCTAACGACAGCATTATAACTTGATTCTGACTGGGGATCGGTCGTGACCACGAGAAAGTGTCGAGTATTGCTTGTGAAAAAATCTACACTGTTACATATACATCCTTATTGTAATATCGAGCGGGGACCGCTGATGGAGCATTCGCGCTATGGCGCAAAAGTATTTTAACTGCGCATCGTTTTCTTCATTTGCTTGAGCTTGATAGCGGTAGCATTACATCAAGTTAAATAACATCGACGTACTTTCAATGAGAATGTTTAATTAGTAACTCGCTTGGTAACGGGTGATCGTGTCGCACTGCTTTAATATTTACAAAATAACATACGTACGGTATTTCTAAATCGTTCGTACAAGACGAGACCCGAGGACGTCCAAAGCGACGCACTCAGTTGCTGCCTACCTGATTGTGACCTGCGAGCTGTTCGTACGAAAGTTGACCCAAATAATAGCATGGCAACCGATAACAGTTTTGCAATCATCCTTCAGTGCTACAAAGCACTGTTTTTTTTTTTTTTTTTTGCGGGAAATTGCTCCACGCATGTTCCCTAAAATACATGGCTGGACAGCATTATTTAACAATTTCTCGAATGCACAGACACTTTTCTTGAGAAAGAGTATTAAGGTCAGGCAGTAGTTCATAAGTGAATAGATGTCGGGACCACTTTTGAAGTACCTGACATATATATCAGCTGCTTATTGGCTATACGACGTGATTCGAGCAACGAGGCACAGGATCATTAAGTCACATCAGCATGAAAAAATTTTCTGCCAGCATTCTTGCAGGAAGATTAGTTAGGCAGTACGCTACTACTGCACGTGAAAATTAGGCACAAAGTGTCTCTATCTGACGAAAAAGAAAAGAGAAGAAAACACGAGCAACACTCGTTCGCAGGATCTCTTCCGTTGCCCTCAGACGGAAATAAACAGGAGTCCACTGGGATGGAAAGTATAGAGAACCTACCTAGCTTTATACACTAACCTTCTCAGAGGAAACCACTGTCAGATACAACATTTTCGGTGGAAAAGTTACTCAGGAAACCCAGGAGTCGTGGACTTCTTAGCATGAGCCGCACCCAGATACATTTCCAGTTGAGGAATCCCTGAGGTCGTGAGACCGAAGATATTCTGACAAGGCTCTGATTTACCAGAACAGTATCCTGGAGGGTTAATATCCTCAGTGTGCAAGCAATATACCCACTAGGCTCACTCATTGTTCCAAGATCATAATTGCATCCATTACGCAGCTAAGGATTCTTTACTGAATGCCTGCGAGTGAAATGCGTCTTCAGGTCGCGTTTAGTCACACAAGCATAATCACATTTATCGCATTGGTGAGGCTTCTCACCAGAATGCTTACGAGCAATATGAATCTGCAGGTCATGTTTTTTCAAACAAGCATAATTACACTGACTGCATCGATGAGGTTTTTCTCCCGAATGTTTGTGAGAAAAATGGCTTTTGAGCTCACCTTTTGTCACACAGACATAATCACATTCCATACAACTGAACGGCTTTTCTCCCGTGTGCTTGCGAACTAAGTGGTTCTTGAGGTCACGTTTTGACACGCACCCAAAACCGCATATACTGCATTTGTGAGGTTTCTTTCCCGAGTGCTTGAGAGCAACGTGTCTCTTCAAGGAATATTCTGTTACACAAACATAGCTGCATAGGTCACAGTGCAAAGGGTGCTCAGTGATGTGCTTATTCGCACAGTGGATGCCGAGCAGGTATTGTTTACTACAAACATAATTACATTCACTGCACTTATAAGGCTTCGATCCTGAATGTTGGTGAGCAAAATGGCTCGAAAAATCACGCTTTGATACGCAAGCATAATCACATTCGGTGCAACGTAGGGGTTTCACTTCCGGATGCTTACGAGCAATATGAAGCGTGAGGGTATTTTTAATGGCACAAGCAAAATCACATTCATTGCAACTGTAATTTTTCTCTCCTGAATGCATTCGAATAAAATGACGACTTATATCACGCTTAATAGCGCACGCATAATCACATTCACTACACTTGTAAGGTTTTTCTCCGGAATGTTTGCGAGCAAAATGACTAACAAGGTCTTTATTTTCAACACATGAATAATCACAGGCACTGCACTTGTAAGGTTTCTCTCCAGAATGCTGAAAAGTAGAAGGAGTACCCACGCCACGCTCGATGAACTTGGCTAACTCACTATCACTGCATAAAGGTGTCTCATTTGTGGAATGATTTTGTATAAGATGAGCTATCAACCTTCGCTTATACATAGAAATATAATTACAGATTTTGCACTTGTATGGCTGCCGGCTAGACAGCTTTGTTCCTGAATCAATCCGAAGACGTTTGCCGGTGGAATGTTTAGGCAGATAATGACGAATCAATTGATCCTTCCGTAAACACGCATAATTACACATTTTGCATCTATACGGCAGCTGTCCTAAGTGCTTGTCTCTAAAGTGAGTGTTCAGATCCTGGTCAGAAGCACCGACATACTCACAAATATAACACTCGTGTTGTTTCAAACTAGGCTCACTATCCACTGCAGCTGAAGGACCAGAATCAACAGGTAGCCCATGAGACGACGATGAGCTATCACCCAGCTCGACTGAGGTCTCACGATCGCTCGCCAAAGCTGGGTCAGCTGAAGTGGGGGTGGCCATATGCGTCTCACAGAAGGATTGTGCCGGAAGGCTGTCACTGCCATAAGGTATCGCGATTGTTTCTTCTTTTGGCAGCTCTTTCCTCTCAACCATCTGCAATATGATATAAAACCCTGTGCATCTTATCGTTGGCCAAAACGTACACAAACAACCGTGTTCACATTACTGTACTTTACCCTGAATGTAGAACTGAGTATTAGACAATGTATTGTGATCCTGCGAGCACCATTTCGTAACTACAAAAAGATGAGCTGAAGTGTTAGCTGACTCTTTACAAGTGCCACTAGTTGGATTCCAAGCATTTTCAAAGTTCTAGTGAATTAAAATAAAAATCCAAGAGCACTGCATTCTTCTGTTATTTTCAAGGAATTCTCAAAAGCTTTGGATTTGCCTCGGCCTGTCATGAAGCAAACTGTACGTAAACCTGTCTGTTTTAGGCTGAGGTATAACCATTTGGGGCAAATGGCGATAAGGTAATTTTGGGAGTTAAAATTATTTCGGCTTCGGAGAGTCAGAATCACTATGGACAAAAAATTAGTGCATAAACTCTTTGAGCACATATATGTAGTTATTTCAGTGCTTGTATTGCTTTTCTAAGTTAAGAAATTAATAGTGAGGCCGAAATAATTTTTTGACCCAAAATGACTTTATTGCCATTTGGTCATTTCCTTTGCCAAGCTTCTTGGCTACCAAAATCTATTAGGCCCACAACACGCATTAGCTGCCGTCATTTTGATAGTGACAGTGAATAACCTTAGTTTGTAATATAAATCTATTTGTGGTTTCTCCCAGAATTCCGACTGTCGGCACACAATGCTATCAGTATCAGATCAAAGAACATTTAACTTCCAAGATTAGACTATATGAAAGGAACTGTAACCAAAGCAACGCTTTTTCACTGCTAAAAAAGTAGTTTAGTTGACTTTGAATGAAAACCTGAAATCGTATTCAAGTGCATCGTAAATAACGATCTGCACTGCTCTCTACCAGTACAAAATTATTCTGCTTGTAATGCCAGTCGTCCATGTCTACTACCTACGTTTACAAGTACTTAACGCTCTAAGTTTAAGTTGGAAAGAATAGGGTGTCACTGAAATGTGTAATAGTAGTCAGTATAACGCTATCACTGCTCAAAAGTCATGCATGTGCTGTTTAATGAAGAGTGCATTTACTACTTCGTAGCCGTATCAAGGACGACATACACAGGAATGATACCTACTACTTCTGTTCAGAGAAATGTCCACAATCAGGTCTTGGCTAATCAGAACTATATAATAATTACATATGCAGTAGTGTGTTTGAATATTATACATTTACATGTTTATATATTTGTCTATTTCATGTTAAATTTCAACAAAATAAATGCATACATGAAAAATACGCCAGGTTGGAAACTTGGGCGATTCTGATGAGTTTTGATGAAAACCAATAGGCGGAAATGAGACCATGTTGCAGAAGAAGGCCACGGGAATCGTTATTCTTGAAAATGAATTAAAGTCTTTCTCTGCCATTGTTGAAATCTAAGCAACGAAGATATTTACATCAATGATCGCTCTCTAAAGTTGCATTCTGACTTTCTCCTTAGATCGAAAAGTTTGCTCTCAGCTCACGAAACATAAATTAGGTATACAGGATTCGCGCAGGTACCTAACACAAATTCAACAATGCTCAGGCGCCTGCAAAAAGGTCTTTTTTGCATATCAACTAAGGGAAGGAAAAATTGTGCTGCTACGCTAAATTAAAATAGAGAGCACTCCTCTGTTATGCGTGACGTTGTAGAACAGCATTCATACGCATATCAACAAAGGATGTATGATCTATGATGAAGTGTCATCATCAATTCCTCTCCATTACTTCAGATAACGAAGTACTCTAGTGGATAGTATATGCTAATTGTAAACTTTTCATTATTCATGGATATATAATACAAGGAATTGCAACTCCCGAAAGTGAAAATCCTCCACTGAGGTAGCCACTAAACAAACGTGTACTACTGATGAATACCGTTTGTAGAGAAGCACTAAACCACCCAACAGTCACACCTGTTCATCAGGAATCCAGCTAGAGGGCTCTTCTTTCACATATATGCAGTCAACATTAGTCACTTCCTGCTTGACCTGAAGACCTTCCATAGGAGCAGGGGAACCGGAGGAGGCACTGGAGGCTGGAACTGACAATAATATACAGGGACAAGTAGGGTATAAATAATGTGATGAAAATCGATAAAAAATACAGCGTAACAACATAAAAACTAAGCAGCCTGACGATCGATAGAAACTTAATACACAATCTCCTTGGATTTGGAGTTTGTTTAGCTGGGCTAATGATAAAGATGACAGAAAAAATTGGTAGCCATTAGTATCAGTGTCCGCGCCCAAAGGGGGCTTGAGAGCAATGCCCCCGTCCCCAATAACGAGCCAATCCTCCCTCTGCCCTTCTCCACAATATTGCTGCAATGTAGCTAACATACAGCAATGTCAGCCCCTCTCAGCTCTCCCAAATTTCCCGGCGCCCCGGTTGATTCATATTTTTATACAATAACTTTTGAAAATATTGATAAATGGGTCATTTTGGCCCATTGCTAACTAGGCCAGTTCCGCTTCAAGGGATGAATGGCCCGGTATGACTAATATGTTGAGTAGTAGTAGTAGTAGTAGTACTGCAGCAGTACGTAGAAAAATTTCTAGCACTTCGGGGATCAATGCTCGTCATCGGGCCACAAGGCTCAGTGATCATTATTACTGTTTTTTTTTTCTTTTTCAGGGGGAATATCTTATGTCCAAAGTGAATTTCTAATAGTTTCAAAATTAGCCAGTGCGCTACTACTGAGAGGAAACAAGGCGCAGAACAATTCCAGAAAAACGACGGAAATGGGGGACAAATACGAACCACGCGTGCATGACGCCTTTCCGTTGCCCACGAAAAGGGAGCAGGTAAGTATCCCTTGAGATGGATCGATTACCATCATCGGCAGCTAATCTCATGGAACAGACTTGGAAGTATAGAGAACCTCCGTAACTCTACAAATTAACCTTCCACGTAAACATTGAGGGTACATGTCTGCAACATCCTCAGCGGAAAAGGCATCGGGACAGCCGTTGTGGTCGTGAGGTCCACTGATACATACTCTGACATGGATAAGGTGTAACAGAATATTCTCATGATGGGTTAACATGGCAATCAGTACGATCGAGGCACTCCTCTCTTTCGCTGTGTAATCGCCGCAGCCAGATTCATTTAACATATGTCTGATGTACAGCCATTTTTTGTTTCTAAAAACTACCGATATAGATTTAGCTTCTGTCGAGTCTCTTTCTCAGGGGACACCTAGTAGCTGAGAGCCAAGGTAGCTGATCCGTTTATCATCGAGACTTGAGGAGTCCGAGCCCACGCCACGAAAAAACTAGTCTTGGTGCTTGACCTTTTTACGGTTTTTTGCCATCATCAGAGGCCTGCCACCGCTTCGATAGAATAACTGCTGTGATACATGGTCACAACTACAACAAAAAATTTCGTCTTCTCAACTACAGTACTATGAATTTTTACTAAAGAATGCATCGCTTATGTCATCGAACTGCAGCTATGTGTGCTTCGTATTTCTTCAACGTTGTGGGATTGGAATGATCTTTGTTTGTAGCTGCGTTTCTAAGTAAACTTTTAACTATTGTGTGGTGTGTTTTCGCTAATACTTTTATGATTTGTCATTAATATGAAGTCTAACATACTGATGTGCCTAACTTGTAACTTCGTGCAGGTTGTAGACTGTCACCTTGGCTACATCTGTGTGTATGGACAATGTGCAGTAATTGGAGTCAACGAAAAGGGCCATTGCTGTAAATTGATGAAACATTCGCTTAATTGAAGATGTCATTTATACTTTTGGAAAATCCGGTATCATAGTTACACCTTCCAATGACAATCTCTTTCAATTCTGCAAAATTCTAAGAGTTAAATTTACTAACTTTGAGCCTCCCACCCGATGAGCTGAGGCGCGTCGCAATCAGCATTTTTGGGTTACCGGTGCTACACCGGTGACCCAGCCAGTCGCAACCAGAGTCGCAATCATAGCTCAAATGAAGACAGACTGCGACACGTGTCACGGTGATGCAGGTCACCGAGCACAAAACAAAACAAACAAATATCATTTATTATCTCGTATACAGGGTACAATGGATACACCTATCGAGGTTTTCTTTTTGCCTTAATTCTAGAATTTTGAAGATCCAGTAGTGTGAAGAGCAGGAGAAGNGCCTGGCCTCTCGGTGCTGGAGTGCTCCACGCAGTGTAAATCCGTAGCGTGCCGTCCGGGGAATCGAACCCGGGCCTCCGTTGATGCGATGCCGAACCGTTGTCACTTCACCACCAAGAGGGTTCACAAACGTCTATTTTGAACAAAAGGAACACTAATTTCATTCAAATATGCAGCAAATAAACTCCATACACCAGAAGAAGTGAATCAAATCTGTTACTGTACTTGGACAAGAACAGATTTCAGGAGTATCACAACTGTAGAGTTTTCATGACCAAACAAATATTTCAAGTGTTGGAATGATGGAAGCCTTGAAGTCTAATATTCGGCAACCGTAGTCAACGAGGCTGAAAACATTATGCAAATAAAATGTTCCAAAATCTGTTATTCGTAGCGCATTGTCTTCAGAAGCACAAGGACAAAACTTTATTCAAATGTTTTTACTGCTTCATAGCTATGAACCATGGGTCCTACGCGATAAGCCCTTTGAAATTTAACTTTAATTTTTGGTATTCCAAGTTAGATTTAGTGTGTTAAGTTAAATGAAGCATATTGGGACAAATATCGCATCACGTTAGACGAAATGTGTTAGAATAAAGTAAAAAATTCTAGCACGGGATTTTAAAATAGTATCAACCACTGAGATCTAAAGCCATACCAAACGCTTAGTTGTTATTTAGCATTCATATCCTACACTGAAAAAATATCCTACACCTGAACAGGAACAGAATGGATATGGCAAAGATCAACAGAAATTTAGGGCTAACCTGAGGGTTCAGCTGCAGGTCTGTCACCATCTTCAACAGCGAGAGTTGCCGGGACTCTTTTTTGTTGTGATGGTTCTTCTTTCACAACCATCTGTAAGTGAATGAGAAACTACAGACGTGCAAGCATTTCACTGCTCTCTACAACTAGAACATTTTACAATGCTTTTAAATGCTTTTGTGGCCTATTTATTGCTAGAATGTGACGAAACCGAAGAAACAATGAAATATGCACAATGATTTTTCAATGCAAAGCCACTGAGGCGGTCACAAAGGGAGCGATGGCATCAGGTGTATTTGGACGAGTATGACACGTAAGTTTCTTAAGAAACTGGGGGAGAAACGGTCTCTCAATTCCTGAAATCGAGTCAGCTGTCGCGGCAGTCAGAGTATTGATGTGCTGGTGAACGGATGCGTAGTGCTCGTGCTCCGGCGTATGACTGGGGCAAATTGTAGCGGCATTGTTGTGCATCTAAGCACTACGGACTTTAGCGGAAGTCGAAGGTGTGATACAAGGTGCCTGATGGGGAGCAGGGAGGGCGTGGAAGCGGTTAAAAACCGCCAAAGGTAAGCAACCTTTTTTGTATTTCAATAGCGGTGTAGCACGGTCTTTGACTAGTGTCAGTTACGACAATGCAGGGAACTACGTTATGTTCGCTTTGTACAATACAATGGCTGCGTTTGCTGTGCTTGTGCTGTGAGGGGCGCAAGCATGATCAGGGTACCAAGGAAGTGGCGCGACGTCAGTGGGTGACAAGTACGCTGCGTTGGTTTTTTACACCATAAAGAATGTAAGTTGAAATTTGTTCACAGAATTCTGGGATATCCGGTATGTTTATATAAATATTTCAATACCTTCCTTTGGCAAAGCTATTTGCACATTTTATTGGTCATGAGCACTTGAAAGTAATGTTAAATGCTGATAACTAATTAGAAAATTTTGCATGATAGCTAAATGATGGAAGATGAAATAGAAAATGTTTCTATTGGCTTTACCCATATGTTTACCTTAAGAACCAGGCAATTTTTTTCCAAAGAAACAACGTTGCTGAAGTCTAACTGTGTGTTGTTTATAACTACAATTCAAGTTCTCCAGCCCTGGATGGTGCAAATATCACAGGATGTTACCAGGATTTGAAGTAGAACCCAACAGAATCTGACTTCCCAAGTTTGCGGGACAGCAAGCTAAAAAGAACTCAAGAACTACAGCAACATAATAAAAGAAAAAATCTTGTGCCAGTTCAACATGAAGATAGCCTATGGCCCGCTGCAGACGATAGTCTTTTCGGCAGGACGTCCCGTGTTTTTGCTGCATATGAATGAAAACTCGGTGCATATGACAGTCACTTTGAGAGGCATCGGTTACAGGACACGGATCACGCATGTTTTACTTTTAATGAAGGACCGCGAGTCTTCGGGTTTATCGTATCTAGCGTATTTTTGCTGATGTTAAGAGTTTCACGCACACAATCACTTAAAAATGGGTAGGAGAATAATTACTGTAATGGAAACTATGTTTTAAATAGTATTTAACCATGTTTTTTCCTTACGTATAAAGAATTAAATTGAGTTGCCGTTTTAAAACTTGTGTGGCGGTCCCTGGCAACTAAACTGTTCAGGTCACGTGACTTCCTGTTCTCTATGATTGCATCCTTTCTTATATAATATGCAATTGCGCCAATGCAATAGTGACTTACTCTATACACTATTCACTTTGTTTTGATTTTATGAATTACATAAATATAACATTTCTCCTGATGCACTTTATTTATCTTTTGTTTTTCAATATATTTGCGAACAAGCTGAGGATCAGCTGAGTATCAGCTGATGCGTTCAGCTCTCTCGTGTGTGTGGTCAAGACTTTTAAAACCGATGCAAGACAGCAGTCGAGACTTCCATTTTTAAGGCCATAAGACTATCGTCTGCAGCGGCCTTAAAAAGACCAAGTTAATCAAGTTGTCTCAGTATAACCTGCAGAGCAACACTCTTCAATGCCCCTTTTATACATTTCATAATTAAAAAATTGACCAGCATATGCAGAACAAAAATATCAAAACATAGTCACCACGAGAAAAAAGAGCTATGAAGGCAGTGAGTGAAAATATATGCTTGTGACAAGCCAAAGGCGAAGGAACCCGCCCTTTTTCTCACCGTAAGGGAACTTCACACCGAGTAGGACTTGGCCCAGGGTATCATACTGCCTTTACGTCTTGATATCTGCTTCACAAGTGTAAATCGTTACAATTAGTCTCATAAAGCGTTTCAATAGGTAGTAGAGTGCTTAATTTTTGTCTTTCTGAAAAGTTTTTCAGCTCGGTTTCGGGGCGTCCGGAGGTGGCTTCAGCTAGTCCGGCACACCGCTAGCCCGCAAGGCCGTCAACAGAGTGGCTACGTCATCCGCCAGGTGGCATCTGGGACAGCCAGCCGCTGCTTACCTCGAGGCGTGTGCTAGCTTTGCTCCTCATGCCCACGCACGAATTGGTCGCGACGGAGAGGAGGGAGGCGTCCACGGTGTCAAGTTCGCTTACGGTGAGAAAAAGGGCGTGTTCCGACGCCCTTGGCTTGTCACAAGCATATTTCTCACCTCTCGCTCACTTGACGCCGTATAGGACCTATTATCAACGGCCCGGACGGGTATAGTATTGTAGAGGGAGCGACCAAATATCAAGGTGTAAAGGCAGGTACTAAAGTGCAGTTACCATTAAGGTCAAAATACCTAAAGTACGATACGAGCTTTCTATATTAAGGTAAATTTCGGGTTTCCTTAGGATTTAAGTACCCTGGGAAGGAAGACGTAGCCAGTACGTGACTGGCGGCTTGCAGCTTGCTTGCCCGTTGGGTGGGGCGCACTGTGGCATGAAAATGCTAGCTCAAAAGTACGGCTTTCAGTACATTACCTTTGTCCCAAGAGAACCTGATGTTAGGGTCGACCAGGCGTTCAAGACCTGTAGGCGGTAAGGCAGAAAGATCTGTCCTCTCCCTCAGCCAACGCTCGTGTGTCTGAGAAGAGGCGATAACACCCTAACCACGAGCCGCTCAGACAGTGGGGTAAAAGGATCGGGTTGAGGTTTCTGTATTAGTTACGCTCGGCCTTCATGATTGAAGTCGTGGGATTTCGCACTGACAGTAGAGGCTCGAAAACGTTTTGGGGTGTAGATTTCTCATTTAGATCGTGGTCGACGAGAATGCTGCATCCTAGGTGCATTCTGTATCCACATGGTTCACAGTCAGGCTTCTGCCATTAACTTCTGAAGTCCGATTCCTGGAAAAGCATAGGACTATGCTGGTACAAGTTAACCTTATGCACGCTAACGGAATGCGTACCCGGATTGGCATGTATGGAGAAATAGTTTGACAGAATGCGTGACGCCTATTCGATTAGACGTCGCCCGAGATAGAGTATTTTGCTCGTGTACTAAAGAGTCGTCGTTCCTCGAGGGAATCTTTTGACGCGGGTGGTATTATCACCGAGGTGACTGCGCGGTCAATCTGGATGATATAAATAAGAATTACGCGAACCTTGCCGACGGATGTCGCTGTTGAGGCGGGTGTGTGGGCGCTTGGTAGCAGAGCACGGTTTGATGGCCGATAATGAGCCATATAAGGGAAGCCCGAAGGGGAGTGATTAACGCGGAGACTTGGACTAAACATCTCGAAGCTGTCAGGAGTAACCGGTAGTGTAATACCGGGGATATCAATCCACTACTATTCCCGACTGATTGCTCGGATAAGCAGCTTGAATGTTGCGTCGATATATATCTAAAATTGGTAATAAGATTTCATCGAATAGCCTGTTACTCAGGGACAACGCTGCGGATTGTAGATTAAAATTTGTTGCGCGGGAGTCTAGTGATCTAAGGCCATACTCGATGGACCACACCATTAGGCTACTTCTGGCGCTGGGGCTATGCGCAACTTTTCGAGGTAGCTAGCTTTGATTTACTCATGCTGATCGTGCCGAGGCCTATCTGTTATAGGGCGGGTCAATAAATGACCCAAAATTCCCCAGACGCAATAGTGGGGAAATTAGCCCGTACAGTCGGAGCATGGTACGCCAGAGCGCAAGGAACTGCGCCAAAGCTATACTCGTTTTGGTCAAGTACCGTAGTGAGGGCGTATATCGCCGCACTCGGCGATGCTATAGCATAGCTAACGGAGGGCTAGGTAGCCCGGCATTCATGTACAACAGAGTAGAGGAGAGACGGTGGTTAGTACGAAGCGAGAGCTTAAAAATGGTTCGAGGTCTCGTTGTAATAAGCCACGTTAGGGGAGTCAGCTGGAGGCCCTGAGGCCGAATGATGAGCATTCGTCAGCCTAAGTTCATTGGCGGACTCGATAATGGGTCTGCTACTCCGTTTGGTCCTGCTTTGGTATGGCTCGAGGGTATCAGATTTACAGCAGTTCACTCTTTGGGGTAGATAGGCAACAAGACGCGATGATGTCTTGTTACGATACTATGGGTTGTACGTGGCGTCGGAGTACACGGACGTGCATACGGTGGGCCCGCTCTGAAGCTACTGCCAGGCACCGATGCAACTGATTTGCTTTTGCAATCTTAGGGTTCAAGCCAGTTGGTAGTTGCCAGGCTGTGCCTTGTCTATGAGGCGAGGCGCCAAGCACCTTATATGGTAGGGGGTGGCATGTAACCTACTCGGTGGTCTACTTTGGACGAATCAGAGACGTAAGCCCGTCCGTTGAATATGGTGGGCTGATTCCAAACGATGCCTCGTGATCGTGTTCAAACTAACGAATTTAATATTGCGTGAAGGGTTTGGTTCCAAAACGCGGAGAGATTTCAATTATTCTTCCCGTGTTGGTATAATTCGTCAGGTGAGCACGTAAACATGCTTTGACGAGGGTCGTTCTCCGATGGTCTGATGTGCATTATTTTTTAGCACAAAAGGCTAGTGAGCCCCTCACAAATCAATTACGAACCCCGGACTTGTTGAGCTCAGTTCGGGAAGACCCTGGAGAGGGTGTAATCTCTAGGATTATTCCATTGGTTTGAAGATCTTAACCGGGTCTTGGTGCGTTCGTTCACCTCATAAGGTTGACCAGTGCTAAAGCACTGTATCGGCTGGAGCCAGGCTAATCTGATCCTTCGGAATGGGCCCCGCATTATTCTGGACGAATCCAATATGCCGGCCGTGTTACCGCTGTGCCTAGTAGCTGGAGCTAAGAATAGATGTCATGCACACAGCCGATCTAAGCCTGCTGAGGGGATTAGGGTGAATCACTTGAAGAGATGGAAAAATTCGAGCGGGCTCCCGTATCAGGATGCCTTGAATCACGGGTAGTGTATAATTACGGGGTTTTGAGGCAAAGGGCTGTGTTGCCTAGGCAAGGGACCCAGACGGTGATACGGTTTTACCGTTGACTCGGTGGATGGTGGTAGCATTTCTGATTTTCAGGGCCATCGCGAGAATGATACTGCGTAAGAAGCTTTGAAGGGTGTTTCTGGCGGCGATGGCCCCCTCAAGTTGAGGTATGCAAGGACTAGGAGATCGCTCGCAACGTCCCAGTGCTGTGGGGTCTTACCGTAAGGAGGTGTAAGTTCCTCATAGCAGGGAAAGTTTAGCTGATGCAGGTGTTGGGATACAGTATCGATGTGACCAGAATCCCTAGAATGGAAGTGCTCCTGAAAGCATACTGAGAGAAGAAAAGCTGCCTTCTGCCACATGAACGATCTGCAGTTCGGTAAAAAGGAACAACCGTATTGGAATGATTCGACGCAGGACCTGAAGTTTCCGAGGCACCTGAGTTACGCCCAAGTTTTGTATGCAACTTTACAATGGTACGGAAGTATATATGTCGAGTACACTCGCGTGGGTCTTGCGAGACCGAACAGGGGGTGCATGTTTGGCAATTTAGCGTTCCACGCCACGACGATAAATCTTCACACTTTGAAGTGGTGTAGTACGGTGTACATTATTCGATTTATTGGTTGTGCTTTGGGAACAAGTCGATGGTGAGTACTTGGTTCAGTAACTCAGGTAGTGTCAGTAGGTGTAGATATTCTTTGGCAGCACGAGGAGCTACCTAGGGGACCCTGTCCTGTAAGCAGGACTGCGGGACGTAGTTCACGTTACCACATACGTGAGCCCAGAACTCGGGTTCGAGAAAATGCTGAGATAGCTCCGCCCTTGTAGCTGTATCATGAACCGGCGGTGGTGTGCTGGTACATCGTAAAATAATAGTGCAATCTTGAGATTGCTGGTAGGGCAAATCTATGAAAGGACGCTGGGAAGTCCGAAGGGTGGTGTAGCTTAGGGAGGTAACGCTTGTAATATAAGCCATTATACCCAGTGTTTCTGAGAAGGACTGGACGCTGATGGTGGTATAGAAGACCCTCACCTTGACGTGGCTCATCCGCTCGTAAGCGTCCATTTATGGTTATACCAAAGCGCAGTGGCCCGCTTGAAGCTTAGGTCGATAGTAAAGGCCGTTATGGAGTACTCGTGCGGCCCGGCTAAATGAGTAAGGTTGGCTCGTTCTGAACAGAGTCTTTGACACGATCCGCGATCTGTATGGCTCAAAGTCTGGATTGGTCCGCGTACACAGCGTTGGGGCGACGCGTCACATGATAGGTTTTGGAGGCATCGAGGTCTGCTCCTGTTGGGGAATTACTCCTGCGTAGGAAATTTTGGGAAGCCCTCTCACGAAGTAACCCTCGAAGTAGTTGGCTCTGGTCTGTAGTTTTTTCAGAGGTAACCTCAGATAGTGACACGGGCTGCGGAGGCGTGGTTCCTCATTACCAGTGCCCTCAACTTATAACACGGTTGGCGAAGTAAAGACAGCCTAAATATGAAACGCGTTGTATCTCGTGTGCAAGATTGGGAAAAGCGACTTTAACACGGGCGACTGACGGTACTTGCAGTGGTTTGTGAACAGCCTCCGCACAACGATGTTAAATTCATCTTGGCCGTGCAAATCTGTAGATTAGGCTTTGGTGCGGAGCACGGATGTATAATCGTTCCGATGAAGATGTGTGATAGAGAAGTCGACACCACAGCAAGGGGCGAAGGGTACTTGAGAGCCCCAATGAGATAGCGAAACCGGTGATATGGAATGGGTGAGGCTGTGCTCTGCCTGCTGCGTAACTAAGCATAGCGTGGCGAAACTGGCTTTGTTAGTAGAGGACTACTTCAATGACAGCCCTGATAGAAAATACAGGCGACCGTAGTTGGCAATCCCTCATAAGTAATGACTGAGTAGCTAATGAGCCGATGGGAGAGATCAGGTACCAGATGACCTGCCCAGACGGCCTCATAAGTGGAAGACGGCCGGGGTTCCGGCTGATTTGGCTCATTATAGCGGCACGATTGCGAGAGAGTCGTGAAGTGGTGGCGGATATGGAGCGAATTAGACCCAACGAGAATGACTTGGGATATGAATTCTGGGCCAATCGCATTAGATCCAGGAAGGATGACACGTAGCTCGGACCCGTCTTTAAGAGGACGGAGAGTAGGCTACCTCGATTGCCCTTACTTTAAGGAAATAGGGTGATGTTGAGGATCATATATAGTCATTGAAGCTGGGGAAAATTCTCGCCTGCGGACCTCACAAGAACAGTGAGTCTCTTCAATCATTCTTCTCTGTTCGGGACTCTCTCGCCGTCTTGATGTTACCGAGGCGTTTTATCAGGTTTTAGATGCAGGACTACTTTTTCCCTGTAATTTGTCGAGAGCGAGTTGAATGCAAGTTTAGCAAGACGCAGGGCAGAATACGTGTTTCTGTCGGCAACATTCTGAAGGTTCATACCACTCATGTGCTACTTGTAACAAAGGTTATAACTATGTTAATTCTGCACAGATTATCTGGAACAGAAGCAGAAAAATTAGTAGCAAGGGAGCAGCCAACCCTACCGAGTCGGGTAGGGGCGGGGGGGATGAGGTACTACAATCGCGAGCCAGGGGTCCACCCCTTCCTTCTTGCGGGCTCATACCATCCCCTTTTCTTGGGGGCAAGGATGATGACTTATAACTAGACTTATACTCTATGGCAGATGAGAATATGAAACGATCTGGCAACCTCGGAAGCAGGTATATGGCGGCTGGCACTTTTCGCAGTCTATACCGCGTGCAGGGCCCGAGAGGACCCGATTGCTTCGTTCCAATACGCCTGGCGAAGGCTTGGGCCCTCTTACTAGACATGCATGAATGAAATTTTCCTTTTTTTTGCCGGCTTGACACGCTAGAATAAGGAGAGCTCAGGGCAACCTTCCCTTATCCAGTCTCGAGCCCCCTGGACTCGGTGGCCCCCACCCTATTGTGGGGCTGCAAGCAGGTCAGAGGCCCCAAACATGCCTCTAACTGTGGCCGACATCTACCTTTTTGATTAATAATTTTTAATAGTTCCCTGCTGTTGAAACGAGGTACTAACCTAGACTTAGACGCCATGCCAAGTCCATACCAACGCTCGCAAGAGGTAGTGAGAAAGCACCCCTGACCCAGCACGACCTCCACAGCCTCAGCCATAGAATCAGCGGCACCAAGGCAGGCGACAGTCCCATACCCTGCAGTTGGGATTTTTTTATTGTTTTTTTTTCTTGCTGCTCCTACGGAGAGGTGGTACTTTTGCAAACCTGAGCGCCATGCCCAGTCCATACTCAACACGCCGCTGGAGTTGGTCGACCAAACAGGACGAAGCCTGGAGGCCGACTGAGAACTGCGCTCTGCAGTGGCCCAGCTCAGTGATGCCCTACCGGGGCAATCCCCTGTATGATGGCGGTAACACTAGGGGCCCTACCGCCCACCCCCCTCCCTTGGTTGCCTTGACCGGCTTACTAGCGGAACAACCGTGGATGGCAACACTTCGTAGAGAAGAACGGGGGTTGCAGTACGGAGCTTCTCGCAGCATAGCCCGAGGCTTTGTGCCGAGAGGAGCTCCATCCAATTCAATTTCACTGCCGTTGAGAGTGAGGTTTTATTGCAGACTTGGACGCCATGCCAAGCCCATACCAACACTCTCAACAGGTGCAAAGCCATCTAAAGGCCTGGTTGCCATAACCGAGGCTGTGCCTGCACCCTGCAGTTTTGAAAGTTTTTTTTTTTTCTTTCCTCTTTTTTCTTTTTGAATTTTTTTTTCTTTTTCTAAGTTTTTGCTCTTTCCCTTCTTTTCGAAAATTTTTGTTCTTTCTTTCTGAAAGCTCTTTTTTCAAGTTTTTCTTTTGGAAGGGGACGACATAAGGACGAGGCAAAGTTCGCTGGGAGAATTGGAGTCGATGCAAGTGAAGCCGAAGGGAGAGAGCAGGCACCGGGTGACCTGCCCCGACGGCTTCACAAGTAGGAAAGGGGAGCGGAGCCAGCACGCGCCTCGAGGTAGCCGGCGACTGGATGTTTCGGACGCCACACGGCGGAGGACGTAGCCACTCGGCTGACGGCCTCGCGGGCTAGCGGTGTGCCGGACTGGCCTCCAAACGCCCAGGCACCGACCTGAAAAACTTTTCAAAAAGAGATACAAAGATTAAGCACCCTACTACTTGTTTAAACGCTTTATAAGACTAATCAAACATACGAAAATTGTAACGATTTACACTTGTGAAGCAGGGATCAAGACGTATAGGCAGTACAATACCCTGGGCTAAGTCCTACACGGCGTCAAGTTTGCTTACGGTGAGAAAAACAACCATTGTAATTATTAGGTACCACAACGTATATTTATTTTTCTAAAGTATATAAATTGTGTCTAAAAGCTCTTTGCAGTAAACATGCAAAGATCAGTATTCTGGTAGATTGTAGAGAAATATGAACAAATTAATCACATGAAGGGGTCGCCATGGTTTTATGTAAGGACAGCTAATAAACAGGAGTTCCATTCACCCTGTAACAGAACCGCTGACCTAATGTCTACTTACCATAGAAGTATTGAAAGCACAGCATGCACTCACTATATATATGAAACTTGAGCGTATTGCATGACTTCTTTTAGCACTGCAGATACTTTTTAGTTCACTGTAGCAGCAGTTGTATGAAATAACCAAATCATTGTAGCTTAGCCCCTAGGCTAGACTCACAACTGCGCCGCTACTGTCGTGACTGCCCGCTTTCACTGTCAAACGGACAAAACCAGGCGCATCTGCCGCGCATACCCGACGTAGCATTGTATTCGATGGGTATGTAACTCACCTCTGCAGCCCCTAAAGCCCAGGCAGGCCAAGAGCAGGACAGCCAAACTAGAGAGGCAAGTACGGCCCCGCGCGCCGGCACCACCAAGAGAACGCACAGGTACACACAGCAAACGAGCCGGAGAAGCGCATAGTTGGCCATCAGGAAGCCGCCAGCAGATAACACGCACCCACGTGGATGGTCCCCCACGAACAGTGAAAGTCAGCAAGGGATGTAGCACAAGGCAAGCACTACCAGGGCAGAGACCACAAGCACTATTGATAACTCTCCAGTACTTGGCACGGCTGTAGAAAGTTTCTAGCTTACTGTAAAGAAAGAGTTGAAATCAGGGTCTGTCGTGCCGTAGATCGGCAGTTGCCTCTCACCATCCATCCTCTGAACATCTCCGGTCTTCTGGTATATCTGCCGGACTGTCTTCCAATGGTCATCAATAAAGTTTTATGTAAGTCCTGGTGCTCTACTTATCTTAGACTGTGCATTGTGTGCAACTGTTCAAAACTTCTCATTTCCCTCAAGTGCTATCCAATGGTTGCCGCCCATTAATATCTGATGGTACCTCATCCAGTCGTGACTGAAAATCATGCCCACTGGCTCTAAAGCTCCTAAAGACATCCTGTCCCGCTAGAGTTAGTGAGTTTATCCTTTTATAATGTGAACATTGTGCTGCATAATAATATTGTTGCTACTGCCTTCACTGATAGAGCTAGGATTGATTTTGCCATCAATACCCAAATATAGACCAAGTTTACAGACGCACTCAATTAGGATATAGGAAAGATTCGTCTACACTTGTCCAATTTTCTGTTCAACAAGCGCACGGGGTAATGAAAGGCGGTACGCATGCGTAATTGAAAGGATGCATGCGCTATTGAATGGTAGTTTTCAGGACGCATGCCTCTATTGGTGATAGGAATGGGAAGAGGCATGAATTAAGTCCCTCCAATGGTGGGAAACCGTACGCTTTTTGATTCAACTTGTGAGTCACCAACACTGCTCGTACTTCTTTTGACGTGTGTAAACCTGTAGCAACATGTGGTTGCTTAGCATAGCATGTAGTCAGAAATTGAACAATTCAGTGTCCACCCGAGTTATGTGGTTGCTTAGCATAGCATGTAGTCAGAAATTGAACAATTCAGTGTCCACCCGAGTTCTGTGGTAGCATGTATATATGGTTAAATCTGTTGCTGTGGCATCATGACTTTTCTTTATGTATTACCTATATTCATTAGCTATGATATTATTTATGAGCAACTTCCTTTAAAAAAGAAAATGCACGTGTTTACCTACGCAGAAGACTTTTCTCATAGGAGCACATGCAATATGGACACAACAATATTTCTTTCGTGCGCCACTCAGCAGGATAGTTAAGAGAGAACTAACGACCAGATGTAGACAGGTCCTAAATGCCTCTTTCTATGCAACTTGAGGCAAGCGTCAGTGGATAATTGAATAGAAAGTTGAAGCCCATGTTGAAAGGAAAATTGAACAAGTGTAGACGTAGCTTAAGACCAACTGCGGACAAGTCCGACATCTCAAACTTTGGCCGAGGAGAAGAGGCACGAGATAAGACGCTGGTGGTTGCAAGTGAATTTAACGCCACACATCGCCAAAACAGCAAAAGTCATAACGATCCAACCATAACTTGTAAAGTTATATTGTTTGTTAGGAGAGCATAGCAGACAGTCTACAGCAAAAACATAACTTCCTTGGCGGAAGTAAAAACAGTATACGCGTCTGAGTAACTTTTTTTATCCTACTTGGTACTAGCATGCTATTACATAAGTCTGGATGCTAATCTTTCTCGCCAGTTATCGACAGCATCAACGAGCCGAAGTTGGAATTCAATGATTGGCACATCTGAGGTCCAGCAACAGAATCACTATTAATCAGTAGCCAAGTCTCACCAGCTCATTAAGTGCCGGGTCAGTGGGCTCCTCCTTCACATATATGCGGTTATCCTCAGCCAATTTCTGGGCGCTCTGCACACCTTCTATTGAAGCACATGGCACAGTAGTAGCGCTGTCATCTGAAATTAATAATAGAAGTAGAAAGTGTTAAATATTGTGTGTCTGCATAATAACTACACCTATCTAAGATGTTATATTGTTTAGTGGCCTTGAATACCCACACGCCTGAAGGTAACTGCAGGATTTTGTTACCTGTCTCGTTGCTGAACTACACTGGAAAAGAACTCGAAAAAATGTGGGATTAAGAAAAAATTTGTTGATAAATATATAAAAATTGAACAGCTCCATGGTTGCAGCATAGACAACTTTGTTAGTGCTCTGTAGTCCAATGTTGACAAAATGGTCCAATTGAGAACTGGAAACTTTAAAAAATAGTCATTCAATAAATATCATTTTCTCATATTGTTCAAGAGCTACAGCTCTAAGAGTACAGTATGCCATAAAGTCTGACAACACACATAACCTAGAACAAGAAAACTGCAATCATTAAAGAAGACTTGAAATGGCACATACCTGCGAGAGTTCCACATCCCTCCTTTGAAAAGAAATCGAACACATTACCAAGGCCAAATGCCTCATTCAGCTCGCTCGCAGTTAATTTGCCCAAATTCAACTCAGTGTTGTCGGCCATGTCCTGTGAGAGTCTACCATGAGCACTATAGCTATATGTTGGATATTTTGTAAAATATAATCCAGCCTGTAACAATAAAAAAAACTCATATGCTAGCAAATTTAGAACAAGCACAGGGGCCAACATAAACAAACCAGCAGAGACTTTGCACTGACACTTAATCTTTACGCAAGTGCAGCAGCTGTATTAATTTCAAAGAAAATATATAGTAAAACTCCGGGAACTCGTCCCTCGCAAACTCGGAAACCCGCCTAGCTCGGCACTCTTGTGATTTGCCGAGGTGCAGCTCGGCACTAGTTTTTTTTTTTTTTTTTGCCTAGTTAGATGACAAAATGCCGACAAAGTTGTTTTGCCGAGTTGTAGCTCGGCAATTACGTCATGTTGCCGAGCTACAGGGAAATACCAGGGGCGTGTCGAAATTTGAAGTTCGGAAAATGGCTGAAGAAACGGTGATGGGCATTAGATAGGTGTTTAATGGCTGTTTACGATTTCCGGCAATTCGTGCCCCAACTCGCCAAAGTCGCGAGTTTCTGAGGTTCTTGTCGACGTTGTCAGTACCTGCTTAACTCGGCAACCTCACGAATTCGGCAAGGTTTTCCCCCCGTGCTTGCAGAGTTCCCGGGGTTTTACTGTATGCTGAAGGGGACAAACTGCTGCCTGTTCAATTACAAGGCACTGTAAAAGCTCCAAAACTTACAACAAAATTGAATAGAACACTTCGTGGCATAAGAATATCAGAATATCACCGGCAGCAGGGGGAGGGGGGATTCAAAGCTGTCTTTTTTGGTGGCCAACTAACTCTAGTTTTTTTTGGAGCATTTGCACATCTCAGTCAACCCACCTGACTGCTTGAAAAACAATAATTGTTATGACTCAACTTTTTTTTCCTCTTGTTGGGTGGACAGACAACAGAATTCAATGCTGTAATTTTTTATGGCCAGCTTACTCTACAGTTTTGGAAATTTTCACATCTAGGTCAACCCACCTGACTCCCAGCAAAAATTTATGAACATTGCTCAATTCCTTTTCTCTTTTTCAGTGGACACACACACAAACATAGCCTATACTTATATCTATACAAGTTTCATTGAAACGAAGATGACTTCGAAGCTTACAGAGCTTTACAGCTTCCTTTTCAACTTCACGAAACCTAGATTTGAGTTCTGCTGCACGAATACGTAAGATAATTAAAGACAGCCATTTCATTAAAATAACGGTGGATGTCATTGTTTAAAAGCGCAACGTTTCGAACTGGACTCGTTCATAGTCATGCAAGGACTGAGTGTCCGAGGAGCCTGCTTTACATCTATGAATGCGTTTACAGGGTTGCCAACTAGTAATTTCCGCAAGAATAAAAGACAGAGATGACAGGTTCCAACAATTTTGTGTGTTACTGACTGGGAAAATTGTAAACACAGTATTGCACGACAAACACTGAGATGCGTTAAAATGACTAGGGTGAGCGTATTTACTCTTTGTACTATTAGAAAGCCAGGAACTTATTTATTCACAGAAACATTAAAAGAATACTCTCGCGTATGTCTCGGCCCATTCTTACGTAGGCCACGTCCCCCACCACAAGCCCTTCCCACAAAGCACTGCCGTAGGAGAATTAGGCCTGCAGCAATGCCCGCAGCCTAAATATATATACTTTAATATATATATACATATATATATATGTCGTTATGGCCTGATAGAGGTACATCCCCTCCGAGAACCTTACAGGTTAGGTGCCAGGACTGGTTCTGCTAATGTCCTATATCATATACAGGTCTTTATACGGGTTCACTACGATCTAAGCTTCTTATTTCACTATGGGAACAAGTTAATGGGGTATAAGCTCATTGTAAGGGGGCTGGTACTAGGGTTGGTTGGTCCCGGTGGATGGTGGCAGCACAAAAAAATTTGGAGCGTTTTACTATCGAGAAGTGGGCGTAAAGCTGAACGTAGATTTTTTTCCTTCAAAATGAGACCAAATTTACATAAATCTATGGTGTTTTTAATACCTTTTTCACATTTGAAGTTAACTGCACCGTTAGATGGCCAGGATTTTAGGTACCTCTATCGAGAAATTGGCCACTTAACAGGACGTTTTTAAAGATTCTTGGCCATCTAATAGCCCGTATCGAAGTGTATACAGTATTCATTAACTTAAATCTTCAACAAAAGCAGTATCACCGCTCTTTGTTTAGATCTAGCAATAGGTCTAGCCTCTAATTTGATTATATCCTTACAGAAGTATAGCATCAGCTACCAGTTTGTGGTATGTGAAATTTATGTGAATCTATATAAACCCACACCGTGGCAATCTGTATGAGTTTGAGTTACATCCATGTGTACGGCATGAAGTTTTCAAAGAGGAACTTAGTATGAAATTATTGATTCATCTGAGTTTTCATAAAATTTGGAATATATCATCCATGAGCAAAATAATTCTCGACATTCACCGAGTGATATTTATAAGAGCAGGAAACAGTGAATGGCCATTTGAACGTTGTCTGAGCACTAATATGACTAATTAAGCATGTAGCTATCCTAATAAACAGCAATAAAAAGCTTCGTGTATTTATTTATTTTGTGTCCGCTCTTAGGGAAATAGGCCAGGTTGCAGATTTTGTAATTAAGTTACGTTTACATAGAGATCAATGACCAGGTTGCAGAAGATGGTGAAAGAGGGAGCCTTTTCCCTTATATGCACTTCTAGCTTGAAGCACTTCTTGAAATCAGACCACTATATATGCAGCTTCTGGAGTCCGATGCTATAGCTTTTTTTCTCTCAGGTCACAATGTATAAATTTGGCAGATGATCTACGCAGCAATCACGACGGGCAGGAGACAAGTATTTCACGGGCAATAGACAATTATGTCTTCCAGCTTATTGTCTTTCTCTGAGAGAGCAAATTTCGCTTCAGAGGCAATAATATCAGAACTTCAATGAAGCAGATATTTGAGTATGGACGACAGTATCATGGATACGGTGTACTCACATTGCATTATAAGCTGACTGGAGTTGCATTGAAGTTTATTGCAGTGTTTTACTTAAGATTTTACATTCGAAGACGCACGTTTAATTAAGAAAGAGCACAGGGAATGTAAAAGAAGAACGAGACTACTAGTTTTAAGAAGAAAGACGTGCTACCAATGGAAAGAGATGAAGTGCCTATGCGAAAAAATGACAAGAAAGATTTGAAGCGGAAAGGTTACAGAAGGAGATAAGAGCAGCTAATAAGCGTAAGCGACAAAATCTAGAAACGGCAAGGTTCAAGGTTAGTAAGAAAGTTTGCTACAGAAAGTTTTCCGGCAGCGATTCTAAGTTGCATCGCGTCGACGGTCAAATATTTTGTCTCGGCATTTTTGCCGGAAGGTCAACAGTGACGGCGAACTCACATAAGTGAGTTCTGAGTCTCAAACTTAAAAAGCACGTGCATCTCCAACCCTACACGGCTCAGCTGAACAAATTCGCTCAGCCGGACGGTACCGGGCAAGGGCTGGCCCCATCCGTGGCCATCCGCACTGGCGAAGATAGAAGTCCCGCGGGAAAAGGTCAGCCACCTCGATCGGCGGCCCACCTGGTGGAACAGAAGGGGAAATATAGAGAACCTACCTAACCTAACAATCTAACCTTCTCACATAACAAACTAACCTGCAACATCCCCTGCGGAGAAGACACTCGAGACCCTTGGGTTTGAGGCCCAAATATATTGAACAACGGAAATAGAAAGGGCAAGTCAGAGAAGAGAGCAAAACATATCGATTAGTGCGTGAAGATTTTCATGCACGTGTCTACTAGTATCAAATAAAAAGCAAGACCAAAATCGATGTGATTCAAATCATTTTACTAGAACTTGGCAGATAACAATGGACAATAACGAATGTTTCGGAGAATCTGTCCACCTCCGGCAGAAAGCTTTCATAAATAAACTAAATAAAAGTACGAGTGGTGATTGTTGCATTACAAGCCATTAGTTTTAAATTTTAAGAAGCGTAGACCTGGTTACAATCTTTCAGAAAATCAGATGAATAATGTCCTATATTATATCCATAAGGAATTACAGTAGGGAAGAAGTAGCTAAATGATACTCAAGAGTGCTTTCTCGTCAACATGTACTGCTTCAGCTTTTTACAATAACTTGCTTCGGCTACAGTGGAGGACCTAATTCATCTTCAATTCTCGAAATTCTTATGTTTATACGTTTTTTTTAGCATAACGGCTACAGCTTTTGTTCCACTTTATGGCCTTGCTAGAGTGAATGGCGAGTCAGCGACGTGGGAGCGTATGATAAAGGTGATAATAAGAAAATACAGGTGCTTAAATAGTAGCCAGTCAACTTAGGGCGAACACCTGTGGTGTTGAACTACGTCATTCGCTTAAGAGTTTACACATCTTTTAAGGATCAGGAAATCAGGTGTTGGGTTTCGAGAAAGATGGTATTGCTCCAAAGGCGAGATAGGGGCAATGAGCAATAGCTGACGGAGAGCATAGTGCCTAGTAGCGTTCAAGTTAACTCCATCGGGGAAAAACCAGCCAGGACGGAATTCAAAAGGAGAGAGCGAGCAAATATGTAGCAGCCCTTAGAGTTTTTAGAGTACTTGACTTGAAATGCTAAGACATTGAAGAGTACAGAAGTGGTGTTCACAAGCCAAGCGACGAGGCTGAATATTCATCATAGTGCTGTAATATGAAGTGCTTCTGTCTGACGACGAAAAACGAATTGGCTACGTTGCAGCAACTACAATTTCCCGAATTTTATGTGGCTTTTTTAATATGAATAAACATGGTGTCTACTGAAGATGGTTAGGAAAATTTTATGACTTTTTATGACTTTTCATGATCAATATTTATGACTTTTTTATGACCTTATATCATATATCCAAAAATACGATTTCATATTCTTAGTTGAGAGTAATCTCTCTTATAACTGTTATTAATGTGAAACTCAATATATATTGTTTTTATATTTCATAGGGTCCCTCATACTTCATGCTTCAATTGTTTTAAGCTGCAACTAGCTACTTATAATCAAACAATGAATGGAATTAATAACATTTAGTAATATGTTTAGTGATTTCAGAAAGGTAGCAATTACAACATACAGTGAAGTATCAAGTAGGATCATTTCTCCTACTGCATGCGGTAGGTTACGATGATAAAATATCCATCAATTCCAATCGTCAGATGATTGACTTTTTATGACCAACCAGTTTTTATTACTTTTTATGACTTTTATGACCTAGTAGACACCCTGATAAAGTAATATGTTGGTCTGCATCAAGACTTGCTAAAAAAAATCCGAGGTTGTGGTATCAATCAGGCTCTCAATGGGTGTAGGACGTGGCCCAATAGGCTCAGTTGCTGACTCGGCAACGAAAAACGAAAGGGACCACAACGGATCGAGTGTTTTCACGGTCGTCCACGCTCGCAAGATCAGTGAGCGCAAGCAGTTCGGACTCTTGCATAACAGTAAAATCGCCTGTCAGTTTTCAACCACAGCTGAAGTTAGATGTATGTGATCATTTATATTCGAGGCCCCAGAGGATGAGCAAAATTTATGTATAGGAGTCTCGTTCCACTCTATTCTACTAGATTACCTGGAGGAAATATTCTTACGTCACGAAGGGTGGGGCAGAAACTACCGTATCTTTGACAGCACATTGTTAACTATAACTATTGGTTTCTTTCACTAAAGGGACATTGATTTAACTTTCTGCTCATGCGCTATGGATGCAGTAGCGAAAATATCAGTAAGTGCTTCAAACTTATTACCAATACCATAGCCGCGTGACGTGCTGACACACTTGACAAACGCATGCCCAAAGAACAAATGGGGGGCCTAACTCATCGCGTAACTGGAGCATCACTTGCTTACACACAGTGAAGTTTATTTTTCCCTTGTCTGAATAAAAATGTAGTTGCTCATCTGATAATAAATGACAGTACATCAGAGTCTTTCTCACGAGAATTGTTAAATGATACTGTGAGTCGGTGCTGCCCCGTATGGTTTATAAGATAGTTTAAGCCTTATTTCTGTACTAAGCAGTTCTAAGAGAATAAGGCAGGCGACATATATTATGTTGATAGACACGTGGAATCCATGCACAAATGTGTTCGTACCCATGGGAACAGCAAGTTCGGAAAGAAGAACCAACTAAAGTGAGATCAGCATAGTATAAATTCGAGAGAAAGCAAACTGGGCACGAAAGACAGACCTCTCAAAAGCCAAGCTAAGGGCAGAAGTAACTTATAGGATCCCCGTGGGGGAGCTACTCCCCACAACATAGGATGAGCAAACTTGAACTAATATTATGGCGTAGCCCATCCTATGCTCCCAGAAGTGGTGCTGCTCAGCGTAAGTCCGTTGCAACAAAATATTACTGCGGTGGAAACTCTTGGCAAACTAAGAGGCAGGATAGCACAGACATCGCCAGTATACAGCACACAGTGGACGTATGCCATGACCAGGGCTAATACATAACTTATATGCAAGCCAAAATTATTTCCACATGCGCACTTGTACAGTACCGGGGGAACGTACAATATCCCCTAACAAAAACAAAGTTTTTGCTTACTGCGGTAGCCACACACACCATGAGCAGCACGGCACACGTTTCTTGCAGCACCAATAAAAAGGAATAAATAAACTTAAATGTCAACAGGCTCTCAAATTGAACATTTATTTTACTGTATGAAAGGAGGCAAGGAACTAGAAGAAAATCTACTCGGCATACTAGGGAAAGTTTGCAGTCTTTAGGTCCTCATATGTACTGCACAGGGTCCGAACATTTTTTGTAGGTATTTTAAACTAAACTGTGCATCTACCAATTGATTTTATTACGAGGTTTGCCGCCAATTGAACTAACTTAGCGAAGGTCACAGGCTGAGTTTGGATAACTCTACACAATTGCAGTAAATTAGACATAAAAAACTGCACGATTTTATTGGGTCAAAAAATAGCATTCGAACTCTGAGTGGTACGCATTTGGACCAAAAGAGCCTATGTATTGACGCAACAGAAGCCAAGAGAAGGAACACTAAAATAGAAGTAGCAGTTTAGGACGGCTCGTGGATAGAAAATAATTTATGCTAGTGACAAACAAAGGGCGAAGGAACACGCCCCTTTTCTCACCGTAAGCGAACTTGACACCGTGAAGGCCTTAGCCCAGAGGATTGTGCTGCATTTACGACTAGATACCTGCTTCACAAGTAGAAAATCGCTTTAATTTTAATATGTTTTATTAGTCTTGCAAAGCGTTTCATTAGGTTGTAGGATGCTTTATCCCTATTTCTCTTTCTGAAAAGTTTTTCAGGTTGTTGTCGGGCCTCCGGAGGAGGTGGCTTCAGCCGATTCGGAGCACCGCCAGCCCATGAGGGTGTCCGCCGAGTGGCTACGTCATCAGCCATGTGGCGTCCAGGACAGCCAGCCGAGGCTACCTTGAGGCGTGTGCTGGCTTCGCTCCTCATGCCCACGCACGAATTGGTCGCGACGGGGAGGAGGGAGGCGTCCACGATGTCAAATTCGCTTACGGTAAGAAAAAGGGCGTGTTCCTTCGCCCTTGGGTTGTCACAAGCATATTTTCTCACCTAATTTCTCGCTCTCTTGACACTGTGTAGGGCCTATTATCGACGGCCCGAACTGGTACTCATATAGTCGAGGAAGCGGTCAATGTATCAAGCTGTAAAGGCAGGTAAGCACAGTGTGCGGTTACCTTTAAGATCCAAGTACAATAAGTTCAGCGATAACTGGTATAAAAGTTAAGTAGTAGGGAGGTAGTAGGTAGGTCATGGGGGAAAGTGCGGCTAGCATGTGACTATCGGCGCGCCGCCTGTATGCGCATTAGGTGGGCGCGAGAAAGTACAGGCTTGTTCAATCTGACGAGGCCCTACTCTAGAGCTTGCCCAAAGGAACTTGGGGTAAGGGCTGAACTGGGGATTACAGAAGAGGTAGACAGTCGTCAACCTTGAGCTTTGGTTTGAACCAGGGCGGTACAATATTCTAACGGGTCCGTAAGTCCGGTGGAAGGGAAGGTTGGAGTTTGAGCTACCCTACCTTCGGTCTTTCTCTTGAATTGATGGGGCTTTATGGCGATGGATTGAGTTCGAGCAGCATCCCAGGGGTAGAGTTGTCATTATGGACGAGTTCAAAAGATAGCAACCGAAGATAACGGGGACCTTTCACTTTCCTCAGTGCTCGGACTGAGATAAGGGTAGATTCCACTGCGATTGCTGAGGTTTTGGGAAAGAATTTTAACGGTTGGAGTGTTGCCGCAAAGCGTCGAGAGGGGTATCCCAGCGGGTGCGGTTTCCGACTGGCCCGCCCCAGAGATTCTAGCTGCATGAGGGCTAGGCGACCCCGGGTCGTGTGCCCTATGCTACGTATAATTTGATTACAGTGCCGATGCGATATTCGATGTTCATTACGAAAGTATATTCTCTTAGAAGGATACGCAGGGTTGTACGACATCTAATTATAGTTAAGATGCTGACGATAGTCGTGAATGCTGCAAATATTCGCGTGTGCTGTAGGTACTGCTCGGTGAATGCCCGAGTGGGATAGTTGAATGGCGTTACGCCGATTCCTGAATAGGCATTTCCAAATAATGTTAATTACAGCGGCATTAAGTTTGGTGCTAGCAACAAAGTAGTCAGTCTTGAAGGTCCCAGCGGCGTAAAGTTGAGGCAGTGGTGCATGCCCTTGTGCCGGGCTTAGAAGATTGATAACAAAGCCTATAACCGTCTGGCGCAGCGTTAAAAGAGGTGGCTACGCGCTCCAGTAAACAGAAGGTATCCCTGAAGTGAAATAGTCATATGACTAACCCGGGTTAACTCATGTGAAGATCCTTGAGGTAGCGGAGTTTGGTGGGGCTTCCATATGTTAGTTGGAAACTCCCCGACCCTATATGCTGTAGTATGAGCGTGCAATTTTCTGACGGTATGACCCGCGGTAATAGATCAATTCGCTGTTCAACATGACGCTTCAGCGGACTCTGGAATGCTACCGTCAAGGTTCGCATATGGGTTGAGCCGCTCAGACGTGTAACAAGTATGCTCGCGAGCGTCCTGAGAAACGTCTGGGACGGGCGTAGTTATCGGCTATACAACGTGTTGAGGTAAGATTCCCTTAGGAATATACATTTCTGGAGTGGCACTGCCGGAATTCATCCGGCAGGCTTGTCGCGTGCTCCTTTGGGCACGAGTCTCCACGCTTGCTAAACTACGAATGTGCTGTCGCGTGAAAGGCAATTCCTTTCTCGTCGTTGGGGCTACTGCGTCCGGTCTGGCCGTGCAAGCAATGCTGCGGGACCGGAATTAGAAGACCAGGTTAGGAGGGCCACCTCCGAGTTGGCAGTTACGTTGTGGAAGTGTCTTCTTTGCTGCTACATTAACGGATAGAACTGGCCTTTCGGTGTTGAAGGTAGTAGGCCCAATTCAATTTTGGCAATAAGCACATTCGACAGCAGGTTGAAGTGCACCCGACCGGTGGATGTAGGTATGGGATGATTAGCTTGTGAATTAAGCGTTTTGCTCTGCGTTTCTACGCAGGAACTAGAAAACCTGTAAATCGTAAGGGAGTTGGGGTGAGGTATCATGTAACAAATTGCAGAGGTAGACGACACCTGCTTACTAGAGTCGTGACCACTAGGACTTATTCTCCTCAGGGTATCTACAGAAAGGGCGCTGTGCGCAGGTTATCCCTTTTTCAGGGTGTAGCGCTATATTGGAGTTCCCAAGGTTCCTGTAACTATCAGAAACACGTCAGCGCAGCTAGACTGTAGGTTCTCGATAGCATGATGAAAGTGTCAACTCAGTGATGCTGACTTAGTACTCTGCTGCGAATTTCAGTTTCCCAAGGGACTAGGAAACGCAGCTGTTTTCGGTATAGAATACGCTCGCGTTCTCAATCCTCGCGGGTGTGGCCAGCTGCCTCAGGATATCAAGGTCTTGGTGGCTCTTGGAGAGGTACGAGGTCATCTTAACCTTGGATAGCACTCTCGCGGGTAATTTGAGCCACGTGGAGCTAAGAGCTGGATACTATGGGGAAGAACTTGCGGGTGGGAGAAGCCGGAGGGACAAAGTTCCTCCTTGTAGCCCTGATAGGTGTAGTAGCGGACGGGTGGGTAGCAACCCTAGAGCGGTGTTCAGTGGGTGAACAGAAGCCCATTCAGTTCTGGTTGGTTATGAGCCCAGAGGGAGTCCCTCTTGGCTACAGCAGCTGTTGGTACTGGTAGAGGTTCGAACGACCTGACCGGCCAAAGCGACCCACGCAACGGGTACTGAGATACCCACAGAGCTGCTGGCCATGACCCGCTTACTAGCGGCACAATCGCAGGTGGCAACACCTTGACGGGGATGCAGTCCGGAGCTCCTCGCAGTAAAGCCTGAGGATTCGCGCTAGGAAGAGTTCGAGCTCCACTGCTGCTGCCGAGAGCGACGTACTATATCGGGCCTGGACGCCATGCCAAACCCATACCAACACTCACCACAGCTACAGAGACATCCCGAGGCCTGGTTACCATTACCAGGGCTGTGTTCTGGATCCTTCAGTTTTTTTTTTCTTTTCTAACAGGCGCTGAGCTACGCTAAGGCCTGGTCCCCAAAACGGAGGTTGTGCTTTGCACCACGCAGTGTTTTGTTGCTCATGAGAGTGTGGTACTACAGCGGACTAGGGCGCCATGACAAGCCCATACCAGCACTCACAACAGGTGCAGAGCCACTCAAAGACCTGTTTGCCATAACCGAGGCTGTGCTCTGCACCCTGCAGTGTTTCTTTTATAGCTTTTTCATTTTTTTTCTGCTGTTGAAGTGAGGTACTATTGCAGACTTGGACGCCATGCCTAGTCCATACCAGCACCTAATAGGTAAAGGGTGAACACCCCTGACCCAGCACGACCTCCACAGCCGCAGCCATGAAATCAGCGGCACCAGGCCAAGTACGCACCCACACCCTGCAAGACTTTAAAAAAAAAAATTTTTAGGGATGCTACTGTAGGAGTGTGGGACTTTAGCGGACTTGGACGTCATGCTAAGTCCTCTCATCACTCGCCACAAGGGCTAGTCCTCCAATCGGGTGGGCGGTTGGAGCCCAACTGTGACATGCGCCCTGCAGTAGCCCAGTTTAGTGTTGCCCTGCAGGGTAAAAACCCCCATATGAGGGGGGAAACGCTAAGAGCCCTGCTCCTCCCCCTTTGCTGCCATGACCGCTTACTAGCGGGTTACTCATGGATTGCGGGCGGAGTTCCTCGCAGTCTAGCGCGAGGCTTCGTGCTGAGAAGAGCTCCGACTTGACGGCTGATGAGAGTGTGGTACTATTGCAGACTTGGACGCCATGCCAAGCCCATACCAACACTCACAACAGGTGCAGATCCATGGCCCACAACGCATAAAACACAGTCCATTAACAGCACAAAGTTGCTGCAACACAATGAGTAGGAGGGAATATCAAAAGCTAACGCTTCATACGAAATATTGAAATTAGTACGCGACTAGAATACTATGGTCTGGTTGCCATAACCGAGGCTATGCTCAGCACCCTGCATTTTATTTTTCTTTTTGAAAGTTTTTTTTTTTTTCTTTTTGAAAGTTTTTTCATACCCAATAGGACAAATTATATGGACGAGGGAAAGCTCGCTTTGAGAGATGGTGTCGATGCAAGTGAAGCCGAAGGGAGAGAGCAGGCACCAGTTGACCTTACTCGACGGCTTCACAAGAGGGCATGGGGAGCGGAGCCAGCACACGCCTCGAGGTGGCCTTTGCTGGCTGTCTCGGACGCCACATGGCGGATGACGTAGCCACTCGGCGGACACCCTCGTAAGCTGGCGGAGCTCCGAATCGGCTGAAGCCACCTCCTCCGGAGGCCCGACAACAGCCTGAAAAAATGTTCAGATAGAGAAACAGGGATTAAGCATCCAACAACCCAACGAAACGCTTTGCAAGACTCATCAAACAGATTAAAACTGAAGCGATTTTCCACTTGTGCAATAGGTATCAAGAGGTAAAGGCAGCACAATCCTCTGGGCTAAGTCCTACACGGTGTCAAGTGAGCGAGAGGGGAGAAAAAAGGGGATGAACAGCTCCGTTCTAAGATATTTGCAATCTTTCATGGTCATATTCAGGGAAATATATAGATAAAAGAATATTGCAGACCAGGCTATAAATCTCCAAGTAAATATCACTGCAAGATTAGGAAAATTACTGCAACAGATGCCAGCGTAATTCTCTATATTCGCGTTATTAACAGTATGGTAAAGTAGGGGAAAAATGAATAACATACAGTAAGGGTAAAAAAATAAACTGGGACCTTTTACCGCATGAGAGGGAGTTCATTTGTTACCCCTAATACGAGTTGTCCGTTTTTCCCCCACTTTAATGTAATAGTTTTGGTGTTAGCATTGCTAAGGTTTTCAGCGACATCGAGCAGAAGGTATGAATATTGACTCTCAGGAACATTGCAGGAACGTAAGCAAACCCACGCGTGTGCTAGTATTCTCAAACTTGCCGACAGAGTCTCAGTGAAAAGCAGTGGCCACAGTTGCACTTTATCAAATTTCTGCCATTCCGATTGGTACGAAATGTAATTCACCTATCTCATCCATTTCTAATGCTATGAAAACGTAATTTATAATTATAAAGAATCATTATCATTCCCTTCGTTACGCATTTACAGTACATCTGAGTAATGAGTATAAAATTTTCCATTACTGTTGCTAATGTTAATATACACCTAAATAAATATGAGTAATTTCAAAAGTAAGTACATGACTAGCCTACAAAATAGGTACATATATTAGTATAATAAACTAAAAGTGAATAAAATAGAAGACAGTGATCAAAACAGCCGAGCGTAGTGTCACAGTCCTTCACGTAGAATCGCGCTTCACCATACTCGTGAGCTTTAGAACTCGGCTCCTCTGATTGGCTGTGACGTGACATGTACGTAATCTAGCGATAAATAATTTTATAAGTTCAGAATTTAACTTAAGGGGTAAAATATAACTGTGTATAGCTGAAACTATTAGAATTGATTTACCGTATTTACAAAAATTAAAATTATGAACACACTTTCAGGTAAAAGTAATCTCCTTTATTTTCTATCCAGACAAAGCTTCACGCTATCTGGTCAGCAGTCAATAGATTTACGCACAACATATGAAAATTTGAGAGTCCTTACAGTGCGAGGACGACCTGACCGAGGCATATCATCGGTAGTCTTATGATCCTCAAACCTTGCTATGGTGCGGCACACAAACATTTTGGTGACGCCAAGAGTTTTAAGCAATTTAAAAATTGTACTCTTGTCACGCCCTGCCTCGTGAAGACCAACAGTACTTAATTGGTTCTCTTTGGTACTCTATTCCATTGTTTAATCTTACTAATACTGACATTTGTTATGTTTTAACATACGGCTCTCATTTTTCAAGTCTTAATTATTAAAAAATTTATTAAATGGTGGTAACAGAATTTATGTTATGATTAACCATAGATAGCTGCACAATAGTACTCTCTTGGCTACTATTCTGTTGACTGCAGTAACCTCACTGTCCTGAGTGTGAATAATTTTGAATTAGCTAGAATTTTCTAGAAGTGCTGGTTGATTGACGCACGTAGATTATAGTTCTGATAGACAAGATTACATCCAGAAGCGGAAACTTGCAACAGTAAAAAGGCGGGAGGTTCGCTTTCTCCAACTTTTCATCCTGGAACTAGTGAGGGTGAGTGTGAGAGGCACAACTCGTATTACAATTGTTAACAACAGCAGTTCGCGTTTTACCCTCTATTTTTAGCTCAACACGATGCTAATCCATGGCCCACAAGACGCATTAAACACAGTTCATTACCAACACAACGTTGCTGCAACACAATGAGTAGGGGGAATATCAAAAGCTAACGCTATATACGAAATATTGAAATTAGTACGCGACTAGAATACTACTCAAAGCAAACGTTTATTCTCGCACAGAATATTTTTCAATTGATATTCCCAACCATATACATTGCATTTTTTTACATTACAACAACAAAGAAAGGTAGAGCGTGGAACCCATGCAAGAGGATGTTTTCCCACAAGATCAACATGCACGGGAAGAGCAAGTCTGGAAAGAAGAGGATCAACAATACAAAGATTCAACAGAAGTAGTAGAAAATGGAAGGAAGAAATGTGGTACGAAAGACAGACGTCCCGAAGGCAGGGCCAATGCAACTCATAAGGTCTCCCTAGGTTGGCTGCTCCTCAGACGATCGGATGGGTGAACCTAACTAGCATAACTCTATGGTCTTTGGCCTATTCTTTGACACTCACTGCATTCATAAGGGTTCTCTCACGAATGATAGCGAGCAAAATGAACGCGAAGTTCAACCTTTGTTCCGCAAGAATAATCGCATTCACCGCATTTGTTGGGTTTCTCTAATGAATGATTGTTAGCAAAATGCACGCGGAGTTCAGTCTTTGAAACACAAGTATAATCGCATTCACTACATTTGTTAGGTTTCTCTATGGAGTGCTTGCGTGCAATATGAATACTAAGATTATGCTTGGAAACAGTAGCATGACCACAATCAGGGCATTTGTGAGGTTTTACTCCTGAATGCTTGTAAGCAATATGACTCCTGAGGCCATTCCTAGTACCATAAGCCAAATCACATTCGAGACATTGATAAGGTTTCTTTACAGAATGATTGAGAGCAATATGAACACGGAGGTTTTTCCTTGTAACACAAGCAAAATCACATATGTTGCATCGATATGGCACAGCTTTTGAATGCTTGTAGGCAACATGTCTAATGAGGTTACTCTTGGTCACGCAAGCATAATCACATTCAGCACAGTTGTAAGGCTTCTCTCCAGAGTGCTTGTAAGTAAAGTGAATTTCGAACTCCCTTTTGGTAACAAACGCATGATCACAATTGGGGCATTGATGAGGCCTGTCACTGGAGTGCTTGTGCATAAAATGACGCAATAACTTTGGTTTATGCATACTACTGTACTCGCACACTTTACATCTGTACGGTCGTTGTCCTGAATGCTGGTTCTTAAAGTGAGTGTTCAGATCCTCGTCAGAAGCACCGATATATTCACACACGAAACACTCGTTAAGTTTCCCACTAGGATTCTCAATAGCAAGAGCAGCAGCAGTAGCATAAGGATTAAGATCAATAGAGACTCTATGAGATGATGATGACGAAGACAAGCCACACAGCTCGACTGAGGTCTCAAGATCGCCCAACACAGTTGGGTCAGCCGAGGCGGTAGATGCTGCAGGGGTTTCAGTGGATGATTGCGCTTCATGCCTGTCACCACCACAAGGTGCCAGGACTGTTTTCTTGGACGGTGACTTCCTCTTCTCAAGTGCCTATAAAAAAATTAGGAGATTACCACAGTTGACGATTTATTCATAGGCATATTTACTTAAAATGAAGCACACACACACACGTAAGCAATATTTAAAAAGTTTTGACCAATGGATTAATAGATTAGATTAGATAGGCGGCAGTAGACGAACCAAGAGGCCCATTCCCAAAGAGACACCGGAACTTACACCCCGGCACTCTATGAGCTAATGCAATTATGTTAGTAGGATATAGAGCACTGAGGAAACAAAAGGAGAAAAAATGGAAGCCCAAAGAAAAAAGAAGGGGGAGATGAATCACAGCCAAAGAGACGATCATGAATGCACGCAAGCATGATCGATAGCCGCTGATATGCAGAGCTCAAAAATATAGATGGAGCGGAAGTGAGAAGAAGTCGGCTTAAGATGGCCTGGGAAGCTTTGGCTGTTAAGTGACTGAGACTTATGGAGGAGGAGTTCATAGCTGTGGAGGATGTTTCTCCCAATATATGTCAAGACGATTTTTAAACGAGTTGACCGACTCCGCACCAACAACGTCGGAAGGGAGTCTATTCCAAATACCGGCTATGAAATAGGGAAGGAACGAACTGCTGACTTAAGGTTGTTCCTCGAGCTTTATGCTTGAGTTTTTGACCATTGTTTCGCAAGCGATCATTAAGGTTTCTTTCAAAGAGTCCTGTTGTAGGTACATCGTTGAAGCCATTCAAGTACTTGAATGTTTCTATTAGTTGCCCCCTGGGTCGGCTTTGCTCGAGAGAGATCTGACCCAGTTCTTTTAGGCGACGTTCATACGACTTGTTTCTCAGCTGAGGTATGAGTTTCATTGCTCTGCGTTGGACTCTTTCCATGTTATTGATATCTTTACAGAGATGTGGCGACCAGAATTGAACAGCAAATTTTAAGAGTGGCCTCACTAATGCCTTGTACAAGGGAACGATGATGTCCTTGGACTTGTATTCAAAGTTTCTGGTGATGAATCCCAGCACTCTGTTTACCATTTTCACACTGTTGTCAATTGCTGACTGTGTTGTAGTTTATTTGTAATAGTGATTCCCAAGTCACGTTGTTGGGTGACAGTAGCCAATTCCATCCCATTCATTTTCAATGGGGTGGAAGGGTTCACCAGCCCTACATGCATGACTGAGCATTTGTCGACATTAAAGTTCATCTGCTACGTTGCGCTCTATTCCATGAGGCGGTCAAGGTCTTGTTAGAGCTCGGCTCTTTTTGTAGCAGGATGACATAGTTTAGTATCATCTACAAACTAACTGATTTTACCACGGATGTTAAGAGCAAGATCATTGATGTAAATTGAGAACAGAAGTGGGCGAAGCACCACGCTACCTTGTGGAACCCCTGATAATAATACTGTATAATCACAGAGAGCGACGACCCGTGGACACGCTGCTTAGTCGAGGCGAAGTTGCTGAAAGAGACCGAAACGGCTGACCAGTTCAAACAGCGACGACGCCTCGATCGAACTAACAAGTGGAAGACCATGAAGATGTCCGGCCAGTACCTCGAAGCTGTTCAGAACAAAATCTTACCAGACTCATGAAACTGGCTTCTGAGGGGTGAACTGAAACGGGAAACAGAAGGCATCATCCTAGCAGCTCAAAAGCAAGCCCTCAGAACCAGGTAGCTACATCCAAAACAAAATCGACAAGAGAAACGTCCCTTCTACCTGTAGAATTTGCAGGAATTCGGATGAAACCATCAACCACGTGATAAGCGAATGCGGACTGTTGGCGCAAAAAGAGTACAACTGCAGGCACGATAAAGTTGCCTGACACCTTCACTGGACCCTCCTGCGGATCCATAACTTCCCGGTCAGTGAGAGGTGGTACGAGCACGAACCCGCGCCCGTGGTTGAAAACGAAGCCGTGCAGATCTACGGGGACAAGCGGATGGAGACTGATCGAGTTCTTCACGCCAATCGACCGGATATCGTCGTCAAAGACAAACAGGAGAAGTCGGCCAAACTGATCGACGTCCCAATCCCCTTCGACTCCAGAATCGTGGGCAAGGAAGCGGAGAAGAAGGAAAAGTACCGTGACTTTGCCATCGAACTCCAGAGACTGTGGCAGATGAAGGTAGACGTCGTTCCAGTGGTCATAGGAGCTGTGGGGGCAATGTCCAAGAATCTCAAGACTGCCCTGCGAGAGCTGATGTGCGGCCATCTCCACCCAGGAACCCTCCAGAAAACGCTCTGCTTGGAACAGCGCACATCATTCGCAAAGTGCTCTGAACCTTAGGTTGCGGGATGCGACCCGGCGCTAGAGCGTAGAGCGAAACTTTTTTTAACCAATCCATTTTTGGGTTGTGAAATCCTCTCGATAATAATATTATTATTTGTGTTTTTTTTAACTCACTATAAAATAGTGCAAAATTCTAGACTGTGCTAGGCATTCATTTTATTAAGAAGACGGAAAATTAAACGACGAACACGTTCAATTTGAACGGTGTCATAAAAATGGTATAGAATAACGTTGTGAAAAGACACACCAGTGGAACCAAGATGAAAAAATGAGAAGACAATGCGTTGTCTTGTGTAAGCAAAGGTTATCAACATCATAAAGGCAAGTTCCCACGACAGTCGACGTAATTCTTGCATCTAGCGTTGGGTTGTGTTTTTGTCAGTGCAACTGTGTACTTGCCAAAAGATTTACAGCAAGTTCGCAGAGACGGTAAGCAAGATTAGCAAGTCTCACCACTGCAATATCTGATATCAAGTCAAACTTGGGATGAAAAATTACTAAGCTGCGCACTTTTTTTGCAATTCGAGTGGACGCAGTACAGCATTTGGACGCTGAGTACTGCATACCTAGACAAAATGACTCTTGGATGTGCCCCACTTCAGAGGCCGTTTGGAAGCAAACATAATTTAAATTAGCACCGCCAATTAATAATTCATTTTGTTGTTTAGATTAGATTAGATTAGATTAGATAGGCGGCAGTAGACGAACCAAAAGGCCCATTCCCAAAAAGACACCGGGACTTACACCCCGGTCCTCTATGAGCTATTGCCATTATGTTAGTAG